>CM023453.1:129872302-129991250 GCA_013339765.2 Haemaphysalis longicornis
AACTAGTAATTTTTCTATCATTCGCTCCTCTTGCATCGTAGTTTTGCACAGCCCCAGAGAGGATGATGGGCATTGTAGTCTCCTGCTATTATGTACGGCTCTGGGAGCTGGTCCATTAGATTTTCAAATTAAGATTTCTGTAGTCGCTTGTTTGGGGGAATGTAAATGGAACAAATTGTTATTAGTCGCTGAAACCATATAACTCTCACAGCTACAGCCTCTAGTTCAGTCCTGAGTTTTAACTTCCTTAGCTGTGGTTGACCTTTGAAGGATAATAGCCATACCACCCGATGGTTGGTTGGTGTTTTGCCTGTCCTTTCTGTGTGTGATGTCTGGGGTAAAAAAGTCTGTGTGTTTGCTTGCTTAAGTGGGTTTCTTGGAGACACACTGCCAGAGGTGCATGCTCCCAGAGCAGCTTCTTAACATCATCCAAGTTTTTCAGAAGCCCCCTGCAGTTCCACTGCAGTACACTACAAAAAGCCATTGCTAGTATTGAGACGTTTGTTACTAAAGACAGGCTCAGCTTGTTAGCTGCCAGAGCCTTTTCCAGTAGGAGACACCTTAGGGAGCTCTGCTTTTTTGATCAGTTCCTGGGAGTTCGTACGCTCCAGCGGTTTGTGGCGATCCTTCGGCGTGATTGACGTAGAGGATGGCTCACTTGTGTCCATAGCCTCCAAAGAAGGCTTCTTTGTTGACGGTTTGAGACCTGGGGCCTTGGCTGGCCTCTGTTCTCCTGTGAGGTTACGACCGTCTCAGTGGTGTTAGTCAGCTGTGCAGACCGCGAGGCTGCAGCTGACACATTGGCAGTTTTAGGGCCACCATTTCTTTGAGGTGCAGCAGGTGTCGTCGCTGTTTGCACCTGGGGGGCTGAAGATGTCTCCTCAGGCCCTCTCAACGAGGTCCCTGATTGGACAGTTGCCGCACGTGGCGCCGCCCCCTGACGCGCCACGTCGGCGTATGCTATCTTATGCGTGATAGCAAGACGCCTGCGTGCTTCGGGGTAAGAGATGTTTTCTTTTACTTTCAACGCAATGATTTCTTTTTCTTTTTTTCTATTGCTGGCATGAGCGTGAGTATGCAGCATGGTCACCGCTGCAGTTGACACAGTGTGGTGGGGCAGTGCAGCTTTCTGACACATGGTCAGTTTTGCTGCATTTTGCACATGTCTGCTTACCTCTGCAACTCTGTGATCCGTGGCCGAATTTCTGACATGTATAGCACCGGCGCGAGTTGGGGATGTAAGGTCTGATTCGGATTTTCACGTAGCCAGCTTCTACGGTCTCCGGGAGAATCGTTGTGCCAAAGCTGAGAACAATGTGCTTGGTGGGGATTTCTTTGTTTTCGCGGCGGATGACTATCCGCTGAACTTTGATGACATTTTTCTCATAGAAGCCTTTTGAGGAGTTCGTTTTCAGTAAGGTCTAGGAGGTCTGCTTCACTTATAACACCACGCACGGTGTTCATGGAGCGGTGACAGACAGTAACATCGCGGTGTCACCAATTTTAACTTTGAGGAGCTTGTCACATTGAGTCTTATCTTCGACTCAGCAGGTCGCCATTGGACATTTTTTTGTGCCTTGTAGCCAGCCCCAATGAGGTTGGACAGACATTGGACACAAGAAATGGTGACATCTTTCTGATTGTTGTGTTCTCATTTTCCGAGTGCATCACGTGAAAGCGTGGAAAACACTCTTGCTCTTTGAAAGAAAAAATTCAAAGGTGGTTGCTTCGGTGCGCCCCCTTTTAAGAGAGCGATTCGTGGAAAAAGGATTTGGAGATGCCATACAACAAGTATGTGTTCGGTGGCAAGGCCGGTCGCCCACCACCGAGCCCAACAAGGGAACGTGGCTTTTTCAGCACACGCTAACCGTACCTTGCCACTATAACCCTATGCTTGAAATCAAGAGTGATGTCTTTGCACAGGGTTACCCCTCGCCGCCTGGAGAAGCATGGAAGCAAAGAAGGAAGGAGATGACAGGACAGGGTTAGGAAAGACGATAGGAAAGCAAAAGAATGAAGAAGAGGACAGGAAAAGGCGACTGGCTGATTCCCCCAGGTCGGGTCAGACTGGGGGCACCGTCTACGGGAAGCGGGGGCCGAAGTGGTGTGTTGCCTCTGCCATGAAGACCATGAAGGTCCAAAACAACCCTAGCTTTGCCAGATTGCCCTTTTCCCCGGACCCGGCAGAGCCACGCACAGCCGAGGGCGTGGGTGGCTCCAACCCACATGGCCTCGGGGTCCGCGGTGTCGCCACGACCGTCACCTTGAAACGCAACGCGCCCCTGCGGGAATGCCAGTCGGTATGTAGGAGGCTTGTTATAAAAGAAAACGATGTTTACAAGGGCAACATTTTTATAAGTCGTGTTTAGAGAAAGAAAATAAACATTCTCATTGTAATATAAAGGATATCTATAGACAAATATCAGTGTAGGAAATATTGCTACCAGATGTGGTACTGCATTCTGTGCAAATAATTACAGATTGCAAATTCTACGCCCCCTTCTAGTATTCAATTAAAGTGAAAACTGCTGCATACTGTAGTACATACTTTATTGGGTAAATACGTACATGCCTCATTACCATTTCCCAATCATTACCTTTTCCAGAGCTTTTTCACTCTAAAGGGAATAAAGCTGGGTAGGCGTGGCAGGAGAGAAAATGTGCACATTATCGTCGATATGGCATCGGGCAGAAACGGATATGGCTCACATTGAATTATTAATCAGTTCACAATTTCACCACCTTCGTACGTGCGACAGACAATTTTCAGGTATTTGGTCACTAATCTTTACCTTCTCACTTGAACGCTGCGTTCTCGAAGAAGAATTCTTTCCCGCAGTACACGGGCGTCATGACCACTCCCTGGAAACACGGTAAACACATTGGTGAAGACGATATCCAAGTCGCAGATTCCCCGCAAGACGATGCAGCGGAAGTTCTTTCTGTTGTAATAACTTTCCTCCGACTCAGATGGTCTGGGAATGCGGATGTGGCATAGGTCGATGGCCTCAATGACGTCCGGCAGGCCACCATGATGACCGAGCGAAGAAAATGCCCGCTTCACTCTTTCGCCCTCGTCGGCGTCCGGCCACCGGATCTCTCTGGTGCCGATGGAAAACAGGAATGCCAAAACCCGGTTATTGGTGAGGTGCACGCTGGACACTGCAGCGTCAAACTTGTCCGCCATCTGGTACATCGCACCCTGCGTGCCAATTTACGTGAAGGCGACCAGCACGGTCTTCTCAACGCACATTTTTCGTCGTCCGCGGTGCTCAGCACGGTACAATTCGGGACTCTCAAATTCAGCACTGAGCTGAGCGAGTGTGGGCTGTGACATCATGAACAGTTTCCGAAATTCAAACAAGTACACGGGGACGACCTGCTCAACGTACAGGGGCCGTCGTGCCGTTCCTCCTTCAGCAATTTTGCTAAATCCATCAGCGCAACGTACAGGTCAGCGGAGCCTTCGTCTCCACTGTCGCAGTCGCTTCCCTCGGAATCTGAATTCTCAGATTCCAGTGAGTTCAGCACAGTGCTAAGCGCGGTAACATCTTCTGCCGACATCTACAAGAGCAGACGACGCAGCAGACGGTGTGAGTTTCCCGCCTCTGTTTTTTTAGGGGCGGGGCCTGGTGGAAAGCGCAGAACTTCGCGGCCAAAACTGGACGCATACGTCATTGTCACAACACTTTCTGTCCAAACAGCACCTTCTCGAACCCATAGTGGACTACCCGAGACTGGTAAAACGAGGCCCAGCGGCTTACCATCGCTGTAATATGCGCGGGTGGTTCATACATGATTTACTAAAGCATGCTCGGCTGCGACCAGGCAATCGAGATAACGGCAGGGTAGCACGCGCCGCGTTGGGTCCGCTCATCACGCGATCACTTCCTGAGACGCAGCACCTATGAGCTGTTGCCGAGAAGACTGCAGTTCGCGCGGTGCACAGATTTCGCATTAGGGAGTCTAGTACTCGTCAGTCATCCTTTAGATGTACTGTGGACGAAAATATCCCATTCATTCCACATATCCAACAACTTCATCTTACATTCTTAAAAACTAAGCATTCGGATTGTCCTCTGGCACCAATCAAATGGTGCCGACAAACAACTCCAGCTCTGTCTTAATGACGCCTTGGTAGGGTCTCGGCTGCACAACGGCAGCATTGTATATAGCTCAGCGAGAAAAACCGCACAAAAAACTCTCGACCCCTTGCTGTACGTAGGGCTTCGCCTTTCGTGTGGTGCTTTCTGCACTAGCCGAGAGCAAAGGCTGTATGTAGGTTGCGACAAATGGTGCCTAGAGCATCAGCGAATGTCCGTGGTCTTGTTATGTTTCAAAGCTTAATGGGAGACCATCTGTTTAAACTTGCTTAAGAGGCACATCGACATGGTAGCTTTTTAAAGTCGTCGTTCTATTTCTATGCTCTTCTCACTCACTCGGAGGCAGAGAGGAAACTTCGAATCAAACGTTTTCCTTTTTATGCATGTACAAATAATCGTTTACTAACATTTCACCGTCCCGGCAACTTCGCACAACGGCTGGAATCTATCCCTTCCAAAAACTGATAAGAACATGCAGCAATTGAACTGCGAGTTTGCAGCACCATTGTTTTTGCAGTACATATATTTGTACCGCACCTTATATAAACCTCCAATACGGTGCTTTGTGCTGCTTATGGACCGAAGTTTAACGCGTAGAGAAACATGAATGTACACACCTCTACTTTGTAGCGTGAGCTACAGTGGCCGAGGTTGAGCAGTTTCGCGTGGCTCATTGCTGCGCAAGCGCGGCATGTGACGGCCCGGTCCACTTGATGATGATCCCCTCACGGGCACCTTGAGTAATCTTGGTGACGGTATTGGCGACACCGCGGACCCCGAGCCCCCAAACATAAAGTGTAGTCAACCGTGGCGATGTGTTTTAAGGTGAAAGGTGGAAACCTCAAACGGTGGCCGTCGGAGCTCAGGTCAAGCTCCGGCGGATGGGCTCCCTGCCTGTCTACCAGGCAGGGAGCTCCGGGACCTCTCTCGGTATCAGGGTAACCCGAGCGAAGAAAATACCCCGTCACCTGCTTCTATACCATGAGATAGGGTATTTTCTAACCCCCCCCCCCAAAACGTGATCGGTCCCTGAAAAGTGGCCGCACCGAAGTATCTTTTCCCCCATTGCCATCCTTAACTTTTCATGAACCGGATCATTTCTCTTGATTTCTTGTCATGGAGTCCCTCAGTTCAGCCTACCCTCTTGCATCGCAGTCAGTCTTCTTGATCGCAAAATATCTTGAAGCCATATTAGGAAAATCGTATAAGGCCAAAAAACAAAGGACTCGTGAACTCCCCATCAAGGTAAATGACAAGCATCAGTCCACAAGGCTTCTAGCTCAGACTAGACTGGCTGATCTAGACATCAGGGTCACATCCCATCGGAGCCTCAACAGCTCGCAGGGTGTGATATCCGAGACAGATCTTCTGACTGAAATGGATGCGGTTCTCCTTGCGGGCTTGAAGGATCAGGGCGTCACTGCCGTGAGACGCATCACCATTCGCAGAGACGACAAGGAGATTCCCACCAAGCATATCATCTTGACCTTTGACCGCGCAGTACTTCCACAACATATAAATGCAGGCTTCATCCGGTGCTCCATTCGTCCCTACATCCCGAACCCAGGGCGCTGTTTTAAGTGCCAGTGGTTCGGGCACGGTACAAACGTTTGTCCCCCGCACGGGGCACCTTGAGTAATCTTTGTGACGGTATTGGCGATGTTAAATCTCCCACTGGCTATGCGCCAGTGATGACATCATCGTGAATTTACCGTGCGAGTAAAGGATGGTCCCCGTAACGGGCAGCCGTGGCTTCGGTCTCGCTTCGGTCGTTCTTCCGTTAACATTTTGGTGCCGAAACCCGGGAGAATGAACACGTGCGGCGAAGGAGACCAGTGGCGTCCTCTTCGGCTTGTTCGTAGAACCCGGTGATTTGACTGCCGTTGACCACCGTTTGCCCGCCCTCAGCCGGAGGTAGCCATGGCTGGCCTTGACCGCCCACCTACGACCGACCCCGCACGGGGCACCTTGAGCAATCTTGCTGAGGGTGTTGGCGACACCGCGGACCCCGAGCCCCCAACATAAGCTGTAACCTACAGTGGTGATGTGTTTAAAGGTGAAGGGTAGAAACCTCAAACGGTGGCCGTCGGAGCCCAGGTCAAGCTCCGGCGGATGGGTTCTCTGTCTGTTTACCAGGCAGGGAGTTCCGGGACCTCCTCAGCTATCAGGGTAAGGCTGTGGAAGTACCCCCCCCCGTTACCCGCTTTTTTCTATATCATATGGCATTTTCTATACCACCCCCAAAACGTGATCGGCCCCCGAAAAGGGGTCGCACCGAGCTATCTTTTACTGCTTTGCCTTCCATCCCACTCCCAAAGCCAGATAACTACCCTCGTTTTTTGATCCTAGAATCTGTAGACAAATCAAAGCCGGTTACCTCTCAATCCGTATTTCTTGTTTCGAAATTCCTTGAAGGTATCATCATCGGCAAAAAATACCATGCCAAAAAGTTCAGAACTGGTGAAGTGCTAGTTGAAGTAAAAACTCAGCAGCAATCCACAATCCCCCTGAAACAAACCCGCATGGCAGATGTGGAGATCAGGGTCACACCCCACCGCAGCCTCAACAGCTCTGAGGGTGTGATCTCTGAGGCAGATCTCATTTCTGAAACCGATGCCGACCTTCTTGAAGGCTTAAGGGTGTCAGGGCGTCACGGTTGTGAAGCGCATATCCATACGCCACTGTGACAAGCAGATAGCAACTAAACACATTATCCTGACCTTCGATCGATCTACCTTGCAGGACTCCGTAAATGCCGGTTACATACATTGTTCTGTCCGCCCGTACATCCCGAACCCACGGTGCTGCTTCAAGTGCCAACGGTTCGGGCATGGCACAAACTCTTGCCATGGCCGACTTACCTGCGCTAAGTGCGGTCGGCATGACCATCCCTCAGACTGTTGTGAATCTGAAACCTTCACCTGTGCCAACATCGACGGACCCCATGCAGCGTACTCGCGAAAATGTGAAAAGTTTAAGCAGGAGAAGCAGATAATTCATGTCAAGGTAACAGAGAACTTCACCTTCCCAGAGGCGCGAAGGAGGTTCGCCTCTTTCTTCCTGGGGAGGCACGCCGACGCAGGTCGCCGGGGGGCTGAGGGGGTCTTGCGTCTTGTTTCGGCGGGGACCCAGTCCATCGCGAGTCGGACTTGGTCCCGCGCCCCCCCCCTGGGTTGCCTCCGGCGGCCCAACCCACCACCGCGCCGCTCGCTGAGCCAGCAGCGGCTGTGGTGGCATCCACGTCTGGTGGGGATGCTGCTGCACCCACTGTTTCCTCCTCTCCACCGGCCCGAAGCACACTCGAGGGCCCGGAGGAGATGGAGATGGAGGAAACCGCAGCAGTTTCCACCTCCGCCGCACCACCTGTACCAGCCGGGGCGCTCCTGACGCCCTCGGCGATCGCGGCCAAAACGAAGGGCACCGCAAAAGGTGCCATGTTCGGGGGGTGTACCCCTTCCAAATTAGATGAAGAGATGGATGTGGGACCTTTCCTGTCTCTTTCGCAGCGCAAGGAGCGGGTCCCTCTATCTAAACCTCCAGAGAAGGTAAAAGACCTCTCCCAAGAGTGCAAGCCCCGAAAGACCTTACGTAAATAATCACACTCCAGTAGCTCTAAGACATCATAATGGGAAAAGAAAACATAGTTCAATGGAACTGCTGAGGCCTCCAGAATAATCTTGATGACGTGTATGAGATTCTGCATGCCAATCAGCCAAGTTTAATGTGTGTCCAAGAAAGAAATTTAAATTCTAATCAATCAAATTTCTTAAATAGCTATATCGTGTTCAGAAAGAATAGGGTTGGCTGCACACACTCTTCGGGCAGTGTAGCCATAATAGCCCCGAAATCCCTAGCATGCCACCCTATCGCCCTCAACACCGTCCTTGAGGCTGTAGCAATCCGAATAATAATTTAATAGGTTGATAACGGTATGACTTCATGATTACATCTTTCCTAATTTGACACTTTCGAGCTCCGACTTCGAGCCGCGCGGTTGCTAGCAGCTGCCCAGAACCATAGATCTTCACAGGCTGCCTTAATGGTACCAATTCTCTTGGGGCTCCTTCTCGCACGGATGCCCAAGGTCGCCTGATAGAGAAATTCCGTAAATCTTCTGGAGCATGCCCCTTCAACAAAATTAAGCCACATACGTTAATATAGGCACAACACACACTCATATCTTGACTTGGCTATTGGCCTCCGAAGTTCTCTTTCCCCTTCTCGAGTGGGGTGTGGGCGCTGACCCATATGGTCGTGACCACTCCCCACTTTACTAACATATAGGTAAAGGCCCATGCAGTCATCTTCCCAGAACAGGTTCAATGAAGCAACAGCTAGCTGGAATACATTTACAGAGACATCCAAACTACATACACAACGATAAGACACCTACACATTGAAGCCTTTCCAACTCCTCGCGGCACACATCCTCGACGCCGCCGAAAAGTCCATTCCCCACACCTCGCGTGCCCCGCGCAAACCAGAGGAGGCGTGGTGGAATGAGGACTGTAGGCGGGCGCGAGAGGCCCAGAACAAGGCGTGGGGTATTCTTCGTCGGTACCGCACATCGAGTAATCTCCTTTTGTTCAAACGTGCCAAGGCGTTTGGAAAACGTGTGCGCCGTGAGGCGAAACGAGAGAGTTGGCATACCTTCTTAATATCCAATAATTCATACACAGACACAGTCTGGACACATATACGTAAGCTCAAAGGACAACAGACACCAGCCTGCCCCTGGTCTAGCACAACAAGGGACACACTCGAAGACCAGGCTAACACACTTGCACAACACTTCCAACACGTGTCCAGTTCAGCAGACTACACAAACACTTTCATAAAACACAAAACATCTGCAGAAAAGAAGTCCCTGCGTGATAGCAACAAGTCGCACCCTTCCTACAATTCTTTTTCAATTCATGAGCTGAAGGCCGCTCTGACCACATGTAAACCTTCAGCTCTAGGTGCAGATAATATACACCATGATAGAACAACTACAGCCAGACACTCTTGAAACACCGTTACAGCTATACAATAAAATATGGCTTGCGGGGCACATTCCACGCTCTTCAAGAGGAGGGATGCACATTAGTGGCTTTCCTGATGGAAGGAAGGGAAGGACCCATCCTCTCCTGCCAGCTATAGGCCCATTGCCCTTACCAGCCGCCTGTGTAAGCTCCTCGAGAAGAATAAGCGAATTCTCCTGTACTTTCTTGAGTACAATGGTCTTGTCGAGATTCTGCCAGGTAGGCTTCCAGGCAGGGCGATCCACAAATGATCAACTAGTTGCATTAGAATCATACATTAAAGATGCCTTTATACACAAACAGTACTGCATGACCGTATTTTTTTTGACATCGAAAAGCCTATTGATACGGCATGAACTATGGCATTCTTGCAGAACATAAATCTTATGGCATAACAGGTAACATGTTGATCACTCTTGATAGTTACTTATCCCAACGAACGTTTCGTGTCAGAGTTATGTCGGCACTGTCAAGAGTTCAGATTGAAGAAAATCTCGTGCCTCAGGGCGGAGTTTTGAGCTGCACGCTCTTCATTGTCAAGATGAACTCTCTTCCGAATGCATTGCCTCCATTGATCTCCTGTTTAGTGAATGTGGATGATGTAGAAATGTCTTTTAAATCTTGTAACATATCCATATGTCAATGTCAGGTCCAGCTTGGGGTAAACAAGCTTTCTCGCTGGGCAGAGGAAAAGGTTTCAAACTTAATCCTGCGAAACGTACCTGTGTCGTACTCTCAAAGAGACGCGGAGTAAGGCCCAATCCTGAAATAACTCTCAATGGTGGCCGAATTCCTTTTAAAAAAGAACACAAGTTTTTGGGTGTGGTGATAGAGGAAAAACTCGCATTCATCTCCCATATCAAACAGCTCAAGCAAAAATGTCCAAAAGCAATGAATATACTGAAACTCCTATCTCAGCAATCTTACGGTGCAGACAAACTGCTGCGCCTCTATACCGATTTGGTACGGTCTCGCTTGGATTACGGAAGGGTTGTCAATGGGTCGGCCACGAAAACAGCGCTAAAAATGCTCGACCCAGTGCTGCACTTAGCGATTCGCCTCTCGTGTGGTGCTTTCCGCGCAAGCCCATGCCATAGCCTGTATGTGGAATGCGAAAAATGGTGCCTAGAGCACCAACAAATTTATGTGGATCTTTTATACGCTTCTAAAATCTCATGAATCGATAACTATTCTTTTAAACCTGGTTTTATGGATACATCCACAAAACAGCTCTTTTTAAATCGCCCATCCATTTCTGCTCTCTTCTCACAAAGAGTGAGAGAGAAGGCGGCATTACCTAACGTCTCCTTTTAAACAGCTTCAAATCATCATGCATTGATTTTATTGCGCCATGGCAGCTTGGCGCTGTGTCGAGTGACATGTCTTTCATTAACTCGACAAAAATAGGGTACCCAGAAATGCGATTCTGCAGCAGTTTCTGTCGCTGCAGGAGAAGTATCATGTACATCATTTTATAGCGACGCCTCCAAAACTGCCCCCGCCGTGTCTTGTGCTTGCGCACGGACCCAATTTTAAAGTTTCTGAATCCGTGAATGCAACTTGTAGCATCTTCATAGCAGAGGCTTATGGAATCTTTCCTTGCTGTGAATCACATTAGGAAATATCATATCCCGAAATCGGTCATTTACACTGATTCACTAAGTGTTGTACAAGCGTTATCATCTCGAAAGAAATCCAGAAATTGCGTCATAAATCTTGTTCCTAGGACAATTATGTCGGCATGTGGCGCAAACCTTGAGGTGACTGTTTGTTGGGTCCCAGGGCACTCATGTATCGCTGGAAGTGAGACGGCAGATGAAATGGCCGCTGCTGCACTCACAAACACGGTGAACATCAGAACAGTACCCTATAGCTGACTTAAAACCACACATAAAACAACAACTACGTAAAACATGGCAAAAACATTGGAGGGAACAGACAGACAACAAACCTCAATTGTAAAACCACACTTGGGATGATACACAACCGATTAAAAAACAGACACGCAGAAGTTGCCTTGGCAAGGTTACGGATAGGCCACACATGTAACACACTCCCACCTGCACAGTGGATCCCCAAGAGCGATGTGCAGCGGGTGTTCAGAGGGCCTATCCGTAATCCACATACTCATTGAATGCAATGCACTTGACATAACACGACGCAAACACTTCCCACAAGTATACAAGCGACATATTCCACAACACCCCTCATACGTATTAGGAGACGAGCCCGTGTTTTCAATCAAACGGGTTTTGAGTTTCTTACCGACGTAAAATGTTTACATCTCCTATCTTATCGTGCATTTTAAAAACCTGGCCCTTTAAGCCAGTCATCTTCATTACGTTGTGTTCTACTTTGTTTATTTTTACTGAATATATTCTACTTTTACTTTCATGTCGCTCTCATGAAATCACTTTTGTTTGGCACTCTTTGCCCTTAGTTAGCCTTGCGCCATTAAAATCCAAACATCATCATTTTTTATAACGGATTGCAGCCATTATAACGAATAACAGGCTGCTCGAGAAGAGACTGGAAATTTGCGTCGAGCTATCTCCTAGTTTGCAGCAGCCACTTCTCAATCTCCTAGTTTGCAGCAACCACTTCATGTTTGCAGTTTCTGTAAAACATCAAGGTGCGTAGGCTAAAGAAAGCAGAAGTGCCCAGTTGTTTCAAAGAGCATGAACCTTTATCCGTGAAGTCAGTAGCTGTGCAGTGCACTGATGCTCCTTTTCTGAAGCGCGCACCAGGGCGCGAGGACGTTGCGGCAACAAATAAAAGGAATATAATAGTTTTCCACCGCGTCTGATATAAAATCTCTCGATCCTGAAGTTCAGCAATCAGCCGCGCTGTCGTAATTCGGCTGTTTGGGTACTGTCGTGGCTGCGACCTGCTAGATCAGCTTACTGTGAGGAAAAAGAAGCGTCACATCGACGATGTATGCATGCGCCTGTGCTTCCTATTCTTCTCTTGCTTTTTCCGATGGGGCTTCCAGACGCATTAAGCTCGATCCAAACAGCAGCGCGAAGTGTTTAACGCCAGCGCACCAGGGACATGTTGAAGGTGCGAGGACCTTGTCGTTTGTGACAACACATGGTGGAAATCATGGACACCATATGAAGCATCCAGACCAGACAGGAAGCCAACATTAGAAGACACCCACTTTGACTGCACGATCAGTGGTAAAGCGTACTTGTGGTACCCAGACGTGCAGTGGCAGGGACCTGCTCAGGTGTGTATGTGGAGTGGAGGAAGCGGTGACCAAATATGCGTGCTCTTCGACTTATAATTAGAGCCCTCCAGCGACCTGTGGATGACTGCAAAGAACGTTACAAGTCAAAGCAACAGTTTTACGTCAGCACGTTTGTAGATGCTGCGGAAGAGGATAACCCTAATTACAACCGGGAAACGTTTATTCTATCACCAGGCGGTCGACCATAGGACAAAGCGGATGACGTGGTCTTAGAGAATGCTCCGGTGCTGCGTCATCGTCCGTAACTTGTCGCCAAAGCGTATGAGTTCATCCGCTCCGAAGGCATCCTACGCTTGCCTTGCAAAACAATGCTGTCAAAGAACACTGACCGAGTACAGAGGAGGTTGGCTTCACTGCCATAGTGCGGAACAGACTACAGACTAGACTCCAGGCTATGTACTCATTGCAATCGAGAATATGCAGCCTTGTTGTCGACCCGATGCATTGCATTTAAAAGAAAAACTAGAGTGCGGCCGGCAATTTGGCGCGCTTGTCGGCGACGTTGACGTGAGCGCAGACCTAGGGCACCTTGCTGCGGCGGACGACCAGGACATGACGAAGTCCCTGCTCGGCAATGTTGTTCGTGACTTGGCAGCGATGTTTCATCATTCACTTAATTTTTTAAGAAATGTTGCACTGGTGACCAACTAGAAAAGACCATTGTCCACGTGATAAAAAAATCGAAGGAGTTGGTCTTCGGGTCGCGAGACTGGTCACTGACCACCACAAAACAAATACAGCTGCCGTGGACATACTTACCCAACGGAAAGCCACAGCATCAACGTCGCAAACTGCTGACAATGCGAGGGCGCGTTTTGTAGCATTTTCACAAAGCTACATTATAGGGGCCGGTCACTGACTGGCAATGGAGGAACACGTGGAGGAAAGCTTGTGTTCGCGAGTAAACAAAACGAAAAGAACAATGTAGTCTTGCTCTGTAAAGCACGGCAACTGTTTCGTAGAATACGTTAAAGGCGTCGTCTATTCAGTCCCGCTGTCCTGTGGGAAAACGTACGTAGGCCAAACGGGACGATACCTCAATGAAAGATTAAAAGAACAAATATAACGCACATAAGGCGATTAGTGGCCACTTAAGGATCCACTGTTGGGATTTCCGCGGCTGTGCCTTATTCTAAAAAAAACAGGTTATTGCAAAACATAAAGATAAAATAACTAGAGACATTATTGAAGCCGGAAAAATAGAGCGCCGAAAGAAAAATGTGTTAGCGTACCTGGTGTCCCTCTCGCAGAGAGAATAATTTTTCGTCCCACAGTTCAGCACGTGTTTGTGGCACATGGCGTCGGTGCAGCGTGACGACCGGTTTGGTTATTTCCAGCTTTCGGTTTATTTCTGCTTTTCTTGTATTTTTGACTGTCAGCATATATGTGTCATGCCGGAAAATAAAGCCAGTTGTAAGTAAGCGCTCATGGTTGTCACTTTCTTCTTCTTATGTTTGGTCTGTGTTGCGCTGTTCCCCTATTTGTATCATCATTATCATCAAATCGCCGAAGCCGTAACCCTTACGGCGAAAACTCATGAACCTCGCAGCTACTGCAATAGGGAAGGCCATCAAAAAACCATGCAGTCAACGACAAACCTTCCATTGAAGAGCTGTTCCGTGTTAAATGCTTAAACTGAATACAAACCCTCAATAGTTCTAGTACGTACATTAGGCCGTACCAGCTACCAAGGCGTCTACAATGTTCCAGCAGAACATTTTAGTTTTTGACGGGACAGATGAAAGCATAAGCATATGTGCAAACTTCCCGATGATTAACACGGAATATTCTTTCAGCCAATAAGCATTGGCATACCGAGAATAAAAAGCCTACCAAGTTGGAGCCGAAGTAAGCGCTGAAGCATTTTTCGGACATAAAGTGTCCAATAATTTCTCTACTAAACGAGATGAGCCAGGGCGTGGATGAAGCTTGTGAAGCGTTGGTTGGCAACACTGTCAAGAGGAACATGCGGAAGACTGGGAACTAATTCTCAGGCTACACCGGAAGATTTAGTACTACTTGGAGTTCGGAATAATTCAAAACAAGGTTCTCGTGATAAAGGAGTGCCACGGAGATGTGCTTGGACAGTAGTGTACTAAGCCAAAGAATGTCAAACGGTACAACACCTTCACACTTTCAGGAACTACGAATAGGTAGTGCAGGAACTTGAGGTGTGTCACTTCAGGAGCTGTTCTTTTTGTCAAAATTCTTGAATTACCCTAGTAGCTTTCTGCAGTTACCATTTACTTACAATGATACTGGTAATACCAACAGGCGGAACAAGCCAAGGAGAGTTCGCATCACATGCTCAATGGCACACCATCCTGCAAACACGGACGACTCGTGAGGACCTGATGGGTTCACTCTTTGATGCAAGATCGTTTTTGTGAGATGCAAAAAGGCATGCAGGGGGTTAACTTTTTTTCTTGTTGCCAAAGATCTGCAAAAAAAATCAGGATGGAGCTGTTGGCACGAAAGCATTTTAAGCAAACAGAAGTCACAAAGGTAACATACTCACTTTCTGTTTTTGCCTGACATAAAGTTGCTTTGCCATTAAGAGCTAATGACTAGACAAATAACAATAATTGTTTTGCTTATTTTCAGACAGGTCTAGTGGTGCATCCCCTGTAGCCGTGGCTGTGTGGCAGTCCCGATGGGGTTTTCGTATTTCGACAGGTATTTGCCTTTTGGAGGTAAAATGTCCATCTAAAAAGGGCAGCGATGTAGTCGAGTACAACGTGCAGCGCTCACTTGTTTCATATATTAACTACGTCAATGGGTGGGGGGGGGGCGGTAATTGTTTCTTAGATCACACGCAAGTACAACTGATGTACACGTGCAACCTTGGAGTGTCCTTCTTTATTGGGTGTAGAAGTAAGCACAGTGTCACGATTGTTTTCCCAACGGTCGATAGCTTCTTGTGTTAAGCTGTGCGTGACATTAAGGGGCTTTTACTTTGTTTGGTTCCTGCCTGCATTGGTGAAACGGCGTCGGGTGTAAACACGAAGTTACGGTGCTTGTGTAGCTACTTGACAAGTCTCGGCTGGTTTGGGCCTTCGCGTGAGTGAGTGTTAAAATGCAGCCTAAAACAACATAAGCTTTGTTCCGAGCTGGCTTCTCCATCCAGCTCTTTATGTTCGTTCAATACTGAATACAAAAAAAATGTTAGCAGACATAATGTTGTGACTGCCCTTTTTTGCCGGAATAGTTTCCTCTTGCGTATGGCCTCACAAGACTTTCAGCCAAATGCACTGGTGCTGTGGAGATTCATGCGAGAGACAAGGCTAGCACTAAACAATTTCTTCTAGGGCTGTTACAAAGTAAAATAAACAGTTTCTAGACCAAGCTTTGTTGAAACAGCAAAAATTGTTTATTGGAATTTGATTCACCTTCAGCGCCAACCAAAAGGAAAATATTACGTTCGAGGAAGTGCTTTGCTAGTAAGCAAAGAACAGACTTCAATATGCATCAATCGGGCAAGCATCTCAACAGATTGCACATCCCATAAAAGGGAGGAATGTTCTGAGCTAACTGCTTGGGTCTAAACACCCGTCTTCATTTATGATAGCCGGTGTTGTAAATTTGCCATTATGAAGTGGAAATGAAACATGTCTGACATTTCAGCTATTAGCTCGGCTGGATCTATGCGCTGCATAACTCTCTCGACATGAATTCTCACTTGTGCGATGTCATAGGGATCTTGCGTCTCACTCTCAGTGAACTGGTCCTGGCCCTTTTCACAAGGACTGCCTGCGCACCTTCTACACCCGACATCATACCTGGAAACACTTTGTTGCTCATGATTACATCTCCTGGTTGCAGTTGTTGCTTCGTGTGTTGCTGTATTTGTTGCTGGAACTCTTGCATCTGCCATCCAACGGCATCTTCAAATTCAAGGCCAACCCCTCAACCCAGGCATCTCCGCAGAACAATAATGAGTAGAAGCCTAAGCAACTCTCATATGGCAGTGGAATTGCAGCAGCTTCTGAAACAAAAAAGATACATCTTTTCCAATTCTACCAGCACTTCGTTAAACCTGACATGATTGTGGTTCAAACACCCAATGGCAAGGCCAAGCTACCTGGGTTCATCTTGTATGAAGACCCTACGGGAAGAAGCACAACCACTCTACTCAAGTACATGGCAGCTACCGACCATATCACACCGGAGAGAGGCTAGAGATTAAGAGCTAGAGATTAAGTGTGCACATTCAAAGGAACGATTAATTGAGGGCAAATGCCTTCTGCACCTCGTGGTATCATACGGCACGTACAAGCTCACGGAGTCCCGTCAGTATTGTGCGCAAATTCAGCTCTCGTATGTTCGTGGGCTCCAGGTGTGCCGGTTTCTCATTTACACCCTTAAAGGGCAAATGGTGCTAACAAATCTATATTTTGACATCTTTTTAGGCAATGCTGTGCCCAAGCTTGAGAGATTTTATTTTACAGACTTGTTGCCAAAGTTTGCACTGAAATGAAGGAAGGCATTCTGTGGTAAATATTTGCTAGATAAGAGATCAATGTATAAACACGCTTTTTCAGACATGTGTAAGCGGTACATTTTTTAGCATGACTATGCAGTTAGTCTAACAAGACTTTGAGGATAATGAGCAATTTTTGTGAGCTGTGAATGCGAAAGCATACTGCGAGTCACGTTCTTGAGTTAGCTGTACCGTATCTTTGACAATTTTGCAACTGAATTGGTGTGGCCATTTTTCAGACTTTGCAAAGCACCATGCTGCCTGTAGAACGTTGTGATTTGGACGCCATTTTCAGCATTCAAGTGCATTCTCCACCATGTCTTTGGTAGCACCTTTAGAGCGACCCACTCCTGTATGGGCACAACTTTATTTAATGGGGAGAGATTCAGACTACCGCGTAGTGGAACAACACGTTCTGCCATGCGGGGTGGCGTGGCTTGCTGGTTACTGGGGACAGTAACGTGCACGCTTTCGGGCACGTCGTTGCAAATGTATATGGTTAGGCATTGCCCAGTGCGTGGTTCTTTGTTTTGTGGAATGGCATCAGCCATTGGCCAGTAGACCTCTGTGGGTATGTGTTATGCCTAGTGTACCTGATAGGTAAGAGAGAGAGAGAGTGAGAGAGAGTAAACTGTTATTGAAAAGGAGAAGAGGTCGGCCTGAGAAAGTGATCTAGGACCTGCTACTTCCCACTTGGGGGAGTACACTAGGGACAAAAAGAAAAGGGAATAAATAAGGAAGGTATGAGAAATGACTGAAATTGACGAATGAACTATGTACAAGCGGTGAAACAAATAATCGTCTCACATACAACGGTGCACTGAATCAAATGATTGCAGACCACTTTTCAGCACATGATTATCGTCCATAAAAAACATTCAGACGTTATTTCGCAGTCTGTTAAATTTTTTCGTGACCCAGACCCGAGAATCCCGAGGAGTCACTAAGAATTATGAGCAGGGCTTTGACGGCCGGGCTTTGTTTCCTGTTGTCAGCCCACATGCCCAAAAATCTTTTGTTGGGACAGAAAGGGAGTGTCGGTTAGGTGAGTGAGAATATCACTTTGTCATGTTGACGTTGAAGTTGCACAAGATGGGCGATTTTTTACGATTCTGTTCTGACGGCAGGATCGCCCTGACTGGCCGTTCTACGCGAGTGTTCCCCGTGTGGGTATCTTCTTGAGGGTAGCCTGCTAAGAAAAGTCAAACTTGTACGCTAAGCTGCATGTACTTGTTGGGGTTTCATAATGCTGAAGTCTACAGCACTTGCATTTCGACCTCCTTTACTCAGCTAGTAAAACTGAAGCACTTAAAAAGTTGCACTGGTGTATTTGGAAGCCTGCTTGACGGGCAAAGTGGAGGTGTGGATGCCTTCGCGATGCAGATCAAAGTTTAATTTTTCTTCCCTTTGCATGTAAGTACTTTCGTTCTGTCGTCGGCAGTTTTAGGAGCAATTTTACTTCTACATATTCCAGTTTTACCACTGATTGGGTCATTTGATACTTTTGTGGTGAACCTTCCAGAGTAATCAGTGTACCAATGGTACAAGAGTTTTTTTATACATTTGCTATCCTTGTGATATGCTCTATTTAGTACAAATGTTCATTTCTTTCTGCCATTCACAAATGATAAGTTTGGAACAAATGCTGAGTTTGTGCACTGAGTAGCGCGTCTGTGGCAAAAAAATGTGTAGCACACAAAATGAACAAGAGGAGTTGTATTTTGCAAGAAGTCAATTATTTTATTTTGTTGGTATGGTACATGCTCTGGTCAGGACAAATGCACAATTTTTCTTTTATCTTCAAATGCATCAGCAGGCACAATGCTCAGGTGTTCACTTAATGAAAATTGTGTGATACACATGCATTCTCTGCTTAGAACAGATGCGCAATTGTTTCCTGCAGTTACCAGACCATCAGCGGTGTACACGAATGCTCAGTTGGTAGTCTGCATGGCAGTTTTGTGATACAAAAAAAGATACACGCAATTTATCCAATTGAAAATTGTTATTTTGTGATATGTCGCAGTCTAATAGGGACCTCATTACTAGCACTGCTTGAAGATGCTGCTCTGGAGGTTTGCTAGAATGCAAATGACATGCATAACTCGGTCAGTGTGATGGTGAAGTTCAGCTGCAAGCTGGATATAGACGATATTGAAGTTTTTCGCTCTTTGAATCAGTCGGTCTACATGTATGCGAAAACTGACAATGTTGTAGGTCTCAGCCATTTCTTCGGCTGTAAATTTTGCCCCACTCGCATATGGTGGCGTGACCAGGATCACATCCGCTTCGGCTGCATCATTTGTCCTCTAGGAAAGCCTTTGTTGGCAAGAATGACACCTCCCAGCTCTAACAATGACAGCAAGCCGGAATCAACTGCGATGAAGGGGTCTGTTGCCCTTCCCCCAGATGCTTTAGATATGAATGTTACGAGGCCTCTTGGGGAAATCCCAATGAGGAAATTTCTTTAGCTCTACTGATAGAGGTCGTTCTGCTTGGATGTAGGTGCAGTTATTGACAACCCGGCATTTTGGATAGTGTCTCCTACAGCGGTAAAGCATTGTTCAAAGCATGTAATCCGGGTGATGCCACTTGATCCAAGACCGTGTTTGTGTAAAGAAGGTATGAAGGTTGGTAAACAAACACCTTGCAACCGTTCTACGGGATACACCAAACAACGTTCTTAGTACAGTGTACGTCATACCAGTTTTAGGTTTTATAAGGAAAAGAGTACGCCGATCAGCTTTTGTCAGCTCGTGCACTGTTCTAGTGTCAGGTAGTATACTCGCCAAGAAGGAAAAAAATGAGAAAGTTACTGAGCACAGAGCCAACATGGCATTCTCATCTGGCTGTACGGTTTGAGCTCTACAGAAGTGCGCACTCTCATGATCCGGTCCTGACGCTGTGCTGCGCGTTACAAAATGGCGAGTTTGAGCAAAGGCTGTCGACACAGTTTTACATAAATCTGCGTGCATGTAGTGTTAATGTCTAAAACTAAGAATAACATGCGGTTAAACCACCGGTTTTTCCCACTGAGTCAACGTCACAATTACAGTTCCAACTTGCAACAAACAAAACACATTTTACTCTGTATTGGTAGCTATCATGCATTCGGTCACAAATATACTGTGAGTTGGAACATCCTTTGTTCTCTCCCGGCAAAGTTCTGGAACATCTTCCTCCACCTCAGGGCAGTGTGGCTCACCTGAATAAAGTGGAACATACAGAATAACACAGACGTATATCTATGAATTGAACTCTAGGGCGTCAAACACTCACACAGGTGCCTCAAGGAGCAACGGCTAGCCTATTCAGAAAATGTTGCAGCGCCGGCTAATCAACACCAACGCTAATAAAACCAGCAACACATCTATTAGGTGAGCTAGTTAATAATGCACTTCGCTGAGCTGCTCCATTTCTGCCATGTTTATGATTGACTGACAAAAAGGAAACCTCTCTTGTGCTTTGTTTTAATCCATACCTGGTTACGTTCTTCGTGCTCCACTTTAATGGTCGAGAAGAGCTCCTCTGCTTGCCGTTTGCTCAACCTGGATGTTCAACATGAGCAAATAAGTTCATAAAAGTATTTATTTATTTATTTACAGTATCCTCAGGGCCATAAGGAATTGGAGAGGGGAGTGTTTAAATACAAAAAAGGAATGCCAAAAGCACTAAAAAGAAGTAAAAAGGTTATAAAAATGGCTTCGAAATATACAATTGTAGCTTATGCATGATTAGGTATAAACGAATATATCAGGTTGGCTTCCTAGTATACAATTTTTGCTAAAGCGTAAGGCGTGACAAAACAAAATAGAAATTAACATATCATTATACAATGCTAACTAAGGCTATTTTGAATGATTCATGATCAATAATGGCAGCGGTTGATGCAGGAAGATGGTTCCATTCGACTGAAGTCCTGGGTATGAAAGACTGAAAAAATGCATTTGTCCTTGACGATGGTATTCCGGTTTTATTAGCGTGATCCAAACGAGACGATATGAAATGCCGAGGCAAAATGAGCTGATGACGTAGATGTCGGTGATAGAATATCTCATGGAACAGACAGAGACGCAAATTTTTACGGCGATAAGATAGCGTTGGTAGTTGAAGGCTACATTTCATTGAAGCTAAGCTAGCAGTGCGATTATAGTTGGAAATAATGAAGCGAACAGAGTTATTTTGTACCATTTCTAGTGATTGTATTAGCGTATCATAACTTGGATCCCACACTGATGCGGCATACTCCAGTTTAGAACAAACGAGTGTTCTGTACATTAGTAATTTAGGTGATGAAGGCGCTCTTGAAAAATTGCGTCTGAGGTATCCTAGCGTGCGGTTAGCATTTGTAGGATGTTTGTACAAGACTGGTAGGATGTTTGTACAAGAGAAAGAAGCAAGTACAGGCGTGGCTGGGTGACCGAGTGGGTGACTAGAATTTACTGGAGCCGGATAAAAATGAAAGAAAAAGTATAAATTTTTTCAGATATTGAAGCATCATTAGTACAGGCAATAAACAAAAAAACAATGAAGATTGGACGAGCTGATTCAATTCACTGTATTTTTAAAACCACGCATTCTTTCCACGAACACTCGAAGAGGCTATGTATGCAGGCTTGTTGATAACTATATTGTGACAGGTTCTACTGCTACTAACGGGATTTCGGCACGTGTTCATCTCTGCACTCCGCTGCCGGGTTTAGTGACTAGGAACCGAAGGCTGTTGGTGGAGCGCCAGTGACATTCCTTTCTTTTGACTGTTTTGATTTGTATGTGCATGTGTGTGCTTGCGTGGATGTGTGCATGCGCGCGCGTGTGTGTGCGTGCGTGTATGTTGTCATTATTATTATCTTGTATAGTTCGCCTCTGCCTCTCCTATCTTTCGGTCATCCTCTTCCGGTTCCCCACACCAGCAGTCATTGCGGTGTCCACCCCGACGTGTAACAACTTTTTTATTTTTTAATTTTATTTACGGATACTGCAGGTCAAAACTTTGACCCACGCAGGAGGGGCTTATGCAAAACATAGCAATAAAACGAGTGAGAAAGGAAACACAAGCAATAAACATATAAGAAAAAACTCATGGTACCCTGCGTCCTATACACATGTATGACAACAGCAAGACGACAGAACGCTATAATTTGAAAAAAGATGACGCTGTAACGCTTCTGCGAAATCTTTTGCTTTGAAACATCAAGAGATAAACAATTCCAGTCTGCAACAGTCCTGGGGAAAAACTGTTTTTGAAGGCATCTGTTCGAGCAAAAATAGGCGTCAATACAAATTCATGAGTGCGTCTCATAGCCCTGGTTACACGTAATTTAACGCTGCCAGGAAGAGGTATTTTTATTTTGCCTGACGAGCAATCATGCAGAATTGTCAGCCGACTGACCCGTCTGCGATCATCTAACTTTTGAATAGTACTTTCTTTTATCAGAAGAGATGGTGAGTCATGCCTGCGGTATTTCCCGTACATAAATTGGACGGCTTTTCTCTGCCCATTCTCTAACTCAGAAATGTCTTTTTTAGTAGAGGGACCCCAAACCACTGAAGCATATCCGACTTTCTCTCGAACAAATGCATTGTACGCCATTAGTTTAGTGTTTGCTGGAGCATTTGTGAGCTTCCGCCTCAGATACCAGAGCTTACCAAGAGGCGTTATACAGATATTTTATTTATTTATTTATTTATTTTTTTATTAATTTTTTTATTTGGTAATACTGTTGACCCTCTAGTGAGGGTAGTTACACGGAGGGAACACTGCAATAACACACAGTGGTGAACAAAACACTGCAAAATACTGCAAGACAACAAAACAAGGAAACAAAATACGGCGAAGGAACAAAACGGTGAACTAAAATACTCTTAGCGCACAGTCATGAACAGATTTCGGATGACGCACTATTTCTAAAAAACATATCTATAGCTAATTCAAATTGATGTACACCCGAGCACTCCACAACATCGTTTGGTAGTTTATTTCACATTTTAATGACATCAGCAAAAAAAGAATATCGATACACGTCAGTGTGCGTAATAACAGTTCGAATCGCTCTGCTGTGATTTTTTCGGGAACTATGTTTGGAGGCGCTTTCACATACTGTTCCTTATCTAGTTTTAATGATCCATGCAATATCTGGAAAAGAAATTTCAGCCGTTGCTTTGTTCTTCTGCTTTCCAGAAGTTCCAACCCGTACTGCTGAAGCATATCTGTAACTGAGTGTGTGCGGCCATACCTAGAACATATAAAACGTGCTTCGATTCGCTGTATTTTTTCTACCTTCTTTTTAAACCCTTTTGGTGTGGGCTCCATACAGCATTTGCATATTCTAAAACGGGCCTTATGAAAGTCTTGTAGGCAACTAACTTAATTTCTTTAGTCGCGTTTGGTAGCTTCCGCCTAAGAAAGCAGAGCTTTTGATATGCTTTGGTGTAGGTATTATGCACATGAATGCGCCAATCTAGATTATGCGCCACTGTCCCCCCTAAGTACCGGAAGCTCTGTACCTCGGTCGAGGCATATTCCCCTATATTATATTCAAATCTTCGAACATCCCGCTTTCTTGTTACATGCGTATATATTGTTTTTTATAATTGATTTCCATGTAAAAAATGATTTTATACTTGATTTCTATGACCCGCCGCCGTGGCTCAGTGGCTAAGGCGTTGCGCTGCTGAGCACGAGGTCGCGGGTTCGATTCCCGACCGCGGCGGCCGCTTTTCTGATGGAGGCGAAAAGCAAAAACGCCCGTGTGTACGAGATTTCGGCGCACGTTAAAGATCCCCAGGTGGTCAAAATTAATTCGGAGCCCTCCACTACGGCGCGCCTCATCGCCTGCGTTGCGTCGGCGCGTTAAACCCTACAATCCATCAATCAATCAATTGATTTCCATGCCCCATCGTTGACACTATGTATTTAATGCTTGCAGGCATTTGTTTAGCTCAATGTGATCTTTGGGGCATAGTACACGAGAATAAATCAAACAATCGTCCGCGAAACATTTCATCTTAACAGGTGCGTTGACAATGGCAGGAATTCATTTATATACATTATGAACAATAATGGTCCTAAAACGGAGCCTTGAGGCACTCCAGACAGAACCTCGCATTTTTCTGATACGCTTGTTCTAATTTTGACTCTTTGAAAACGATTTCGTAAGTACTCCTCAATCCAAGAAACAATACCCTCACTAATTCCTTGCCCTCGCAATTTGTAGAGCAGTTTATGATGCGGAACCTTGTCGAATGCCTTCGCAAAGTCTATACATAGAACGTCTACCTGTTTGCATTCATCTATAGCCCCGCAAAGGTCATGGACAGTTTCGATTAATTGAGTGACTGTGGAAAGGCCAGATCGGAAGCCGTGCTGGAATTGACATAGCAAATCGTTTTTTTCTAAGAAGTTGAGAATATGTTTGGCTATCATATGCTCTAATACTTTACAACTCACCGATGTTAGCGAGACGGGTCTGTAGTTTGTTACGGACAGTTTATTTCCACCTTTATGTATCAGAATAACGTTCGCGTCCCGCCAGTCCTGAGGTACTGAATATCCCTTAATGATTTTTTAAACAAAGCTGCATGTAATAGGACATCCACTCAGCGTAGCGTTGAAGGAATGCTGTCGGTATTTCGTCTGGGCCACATGATTTCTTTGGGTCCAACTTTAACAAATGTTCAAACACACCCTCCCTCCTAATTTGCAGGTTTTCCATTGGGTACTGTATTGAACAGACTAGGCTTTCGCTGTTATTGTCACCGCTATATTTTGTGAAAACTGATTGGAAGAAGAAACGATTAAATAGGTTCCCGATATATTTTTATTCTGTTAGCACGACTTACTTAGGCGGATTTCAGTCTTTTTTAGTTAGTAAATTTTCCGTAGGGTTGTTCTTCCTTTTTCGTAATCTTTTTAGCTTGGGCGTGACGTGAATTATGTCTCCAGTTATCCAAGGATTTTTTCTGTTTTGGTTGTTTCGTTCGTGTAGAAACAAATTTGTGAATGCAGTGTTTTATAATACCTTTAAGACGCTGCCATAGTTCTTCTACACTTTCGTGGTGGGATGCTATTATAAATTCGTCTAATCTGCTCTCCAAAACGTCTAGGATGGACGTGTCATCCGCACGGCCATAATCTGTAACATGTACCAGTTCATATGGTTTTCCAGAGGCCCTTGCGCTCACCGGTATATTCAAGCAGGACCATCTTAGGATCAGATAAACCTTCGTCAATGAATACAGTGTAATCCGCCACTCCACCAGATATGAAAATCAAGTCCAACACTGACTGCAACTTTTGCGATAACCCTTGTAAATTCTTTAACTATTTGATTCAGATTATGCGAAAACATAATCTTCATCAGTTTGTTCGTACTATTTACTTAAACTTGACATTTTGATCGATTTTCCCAATGTCCTTTCCAACGAGAGCTAATAAAACGCACTTTTGGTGATAAAAGGATCAATGCAAACACAAAAGATAAACACAGAAAAACACCATAGTATAGGGTGGGCGCAGAACGTGGCTGAAAGGGATACTGTAAGTTGTTTGATCCACTCAGGAGTGGATTCGAAACTGTTTTTCCCAATTGCTGCTACCTGACAACGACACTACACAAAATTAGTACACTTAATCACCCCACAAATTGTGGAAATATTTTTGATTTGAGTTTTTTGAAACACAAAAGGAGAATGTGCTGGCGCACTCTTGTAGGTGTTTGTCACAGATAAATGTAAAAATAAGAGCAATAGCGATGACGTAGCATAAAAGCCGAGAAAGAGCCAACGCTCCGACCCTGAGAAAAAGTCATGGGTGACGAAAATGTCAGACAACTGTGAGTTCTAGTGTTCCACAGTTTTGTTAGAGAAACCCGAATTTAGAAGCGTTTGATTAGGAAAGCACAGCGGTAAATGAAAAACTGGTTTTCGCGAGTGCGCTCTGTTGACGAGGTATTTATGCTATCCTCATGATTCATTCTTAAGGTAAGAGGTGTAATAAGATTAAGAAATAACAGGTGGTTGCACTTTAATTGTGCGAGTTTTAATGCAGAAACACCGTTTGCACAATTTTTTTGGCGAGCAGTCATATGTGCAACACGTCACTAGAATGAACATAAGTGCGTGTACATCAATGCAAGAACTTTGGAAGATATATTGTAATGACGATAGTTTTTATTGGGCTGCTGAAACATGAAAAGTTTGGCCTGCCTGTGTGTGTCTGTATTTCTGCCTGTCTCTCTCTCCCTCGATTCAGTATTCCGGCCAAAATTTGAGGGAATGCTTGAAAGAAATGATTACATAGGCAAAACCATTTCAAACTACTAAATCTGGTACAATACGTTATTGCTGTCAACATTTCTGAGCAAAAGGAAGATATTAGGCATATTAAAGCAAAACATCAATACATAAGTGCTACTTGCAATGTACTTTTAAAACAATTACGGGTGCCTGCTTGGGGTTTTACGATAGCTACTAAACAGGACGCGTTGAAAAGAATATTTTAACCAAAATTGCAAAGGCCAGTGCTGGCGCCTACACCTCGTGGCGGCATTCGAAGTCCAAGAGTAACGAAAGGTTTTAATAGTTGCGCCGGCACAGTGAAACGCGGACATGCTGCACATGGGGACCACGGCGGACGCATCGACGGCGAAACCGGGTAAGTGCTTGAATTTTGCTATTTTGTTCTTAAAGAGGTAATGCTTTAGAGAAAACAAATGTATTTATGGTCGCTAGGGTTAGCTGGAAAGGAGGAGTTGTTAGCGTATACAAGTGGTCGAATCAAATATTACACATCGTTGTTACACATGGTAGTTTAAACGCGTTGTGATTAGAAAAGACTGGTTAGTAGTTGGTGAGAGAGCACATGATGTTGTTGGAAAGCATCGCACGGTGTATTTGTTTTAATATAGTTTAGCGAGCGGGCGAACGCGGAAGCGAAATGAGTTGGGCATGCCTCGGCACGTGCAGTATCATGCCACGGAATGAGAAGCCGGGTGTTGTGTGCGTAGGGTGTGAGCGCGAATACCCACTCGAGGAGCCCAGATTTTAGTCAGTGGGGGAAGGGGGAGGGCAGGAGTTTCAAACGCACAATGTGCGTGATGGGGTCGCGCCTCGACTGGCTGGAGAAGGAAAAGCTGCAGATAAGGGTCCATGTGGGACAGCAACAGGAGGAGCTGACGGGTTATAGGAAGCGGAGGGAGGGTGCTGGAAGAGACATTGCCGTAAATGGAGTTCAAGTTGGGGACGAAGGATGACATTCCGGGAAGTAAAATTGTAAGCGGCGGCGCAGGCGCATCGAGAGTGCTCAGCACCGAGGCGGAAAACCAGGAGGTGGACAGAACGCCACGCCGGAAAACGATGGCGGGCAGGTTGGCGCTGGTCATTAAGGGGTGACCGGTGCGGCCTGGGCAAAGGCGAAAACGAAACAGGGGAACTGGTCGAAGAGATCAGAGTTATGTGGAGGTGCTGACTCTAACGCAGCGGGAGCAGGTTGGCCGAGCCGGGGGGCCAGCAAGAGAAGAGACATGGGCGTATGGTTATCGTGGTAGGGGACCAGAGCTGTACATAAAGCATTACAAGTAATTGATTACTTGCAATCGACTGCATTTTCTTGTAGTTTTGTAATATAATTGCTCTGCCGCCACCTATGGAGGGTTCTTGGGAGTTGCAACAAGACAGGAGCAGCGAGTTTGTTCTAATCAAGAGATCGTTTTTTTCTTGTTTTTAACGTTTACAGTTGATAACTGCCCTTATAGGTAAGTTGTAGAGCGCACCATCGTCACTTCTTCTTAAGCGCCGCCATCATGATCAGCGGTGCTGGGCCTCCATCATCAGTGGTGCTAGGGACGGCGGCGTGAGCAGTGCCACGTGCTACACAGGTTAGACGCGACTACATCCTTGGGCGGTCGCTCGTCTTCAGCGATGCCACCTCTGACCGGTCCCGCTGTTCAATAAAATCTAGAAAGGCCGCATCCGCCGCACCGAGTCTGCTTCCTGCAATGTGGTGACCCGGAGGTTCTGCGCCTGTAACGCGGCTAGAGGCACGCCGACCATGGTGACGTGGAGGAAACCGCGAATACCGGAGTCGAGGCAGCAACCTCAGATTGGGTTCTTCAAGCTCGAGGCCACCTTTTCGCTGAACTACGTGATCCAGCTAGCTCAAGCACTCCATCCTCTGGGAGAAGCTTCCGCTCGAGCTCCGCTGCGTCCTTGCCACACCATTGCCCAGGCAAAACCCCCTACACGACCTTCGCGCGGCCGTGCCGCGCACTAGGAACTCACGGACGACCTGTTTCGGCCTGCAGCAGAGAAATACCGGTTGCGGTCCGCGCACGCTTCGCCGCCGCATATGGTATCCTCTGCATTTTCAGCGTCGTCTCCTGCCACCAGCATCGGCTACCTGGACCCCGCCTCCAGCGCGGCAGCTATACCTACACGGACGGGGGTAGTAGCCGACGACGACACGGATGCTTTCCATAGACACTGCCTCGCCTGTTTCTACTACCCCATGTGAGGGCTCCAGTGAGCGACTTTACTTACTGCGTGACCGGGCAAATCCTTCCAAACCTCGTCGCCCGCTACGCGAATTTTGCACGTCAAGTCCACCACGACGGTTATCACAGTGCCCCGCTCCAGTGGCAGTCGCAGCATTGACTCGGGGGAAACGCGCATCGTGGAACCATACACGGACACCCACAACACAGCCGCGAATACTGCTCCGCACCCAACTCACCTAGAGCCCCCCGTCACCCATGCCCTGCAGGATTGACGAGACGAAGGCCGGCCAACCAGGGGTAGCCGTCCACCATTATAACCCCTTGATGTCACCGCCAGTGAAGCCCGCTTTTGCAACTCGACGCCGACGTCGCCAGCGACGTCGTAAGCACAGGTCAAGGAAAGCGAGTGTCATCGCTGGCTCATACGCGCACGCCCACGAGCCGTCAGTGGTGTCTTGCCGTACAACAACGTTTCGCACGCAGGCCGCGACTAGTTCTATCTATTCGCGCTCGCAGGCGCTCCAAGACTTCAGCATCTCACCGGAGCTGCTATGATCCTAGGCATAGTACCGTAGTTACTCTTCCAGCCTTCACAACGAGGGCAGCACCTGAAACCTGTCGTCAAAACGTTATCGTCAAAGGTGTAGGCCGGCTCGTTGCCGGTTGTCCAAATGCCAGTGTGCCCGCGACAGAAGCGGCGGCTTGTAGACAGCCAGCTCTACAGGCATCGTCATCTCGTCGACACCAAGGCCGCGGCTCACGCCTCTTTTCTTTCAGGACTTCTCTAAACGGCATGGCAGCTAGTCCCATCTAGCACTGTCAGCCAAGGCCAACCTCAGACCCATTTATCACTGGACGCTCTCACCAAACTGACCAGGGTTACCAGATCGTTTAAACTACAAACCGCCAAATCGGCCTGCGCGGTAGCACAAAAGTAGCCCAACAAAAAGTTCAAGTAGCCCAAAATGGATTTTTTGCGAATGATTTTTTTGCTTACGCAAAATTACTTTTCCGCAACGACGTTTATTTTCCTGGTCATGAATTTGAGGTGCGAACGACATGGTCACCCTCACCACGCGCACTATGTGTTTATTCTAGGCGAGGTATCGCGAGAGCCACGAGCCACAGAAAGATCACCGGGGTCAGAATGCAGGGCGCGTATCTGGCCGCCGAAGTGTACGATTTTTCGACATTTTTCCTGTACGCATGCCAGGAACAACCCCAAATCAGAAACAGCTGTAGTTTGACACATGGTTTACATATACATATATAGTTTGTTTCAGAAAGGGATGGCGCGATGACTGTTAATGATTTAGAAAAAAAGCTTATTGTCACTTGACACAACACAAACAAAACTTTAAGACGAAAACAGCACAGGGAACATTTATTAGATACGGCGCATCTCTTGCTCTGAGGCATGTCCCTTCTGCATCGTCGGCGTCCGTCCGCACGCTACCTGCGCATGCGCGACTCTCCTCCGTTCGTCGCTCCCACAGCTGTGCGCAACCCTCTCAGTCGGGCGCATTAGCATAACGACAGCTGGCGCGCTTGGTTGGTGCGCGCTTCGCTGCGTTAACGCTGCGTGAACAGCTGCTCCAGTGCGCATGTGCGCGCATGCGCGACTCTCTCCCGCGGTCTCCTCTCCTTCAAGCGCTGTGAATATAAGCGGGTATCGCTCCGCGGCGGTTCAGTCAGCGCTCGCTCTCGTTCTTCTCGAACATCGGCAATGAAACCAAGATTCGACCACTGCTGCGGCAACCTCTCACTGTGCACTTTACTGCACCATAAAGTCATCATTCTTAAATGTAATAAAGAGCTGGGTGGTGGTCGCTAAAACACGTGTACTCTCTCATTTCGCGTATGCATGCGCCGCATCACACCAGGGTTCCCTCGCGGGGAGATGGGGGCAATTTGTACATTATGTACAGATACATACAGAAACGGGAAAGGCTTCTTAGAATGACAACTTGTGGACACAAAAAAATACCTTAGACAAAAACAGCACAAAGAACATCTATTTACAATATATACAGCTGCATACAGAAACTGACTAGGCTTCAAAAAATTAAAACGAGCGCAAAGGACGAGGACAAAGAAACAATGTAGACGGGACCAGCGCTCGTCCCGTTTACTGTGTTTCTCTGTCCTCATTCTTTGCGCTCGTTTTAGTTTTTTGAAGCCATCAACCAACACGACCAACAAAGCAGTTTACTGACTAGGCCTCGTCAAATCAGAGGGAAGGTCGGGTTTCTGGCAACGTTTTTTGCGTTTTTCACGCCCACCCAGAATTTGTTAATGGTCTGTCCATGAACCCTCTGCCAGATCGTCGACTTTGGTTTGGAGCAAGTGATAGTCATATTATAGAGCCGGAATTGAAGTTTCCTCTATAAAAGCACCGTACGGGCGGTAGAAAAAATCGAATTATACTTTTAACTGTTTGGTTCAGAAGCTGAAGGTCACTCAGTCGCATCAGGATCACAGGAAGCCGTTTCAGTACACTTCTAATACAACATATCATGAACCTGTGGCACCTTTCCAACAGACAAACTTTGGCAGAATCACTAAACGAAGATTTCTCATGCCAATTGAGAAAAACAACTCCAAAGCCACATGCCCTGACATCCAGTATTATCCTGCTGCCATTCCTTGTTGCCAGGCTCTGCATATAACCAGGCATTACAACTCTTGCCATAAGCGTTTTCATCAATGAAGTCTTCATTTAGTCTGACAGGGTCTGGGTCCTCGCAAGAAAGAGCTTGTTCATTCGCTCGAATTCGTCAATGATTGGGCTTAGAAATTTAGCAAAAAGTAACCTTTTCTGGATCAGTATACATTTCGCTTAGTACTTCTGCTAAATAGCAGCGTTCCCAACTTTCCGTTGCTTCGAAGTGGGATTGCTGTGCATCCCACTGATTCTAGATTGACCGCAAGGCAGGTGCAATGCTTAGCCATTTAGACACCTTTCAATTTATTCGGGACATCGCCCGATGTAAAGGCAGCGGATGTTTCCTTGTATTCTTGCTGCCTTTTTCGGGAATGCGCAAATCAATTGAAAGTTTCGCATACAAGGTATTGAATGTGCGTGGGCAGCAGATCGATCGCTTCATTACAGGCTAGCTGGAGCGAATGACACACACACATACTTTACAAGCACAAGCCAAGAATTTTCTGCCTTCATTTTAGTGTAAAGGCTGTTTTGCTGCCCGCCCATGACGCTTTTCTATGCAGTCTGTCCCTAGGCCTATACAAAATTTGACCTGAAGTTAGCGTTTAGCTAGCAGTGCCTTCAAGTGTGAACATAGACCGTCCGCATAGGCATCAGTTACAGGCACCAGGCCGATAAAGGCTGTAACAAAATCATTTTTGGTGCTAGAAAAAAGAAACGCGCCACGACAGCTAATTTCGCTGTGTATGAGACGTCGGAGCTGTCATCGGGAATTAGCGAATATGGTGCGCCAGACATGTCTTTCAAGAGCTCACCTCTAAACGTTGGTCCCAGTGCCTTTGTGACGAGTGCAGCACACTACGTTCGGCCCAATGTGATGCCCGACGCCAACGCTGAATCACTGAAGCATCCATTGATCACGGGAGCCAGGTGGTCAGCAGTCACAAAACTCCCGTGGACGACAAAATGTCGCTGGAAGTTCCACCATTATCTATGTTTCGATACATTAGGCAAGTTAGAGTTGGGGGTTCCCTTCTCCTGCCCTAGGACACGAGGTCCTGGACTGCAGCCTCCCGGTACGGAAACAAAGGAAGGGCAGTCGATCGCCCCCGCAAAGCTCGTTTTTCCGCGCCAGGCTTGCTTCGGCCAAAGGATGACACACCCACCACCCGCCCCAAGGCCTTAAGTCTGAAATTCGCAAGTTTCGCGAGGAGGAGGCACGCTCCCGACCTTTGCTATTGCGCTTATTGCGAGCGTTGAAAGCCTGCATGCGGAAAGCCTTCAAACACGCTGGTAGATCGGTCGGGCACGCGCCCCATTCTCAGGGTGACCATGTTTGTGGAGACGCGTTGTGGCGGAGGGGGGTGGGGGTAATTCTCAACGCCATATAGCCCAAATATAGCCACACAGCCAAAAGAAAAATATCCACGCCAACTCAAACAGAAAGTAGACAGATTTGGCTACTAATACTACAGTCTGGTAACCCTGAAACTAACCACGACAGCCCAAGGATCTCGTACTTGGATATATCTCGCTAATGGTCCCTTCCGTACATACCAGGACAGTTTATTTTCGTGCATTGTTATTTATATCAGTTACATTACCGCGCTTTGTGCCAAGGGTGGACTTGCATCGCCACCATCGTGGTTTTCATAAGATCATGATCGTCAGCGGTGCTGGCGACTGGGATCAGCAAAGCCGCGCGGCACACACGAGGTCGAACGCGGCTATACGCCTGGGCGGTCCCCCGTCTTCGGCACTCCCACTTCTGGCCGTGCCAGCTCTTCAATAAAATGTAAGAAGCCGCATTCGCTTCAACCGAGTCTGCTTCCTAGAATATCTCACATTGACAACATTGATTACGCCTTTCGTTTTCAGAGAGAGGTAACTACAATAAACGGGGACTATTAGCGGGGAGATCTTTGAGTGGCGCCCCCTGGCTCTGACGTCCGCTTAAGGACTCGCGCCGCTGTCGTCTGCTACACTTTCCCCGCTGCTACACTCGCGCCGCTGTGGTCTGCTTGTGAGGGGCAGCAAAGCTTAAGCGAAAAAATCACCCACTTTGATCTTTTAGGGCATTAAAAAGCGTTTTTCCTGTGATTCAGTTACTTTTCCAGCTTCTGACAACTCTTAACAACTCCAAGCTGTATACCGCACAAGTCTGCAACGAACGAGGAGAGAGAGACCAACTTTCTTCAGAGCATCGGTCAGATAATCCTGAGTAACTCGTCCTTTCTAGCTTATTTGCGAGGTTCAGGGCTCAGACCTCCTCGATAAGTATAAAATGCGTAGGCCTCCTAAAGTATTTTCGAGATGCTCTTATGAAGGATCAACAGTGAATGCTACGTACCAAGCAGCGCGTCCGCATCGCAAAGCAGGAAACAAAGCGGTTGTGTTCTATTTCATTCGTTGTTGCGTTGTTGACTTGTATCAAGTGAATGTTTTTTCTATGCCAAACACATTAATTTTTATGCTCCGCCACACATGTCTTATTAGAAGGTTTGGGGATATTTGAAAGGCGCACATAGTTCGTGCGGATACTTTCTTCAGGCTGTAAGCAATACACCACCTTCAGAAATTGGGTTTCGGTATGCTGCGTACAAGAAGGTGCATATTCGCAGCGTGCGTTTATTCACAGGCAAATGCAATGAGAAGGTTTGTGTTACGCCACCACGAAACGGCGCAGACGACGTTGTCCAGAGTATTCGAAGGCGACTTTTCCGCCCCGAATGTCTATCGTAACTAACGAACTGAATCAACCCAAAGAGTTATGTCATGATTACGGTGTTGAAGGCTTGATATATTCGCTAAGAAACGCAAGAAATAGTGTACGTGCCGGTTTCCAGTTAGATGAAGAATCATGACCGATGAATATCTCCAAGCAGCTATTTATTGTTTTGCAACACCTCCAGGCGTTAAGAACAGATTCTTGCCTACTCGGGATGATGTTCCACGAACTTAAGAAAATTACTCTTACTCTCTGTCTTGGACTGAGGAAGCGGCCCACTAACCAGCTCTGTTTTGCTGCTAAAGGTTTCTCCTCCTCCGCTCCTCCTCGTACTCTTGAGTGCAGTGTTAGTATCACGCACATCAGAATATTGGGAAGGCATGACTGTCGGAAATGTACCGAAATGTCCCTCAAGGTCTGAAGAAACATATTAGTACTGTATTTTACTGTTTTTTAACGTACACGTTACCCGTTTTGCTCAATGAGCATCCATAGTGATTAGAAGCCTGCACCCGCATGCGCCTTACACACCGTAGAGTATTTGAAACTCAACCTACATATTTCGCGCTCATACTGCATGTCAGCACACTTTCATGCTATGACAACGTAAAGTGATGTGATAAAATACTTTCGAGCGTTGGGCAAGGTTGCAAAAACTGTCTTACCTTACATACGATTACCAGGAATCGTAGTGCCTTCTGCCAAACCCGAGAGCCCTGATGGCCTAGAATTCGTTTTCGTCTTGCATTTTCGCTGTTGTCGGTTTTTAGACTGTGGAGGTTCCCTTTGTTCGAAAGAGTTCTGAATACAGAAGCTGACGCCTAGCTGCGACCCTTGCAAAAATGTTTGTTGAGTTTCATATGAAATTTTGTTTAAATCACTCAAAAAATATTGTTTAGTATCCAAACAATTTCTGTTGTGATTCTGGTGAGGATTTGTCGAGTTTTTCAGGAAAAGTGGCCACAGTGATTTTATTGATTTTTCGTTGAATTTCGTACGTCGAATTCCCATTGCGTTTCTCTTGTCTTTCAGTTGAGTCTGAACTGAATTTCGTATTGATATTTTGTCGAGGTTTTTATGAGTGCCCAATGTGTTTCTGTTGATATTTTGTTGAGTTTTACACGAGTGCTCAATGTGTTGCTGTTGTAATTCGTCGAGACTTTTACGAGCGCCCAATGTGTTTCTGCTGCGATTTCTTTCAAAGGTTTTCGCGATCATTGTAGGTTGAACCACAATCTACTTTCCCCGAAGGCCCCTCGCGCGCCGAACTGGCGGACGCCTGCGGGGCAATGCTTCGAGGACGCCCTAGGCAGCGTCGAGAGACGGGCTGGCTCCGCGGAGCCTTTGCTCGTCCCTCCTGCAGGCGAACATTCAATAAAGTCTTTTCTCTCTCTCTCTCTCTCTACTTTTTACCGCGCCACCAATACACGTGTTTATTGTGTGGCAGTAGTGCATGCCATGTGACTAAAAATTCTGCCTCATGCATACATGCAAAAAAGAAAAACAGTGTTCAGTGTGCACTTCTTTTTACTTTATTTCCCTATTGAGCAGCCTTGACAAGCTATTTTTTATGTAACCGGCGCTCACACTCGGAAACTTCTGGCCCGTGTAGCCTGCAAGAGATAAAATGAATTTATGATTCACTAGAGTTGTCCATCCATACATGTAGCCATGGGCTAAAGTTATATGCAATTATGGGGCCTCTGGAAGTTGCTCCCATCAAAGCGGCAAGCATGATACCTTACTTAATACACGCCCACAAAGATTGACAGGAGGACCATCACCCGAGCTATCTGAAAAATTGTGTATATAAAAATTGCAAAGCTCAAGTGTGCTTTCGTGAAGGTTCCGAACCCAATAGTATACATATATGTTTGCCCATCCTTTGCGCTTCTCTTAGCCTCTAAAAGTCCATTCACATGACCAGTTCGAGGCACCACCCTTCTCCGTGCTTAGTGCACAGACAGTTTAGCAGGGAAAAGATGGTAATGATGATTTGGGTTCAATTGCGCAAGGTTTTATAATGGAAAACAGTGCCAAAAATAGTTATTTACTGTCTGTGGTGGGACGGAACAAACTCAAACCTGTCAGCAAAAAAATAATTACACGTCATCTTTCCGCACGCGGATTTTGGCCGGACCAGCGGGATCATAACCGGTTTTAATGCAAGAAGGGCGTGTTAATGCACAGCCGCTGGTCAAGGCAGCTCATAAACAGTCGCCTCACTCTCGCCGGGCTATCGTCTGGTAGTAGTTCTGGCTGCTGGCCCCTTTTTTCTGTCATGCCATTCCCGCCTTAGTACAAGTGCAGGAATTCAAAAAAATAATCCATTCAGATTCTACTCGAATCACCATCTTCTCAGAATTTGTGGTTTCCCCAGTTCTTGTAGTCAATACTTCCCATTCAGTAACAAATGCTTTTTTTCTAAAAAATAAAAACCTGTTCAGCAAAGTTCTCAAAATTAGTAATGGACGCGTGCAAAATTAGACACTTTCCCAAAAAGCATAAAATGAATGCAATGATCCCACTGTGCACATGAAGAAAAACGGGTGATTAGCTACAAGTTGACAAAGATGAACGAGGCAGCTTTGTTCTTGGCACTCTAAAAGCGAATCATGTGCACTCACCGACCACAGCCTTCACCCGCACGGGGTCCACCCTGGCTTCGTGGGAGCGTCGTCCTGGGCTTTACCTTTCCGTCCAAAGAGAGTTTTCCCCTTGAGCTCCTCCGGAGTGGAGACATGCCGCAAAAGAGCCCAGGCAAATTTGCCAGGGCCACTCGCACATGCATGCACCAGCTGCTCCAAGTACCCCTTTTCAACCAGCACACCGTCCCCAATGTCAACCTGCGAGCAGAAAATAAAACCGAACAGTTGAACCAATATGAGCTCCAGGATCGAGACAATATAGAGTTTGAGTACCCATGAACAATTTCTCAGAATATTACAGTAATTCATTTACAGATTTTGCAACTGATCCTCTAGAATTTTTTTTTGAATAGATTTAATGTAGACTGTATATTTTTAGTTTTTATGAGTCAACATGCATACCTCAACGTGTTTTCGGCTTGTTTAAACAAGCGTTTCAAGAATTCATTAAAGACTTTGCCAAGTGACCACTGCAGTACACAGTGCCTGTATTGCTTTGTGGCAGACGGCCCACAAAAAGAATCATTTGGGTGCTGTTAGGTCAGTCTGGATGAAAGTGTATGTGGCTGAAAGAGTCAGATGGCTGTAATGCACACAAAGTAGGGAGCACGATGCCCCGCCCCCACTCATGCAACTATCCATAAACTGACCTTTTTTAGCACCCGATTCAGCAAAGTAAAATGAGCAGACCGTTATTGATTTTTTAAATTAATTAAATTGAAAAGAGTGATCCCTAGTTATAACTAGGCCAATTTGTGCTTTTATTTTTTCATTTGCTGGCAGTGCAGGAGGTTCATCAAGAATTGTGGTTTGCGGCGTGGTGCTGGCAGAAACGTAAGTGTGGCTGGTGTTCTTTCTGCAGGATTGTGGGTTTGGGAATGCCTTGTCGTAAGGAGTACCCAGCATTATTTTTGGTTTGAAATTCCGCACTGCACTGCACTGCACTGTTCACGCCTCCTATAACCACAGACTCGAAGCAGGCTGCAGAACAAATGATAATGATGATGGTTGGATGTTTATGGCGCAAGGCCAACTGGGGCAAAGAGCGCCAAAACAATAGTCATATATGAGGGGTGAAACCTTAAACACTACGTAAAGTCAGGAAAAACAAAAGTAAAATCACAGAACGACAATGAGCATGGCTGGTGTATAGGGCCAGATTCATGATGCGTGATAGGAAATGAGGTTTAAAAACTTGACTTCTGACAAATACTCAAACACACGTTTCACGGAAACAATGGCATCGTCACCTAGAAAAAAAAAACGATGGATGTAGGGGAATATGTTGTCTGTAGAGTTCTGAACTGAAGTGTTTGTGTCGTGTTGTGTGAAGTGCCTTGCTTGTTATGGAACGGATAGTATGTGTACTACGGATAGGGCCTCTCCGCACCTGCTGCAAAGCTGGGGCCTAGGAGATCCCGTCAGCAGATACGAGTGAGTTGCATGCGTGTGCCCTATCCGTAGCCTACCCAAGGCGACTTCCATATGTCTGTTGTGTGAGTCAGATGTGTACCGTCCCAAGTGTGGCTTTATTACAGGTAGTTTGTTGTCTGTCTTTCGTCCCAGTGTGTTTGCCATGTTCTGCGCAGGTGTTGTCTTATGTGTGGCTTGAGGTCTGTGTAGGGTATCTTTGTAATGTCTACAGTGTTCCTGAGTGCAGCAGCAGTGGCCCTCTCGTCTGCCAACTCATTCCCAGCGATCCCTGCGTGTCCTGGGACCCAGCAGAGGACCAGCTCATGCTTTTGTGCATACACGGACATGATAGTGTTGATTACAAGATTAACTATGTGGTTTTTGGGGGGCTTGTGCGATGACAGTGCGCGAACAACACTCAAAGAATCTGTATAGATGATGGAATTGGGAATTTGAGTTTCAAGAATGTGTCGTACAATCAGTAAAATTCCATACGCTTCTGCTGAAAAAATTGTTGTGTGCACGCTCATGGTTCTGGCTGCATTGAAATTTGGACCATGAGCAGCGCACGACACCATAGTGGAGGTTTAGAAGCGTCACTATAAATTCTGCACATGTGTATTTAAACTGCAAAGACAGAAAGTGCTGCAGTATTGCAGCTCGTGGTACACGATTTTTGTCAAGTCTCATAAAAGAAAGGACGCACGACACAGGGCGAACTTGCCAAGGCGGTAAACTGTTAGAAAAGGATGACCTGTACACATCTAAAAACAAAGCACTGAGACCCGAGGCTCGTTCTCTCACTCTAAGTGAAAAGGGCCGAGGAACAGATGGGCGATTTACAAAGAGCAGAGATGTTGATGTATCGTTAAAGCAGGATAAAAAGGATGATTATTCAGCGACGAAATTTTAAAAGCATAAAGCAAGTCCATGTACGTTCGTTGGTTCTCAAGGTTCCACTTATCACACTCGACATAAAGACTCTCGGCAGGGCTAGTGCGAAAAGCACCCGAAGCAAGACGAAGGCCCAAGTGTAGCACTGGGTCCAGAATTCGCAAGGCTGTCTTAGTCGCCGACCCATACCACACTGCCATAGTCTAAACGAGACCCAACCAACGCAGTATACAAGCGAAGCAGGAGTTCTTTGTCGGAACCGTAGGATTGGTGGGAGAGAACCTTAAGTATATTCATTGTTTTGAGACATTTATTTTTAAGTTCCTTGATGTGGGGAATGAATGTGAGTTTGTGATCAAACACCACACCTAAGAACTTGTGCTCCTTGTTCACAGGAAGCGACACGCCATTAAGAGTGAATGTCTGGGTCCGGATGGACACCGCGCTTCCTGGAGAACACAACGCAGGAGCTTTTTGCAGGATTCAATTTAAACCCATTCTTGTCTGCCCAGCCGGCAAGTTTCTTGACACCAAGCTGGACTTGACGTTCGCAGATTGACATATTACATGATTTATAGGATATCTGGACGTCATCTACATACATGGAATAAGAGATTGTGGGTGGCAGTGCCTTACCAAGAGAGTTCATTTTTACTATGAAGAGAGTGCAGCTTAACACACCACCTTGTGGCACGCCATTTTCTTGCACGTGAACCCTTGAGAGTGCACCACCGACTCTCACTCGAAACGTTCTTTCTGACAGGTAACTGACAAGAGTGTTTAACATGTTACCTGAGACACCGAATGACTTTAGGTCACTAAGGATCCCATAACGCCAAGCGGTGTCGTATAGCCTTTCTCGAGGTCGAAAAACACAGTTAAACAATACTGTTTATGCACGAAGGCATCCTTGATATACGACTCAAGAGCTACGAGTTGATCGTTCGTGGATCGCCCCGCCTGAAGCCTGCCTGGCAGCTCTCGAGAAGACCGTTGTACTCAAGGAAAGTACACGAGCCTGCGATTTACATCTTCTCGAGAAGCTTGCACAGGCAGCTCGTCAGGGCAATAGGACGGTAGCTTGAGGGGGAAGAAAGGGTCCTTCCCTCTTTCAAGAAAGCTACAACTATGGCCTCCCTCCAAGACTTGGAATGTGCCCCGAAAGCCATATCTTGTTGAAAAGGTGAAGAAGTGTTACAAGAGTGTCTGTGTGTAAGTTCTGTATCATTGTATATGTAATGTTGTCTGGGCCTGGAGCTGAGGGTTACACGTGCTCAGAGCACCCCTCAGCTCATGAAGCGTGAACTCGGAGTTATAAGAGGTGGCTGACCTGTCATTGTCATGTAAAGGCTTCTTTTCGGCCGACGAGTTTGTGTTTCATGAAATGGTTTGTGTAGTGTGCTGAACTGGAAACGTGTTGGAAGTGTTGTGCGAGTGTGTCAGCCTGGTCTTCGAGTGTGTCCCCTGTTGTACTGACCAGAGGCAGGCTGTGTGTTTGTTGTCCTTGAGTTTGCGTATTCTTGTCCATACTTTCCGTGTGTCTGTGTAGGAGTTATTGATGTTATGAAATGTACGCCAACTCTCTCGTTTTGCCTCACGGCGCACACGTTTTCCTAACGCCTTGGCCCGTTTGAACAAAGGAGGTTACTCGACGTGGGGTACCGACGAAGGATACCCCACGCCTTGTTCTGGGCCTCTCGCGCCCGCCTACAGTCCTCATTCCACCACGGCCTCCGCTGGTTGCGCGGGGCAACAGAGGCGTGGGGAATGGACTTTTCGGCGGCGTCGAGGATATGTGCGCCGTGAGGAGTTGGGTAGCTTCTTCAACGTGTAGGTGTCCTATGGATGTGTGGTGTAGTTTGGATGTCTCTGTAAATGTATTCCAGTTAGCTCGTGCTTCATTGAACCTATTATGGGAGATGGACTGCTCGGGCCTTTACCTATGTATGTAAGTGAGGGGGGGAAGTGGTCACTGCCATATGGGTCAGTGCCCACACCCCACTCGAGAAGAGGAAAGAGAACTGCGGAGCCAATCGCCAAGTCAAGATATGAGTATGTGTTGTGTCCTATGTTATGGTATGTAGGCTGTTTATTGTTGAAAAGGCATGCTCCAGAGGATGTAGGAAACCTCTCTATCAGGCGACCTCGGGCATCCGTACGAGAAGAGCCCAAAGAGAATTGTGAGCATTAAGGTCGCCTGTTAGAATGTATGGTTCGGGCAGCTGGTCAACCAGCGCCTCGAAGTCAGAGCTCAGAAGTGTAACATCAGGAGGAATGTATATGGAGCATACCGTTATCAACCTATTAAATATTATTAAGCGTATTGCTACAGCCTCAAGGATAGTTTCAAGGTGACAGGGTGGCATGCTAAGGATTTCCGGGCGATTATGGCCACACCGCCAGAAAGAGTGTGTGCAGCCAATCCCTGTTCTTTCTGTATTCAACTACGAATTTGTTGTTTAGAATTCAAATGTGTTTCCTGAACACACATTACACTTGGCTGATTGGCATGCAGAATCTCATACACGTCGTCAAGATTATTCAGAAGGCCTCTGCAGTTCCATTGAACAATATTTTCTCTTCCCATTTTAGTGTGAGGAGCTACTGTGTGTGTATGTTTATGTGTCGTCTTTCGGGGCTGTGACTCTTGGATTGGGCTTTTTTGGGCGGCCTATCTGTAGGCTTGGACGTCGGGGCCGCTCCTTGCGCTGCGTTGCAGGCAAGAACGGCACGACGTCCATCTCGTCATTCGATGTCCTGGGTGTGCCCGTGGAACCGGCCCCCCGGACTTGGCCCCCTTCGGGGCCCTTCGTTTGAGCCGCCACCGCCGTGGGCGTCGGGGACGCAAGAAGTGGCACGGGCGGTGCGGTGGCGGTTGGGAGCCGGTGCGGGGCCCGTGGTGTCCATGGCCCACTCCAACGCACTGGACGATGGGGAGGCACGGACGGGAGCGGCACCGGTCCCGACGGAAGAGGTTTGCACCACAACCGCTGCTGCCTCAGCAAGCGGCGTGGTGGCGGGTTGGGGGCCAGAGGCACCCAGGGGGGGCGGGGCGGGACCAGGTCCGACTCTCGGAACTGGGTCCCCGCTGGAAACAGACGCCGCTCCGCCCCCCGGCGAGCCGCGTCGGCGTACCTCCCAGGAGGGAAAGAGGCGAACCTTTCGCGCCTCTGGGAAGGTGATGTTCTTGTTGACTTGATGGCAATGATCGGTTTTTCTTCATTTGAATTTTCCACAGCTCCTAGAGTACGCAGCGTGCGGTCCCTGCAGTTCGCACAGGTGAAGTTTTCGGATGGACAATTGTCTGTCGGATGATCATGTGCTGCACATTTTGCGCACGTCAATTTACCACGGCAAGAGGTTGTGCCGTGCCCAAACCGCTGGCACTTGAAACAGCGGCGTTGGTTCGGGACGTAGGGTCGGATTGGAAATCTCAGAAACCTGCGTTGACCGACCTGAAGGTTATTTGTTGTGAAGTAGCGCGGTCAAGTGTCAAGATTATGTGCTTTGGTGGTATTTCTCATTGTCGACGGATGGTGATTCGCCTCACTGCAGTCACGCCCTGATCTCGGCGGCCCTCAAGGAGATCTGCATCAGTCTCATTCAGAAGATCCGATCAGATATCACACCCTGGCAGCTATTGAGGCTGCGATGGGGCGTGATCTGATCTTGATGTCAACCATTACATGCGTGTTTGCTGAGGAGTTGGTGGCTGTTGTTGTTCTCACTTCTTCTATGAAAACTTCACCCGTTGTGAGTTTTTAGCCTTATATGACTTTCCGATAGGCTTCAAGAAACTTGGCGATTAGAAACACTGACTGGGGACAGTGATGGGCTTGGATTGCAACAGATTCCATCACAGAAACGCGAGAAATATCCGGCTTTCAGGAAGCGAAAGAGATCGATTGCAAAGGAGGAAAAGATACTTCGTGCGGCCCCTTTTCAGGGACCGATCACGTTTGGGGGGGGGGTTTGGAAAATGCCATATGATACAGTGGAAAGCAGGGAGACTGGGGTACTTTCTACTTTGACCTTACCCTGGTAGCCAAAGGTGTCCCGGAGCTCCCTGCCTGGTGAGACAGACAGGGAGCCCATCCGCCGGAGCTTGACCAAGGCTCCGACGGCCACCGTTAAAGGTTTCTAACCCTTACCTTTAAACACATCACCACTGGTAGGGCACAGCTTATGTTGGGGGGCTCGGGGTCCGCGATGCGCCAATACTGTCCCCAAGATACTCAAGGTGCCCCGTGCGGGGCGTGTTGTGCTATGGTGAAAGCATAAAAATAGTCGGTGGCTAAGATGGTGTCCATACCTTGAACTTGTATGGAAGCGATCATATAGCGCGGTGGACACGGCAAAACCATTGTTAAAAAAATGATTTGCTACTGCGAGTTACAGGCAGGATCTGTTTACACGCTGCCGAGTATGCCCCCAGGGACTTTTGTGTCAGGCAGTGTGTAAGCCTGTCAATGAAAAGGAGTTTGCCATAAAAATCGTGACATTTACGGCAATCCGTTTGCGTCAGTGGCAGACAGGAAAGAGCGTTGATAGCACAGCCGTTAACGTAGACTGTGAAGCATCTTGTAAAAGGTCACTGAGGGAACAATTCTACACGATGAACAAAATTTCAGCCCCCTCCTTCAGACAACAGATGGGTAAAATACCGAGCATTTTTCCTATGCCACCTCAGTTTTATACAAAATCCAAGCAGCGTCGGAACGAGACAACCGGATGACGTTGGTTTACTATAGAAAGACCCCAGGTACCCTTCCGACCACTGGAAGCGTTTTTTCTAAGCCATTGATGTGCCTTTACTTATTAAAATCATCACTTTTCTTAAAAACTCCGCTGACTGAAGGAGACTTTTCTGCAGGGAGTCTTTTCGACGGGACAGTCGCCATAATTGGCGATTATGAACATGCGCCCTAAAAGGTAAATTTTGGTAATAGCCACGATGGCTCTGTGTTTAAGGGGTTGTGCTGCTGAGCCCAAGGTCGCGTGTTCGACCTGGGCCACGGTGGCCGCTTTTCAGGTGAAGTAGAAAACGCCTGTTGTTCGAGATTTATGCGCACGTCTAAGATGTCCGCCTAATAAAAATAACTACACAGCCCTCCAGTACAGCGCTTGTCTCCACTCCGGTTTGGCTACAACGCTTTCAACCCGTATAAGCTAATCCAGCGAATGAATAGTACTAATGAAATGTCGCCCCAATCCCCGGCGGGCGGCGTCTGCATAGGATGCAGCCGACAACATCTTGTGCTTTTGGCGTGCTCAAAGGAAACTGATGTTTACGCTTACTTTGATCTGAATATGTTTTTCTTCCTTGAAAGAGGGCAAGATCGTGACTATGCAGCGTGTGTGCCACTGCAGTTCGGTTATTTCATTATTGTGTCTTCGCAGTCATCCGAACAGTGATCATTTTCGCCGTATTTAGCACAGGTGAGCTTGCCACGGCAAGCTCGAGTTTCATGAACATAGTGTTGACATTTGAAACATCGCCTCGGGTTCGTAATATTGGAGCATTTAAGACAGCTAATAAAAGCTGCCTTCACTGTTTCGGGCATAAAAAACTAGCAGATGTTAGAATTAAGTGTCGGTTCTTGATTTATGCTTCATCTCTTCTCTTAGTAACTCTGCGGACGCCAACAACACCTTGGTGATGCAGTCCCTCAAGGAGATCATAGTCTGTCTCACGCGGGAGTTCTTTTTCAGAAATAACACCTTTGACAGTGTTTAGCGTGCGGTGTGGCATAACAGTGACGGTAAAGCTGGCAATTTTTTCTTGCTCCAGAAGGTTCTCACTGTTTTTTTCGCATACCTTCAACAAGGAGGTCTCCAGACGGAGTCTTTTTGGCATTGTATTCTTTCCTAACAATGTTTTCAATTCATTTGGCAATGAAGAAGAATGACAGGTCAGGGATAGGTTTTTCGTCGGTCGACTGTAACACTAGGTATTTGCTGAAAGCTCCCTGAGGTGGTTGGGTGCGGAGTGGTTTGGTGCGACGCCTTTTATTATGTTGATCGATGTGTCTTGCAGGAATGTAGAAAGCAGTCATATAACATGAAATCAATTCGGTAGCAAGGCCAGTCATCCACCACCGAGCTCAACAAGGAAACATGGCTTTGCAGCACACGTTACCTGTACCTCGCCACTATAACCCTATGGTTAGAATCCAGGGTAATGTCCTCGCACAGGGTTAACCCTCACCCCCTGAAGAATAATAGAGAAATGTGCAAGCGAAAAGACGCCAGGAAAGTGTTAGTAAAGAAAACAGGAAAGACAGAGTGAAGAAGAGGACAGGAAAAGGCGACTGGCTGATTCCCCACAGGGCGGGTCAGAGCAGGGGCTCAACACAATTTCCTCCTTTTAATTTTGCCATTCGAACCAGTGGCCTAATAACAAAGAAGCTATCAAGGCTTGTAGTTCTGCCATGGAGCGTTAGCGGAAAAGTATCACCATCATAGAATAGAGGGCAAAAATTTTAGGGCAACAATTTGGAGAGAAAGCGGCGACTAGGCAAGGAGCCTACGAGTAGGTATTCTGAATGCGGGCCTCAAGAGAAAAAAAAACCGGTCAAAGTGGTCCTGGGATTCGATCCCGAGACTTTCATGCCGTGAAACCGGCAACCTACACACTAGGACCTCCTCAAAGGCCAGAACTTTACGGGGTAAGAAGAGGCGGGAGCACTATCATGTGTAGGCGATTGGAAAGGATAAAAGAATACGTTGGCACGCAGCGCCAACACATAAAAGAAAAGGCCAAATAGGAATGTTCATATGTATTAGAGCGAAAGGGGCATTTTGAAAAGGAAAAAAATGAGTAGATCTAACAAAAAAGTGCGGCGCTCGTAGCGTGTATGCACTAATCCATCTATTCTTCCTTACAATATGCGACTGAAAATGGACACATTGGTTTGGGGGCTTTTAAATAAACAACGAAAAAACCAAAGTACAGTCTAGAGAAAGAGCAGAACTGGCGGCCCTTCTCCCTTCGTCGGAGGCCCGGTTGCTGAATTTAAAACGGATTTCCGAACTTGGCGCTGAAAATTCTCTATGACTGTCAGGCCCGGAACGTTTCGCCAGCAGGATATCACATCTCTGACACTTTCAACCGCCTTATCATGCGCTAGAACCCGCGGCCAACGGGATTCATGAAATCGACGTCTGTAGCACGAACTCAGGGTCTTGCTCCCCAATTCAAGGGCTAACGCACGAGGACTTGTGACGACGGCAGCACCGACAGACAACGCTACGAACACTCCCTTACAAAAATGGTTGTTGAGTTTCATAAGAAAATTTTGTTGAATTCACTCAACAAACATTGTTGAGTATCCAAAGAATTTCTGTTGTGATTCTGTTGAGGATTTGTTGAGTTTTTCAGGAAAAGTAGGCCACCGTGGTTCATTGGTTTTCCTGTTGAATTTCTACGTCGAATTCCCATTAAGTATCTGTTGTCTTTCGGTGAGTCTCAACTGAATTTGGTATTGATATTTGGTCGAGTTTTTTATGACTGCCCAATGTGTTTCTGTTGATATTTTGTTGAGATTTTTACGAGGGGCCCCCTGTGTTTCTGTTGTATTTTCGTCGAGACTTTACGAGTGCCCAATGTGTTTCTGCTGCGATTTTCTTTCAAAGGCTTTTTGCGATCATTGCAGGTTGAACAAGAATCTACATTTTCATCGCGCCACCAATACACGAGTTATGGGGTGGCAGTAAGTAGTGCATGTCATGTGACTAAAAATTCTGCCTCATGCAGACATGCAAAAAAGAAAAACAAAGCGTTCAGTGTGCACTTATTTTTACTTTATTTCCCCATTGAGCAGCGACGACAAGCTATTTTTGATGTATCCGGCGCTCACACTTGGAAACTTCTGGCCCGTGTAGCCTGCAAAAGATGAAATGTATTTATGATTTACTAGAGTTGTCCATCCAAACATGTAGCCATGGGCCATAGAGTTTCATACAATAACAACTAGAGAGGAATTTGGCGCTGCGATGGTACGCCTGAATGGGCGTGATGGGTAGTTCTGGATTCGGATTGGGGCTCGATGGCTTGTGGAAGTTGCTATGGATTGCAGGCAGTTTCGTTTTCGTTTTGGATTTACATGAATACATTTGCCTACGCGGGGTGTTTGGAGAAGCGAATCGAAAATACGTTTCTCCCTGAACTGCATGCCTCGCGTGCACTTACGCCGCCCCGAGTGGAATGTTTTATAACCAGAGCTGCGAATTGGGTGGGTTATCAATTCATTGCCGCACAGCGAGCACGAAACACAAATGACGGCGCTCTGTGCGGCGAAGTTGTCTGCGAATTAGGAGTTGCGGCGCTGCTCATTCGGCAGAGCAATGTATTGTCAAAGCTGACGACGGTTGCGAATCGCTTGGAACAGCCACACCTTTCGGGCGAACGCCGGCTCCTACGGCGTAGAACAGCAGCACCGGCGGCTGGTAGGAACGCAGCTTGATGAATGCCACTACTTCAGGCAAGAATACTTCTTCAAAGGTAAACTGTTTCTTTTTTTTATGAGCACAAAACTTTTCTGAGTATTACAAACTACAAGCGCCGAAACTTTTACAACTAGTTTTTAAAGTCAGAGTCCTGCTGTAGTTGGCGGCAAATGGCAAACCTGCTCCACAAACCTCCTCGACTCTGTGTCTGCTGCTTATTTAAACGCGCTGTTTCATTTCGTACAAAACCAGTTTTTGGTCAGTAACTTTCTTGTTCGTCATGTAATTTACAAACGAAGAACCGGGCAATAAAAGTTTTTTTTTGTCAAAAAACATAATTTGCGCAGCCATAGGCGCGTTTCGATCCTACGCAATCCGGTTCCAGAACTACCCATCATTCCCACCGAAGCGTAAGCGCCGCTGCCATGTTCGCGTTGACACTAGCGCCAGTTTCCCCTCTAGTTATTTGTATGAAACTCTATGGCCATGGGCTAAAGTTTATGCAATTATGGGGCCTCTGGAAGTTGCTCCCATCAAAGTGGCAGGCATGATACCTTACATAATACACGCCCACAAAGATTGACAGGAGGACCATCACCCGAGCTATCTGGAAAATTGTGTATATAAACATTGCAAAGCTCAAGTGTGCTTTCGTGAAGGTGCCCAGCTTGTGCATATATGCTTGCCCATCCTTTGCGCTTCTCTTTCTTAGCCTCTAAAAGTCCATTCACATGACCAGTTCTAGGCACCACCCTTCGTGCTTAGTGCACAGACAGTTTAGGAGGGAAAAGATGGTAATGATGATTTGGGTTCAATGGCGCAAGGTTTTATATGGGAAAACAGTGCCAAAAATAGTTATTTACTGTCTGTGGTGGGACGGAACAAATTAAACCCTGTCAGTAAAAAAAATAATTACACGTCATCTTTCCTCACGCGGGTTCTGGCTGGACCAGCGGGATCACAACCGGTTTTAATGCAAGGAAGGGCGTGTTTATGCACAGCAGCTCGTCACGGCAGCTCATCAAGAGTTGCCTCACTCCCTCCGGGCTATCCTGTACATGTGGACGGGCCACCAAGCTGGATCATCCAGTGACGTTTTATAATGTCATATCTGTCCATCGCTGCTGGCCCCTTTTTGTGTCATGCCATCCCCGCCTTAGCATCACGTGGAGGAATTCAAACAAATTATCCATTCAGATCCTACTCGAATCAACATCTCAGAATTTGTGGTTTCCCCAGTGCTTGTAGTTAATACTTCCCACTCAGTAACAAATGCTTTTTTTCTCAAAAATAAAACCTGTTCAGCAAGTTCTCAAAATTAGTAATAAAAGTGCGCAAAAATACACTTTCCCAAACAGCATAAAAGGAATGCAATGATCTCACTGTGCACATGAAGAAAAACGGGTGATTAGCTAAAGTTGACAAAGATGAACGAGGCTGCTTTGTTCTTGGCACTCTAAAAGCGAATCATGTGCACTCACCGACCACAGCCTTCACCCGCACGGGGTCCAAGCCTGGCTTCGTGGGAGCGTCGCCCAGCGCTTCGCCTTTCCCTCCAAAGAGTGTCTTTCCCTTCAGCTCCTCCGGAGTGAATACATGCCGCAAAAGAGCCCTGGCAAATTTGCCAGGGCCACTCGCACATGCATGCACCAGCTGCTCGAGGTATCCCTTTTCAACTAGGACACCGCCCCCCAATGTCAACCTGCGAGCAGAAAATAAAACCGAAACAGTTGAACCAATACGAACTCAAGGATCAAGACAATGAAGAGTTTGAGTACCCGTGAACAATTTCTCAGAATATTACATTAATTTATTTACAGACTGTGGCACTGATCCACTAGGAACTCTTTTTGAATAGATTTAATTATTTTTAGTTTTTATGAGTGAACATGCATACCTCAACATGTTTGCGGCTTGTTTAAACAAGCGTTTCGAGAATTCATTAAAGACTTTGCCAAGTGCCCCACTGCAGTACACAGTGCGTGTATTGCTTTGTGGTAGAAGGGCCAAAAAAAAAGAACCATTTGGGTGCTGTTAGCTCAGTCTGGATGAAACGTTACAGTGGCTAAAATAGTTTGAAAATGGCCGACCCAGCAACATTCTAGTCTATAAGCAGAACAAGATCATGGAACACGCTTTTACTACTCCAAAAACAGCCCACAGACAAGTGACAAACATGAGCGCTCGAGATTGTGTCAAGCGTCAAGATTTAGTGTTATCTCGGAACACGCTGGTGATTAAAAAGCCGAATGCGAAAAAAAGGTGAATGCCCACCATGTAATGTTTCAAGCATGTCACGAGGTGCGAGGTGAAAGCTTCAACGCCCATTCTTTTCTGGGCCCACCTCTAATAAAACGGGCGCAACAGATTCCCTACTTATTAGCTATGACATAGATAACTTCCCTGCGAATTTGACGAATGAGATCCAAACATCTTCAAACACTGCCATGTAGCCTCCACTTTTAAACAAAGGGGGAAAAATAAAGAAAAATAAGGCTTCCCAGTGCGCTTGCCTTCACTGGGCACCCTGCTTCGGGTCTGCGCTTGTAGGATGCGTGAACAGGGCAGTCCGGAATTTCGAAACAGAAACAATGCTGGCTACTCCTTACTACAAGGCATTTATAAACTCACGAACCCCGCAGAAAAAAACACCACACCGTCCACATGAACGTTCCGGCCAACACCACGCCGCAAGCCATGTTTCGCGTCTGGAAACTTGCTGCTTGCGCAGCAGAGTGCAACCGCATGTGGCGCCAGCGCCACCACACAGGTATAGTGCCACCGCACTGTTGAAAGTCCAGTCATATACACCCTATTAGTAACTACCAAGTGAAGCTAGAAAGGTCACGCCAAAATATACCCAGTACAGCTAACCATTGGCACTAAAGATGTGATGCAAAGTCACAAATTTGTGATAACCATCAAATTTTCTAGCATTACTTGTTTACATCCTCTGATTCTTTGACTAGTAATTTTGTCGTAATTTGTGTGATGCTTCCCCCTTACCAGAAATCTGCTACACCCTTAAATTTTGCACACTAACTATTGAAAACATTGACCGTGTGAAAGCTCCCTCCCCCCAAAAAAGAAACTTACCTTTGGGCAAGGGATCACGACGTCCTCTGGCCCTGGCTTGTTGCCTTCAATCTTGCTTAAAAGTTTGTGCGCCCTTTTCAGGACCTTGGATGTTTCTGCAAGAAGCCCACAAATACGATGAACAAAATTGCTAGAACATTCATTAGTCTCATGTCTTTAGTCATTAGTCTCATGTCATGTCTACCTTGCGATGTCCAAATCGATTCTTTGCTCCCAAACTTTACCTCAAAGTTATCGGTTTTCCCTACTTGTAGTCTCATCTCTTTTAGCCACCGTTCCGAGAGAGTGCACCAGCTGTCAATTCACATTACATGCCGTTCTGTTAACTTGAGTTGAGACACGATATTAAGATAAGTAAACAATGGAGTTCTGGTATCTCCGAGGCTTCCTACCTCAAGCCGTGCCATGACGTCATAGTAAAAAGCCAATCAAAGCCCCCCCCCCCCCAACCTTCCATCTGCACATGGCAGGCATACAGCAGGCTTGCAAAAGGCCAGACAGAGCTACAACATCGGTGCCATGATGAAATTCACATGCAACTGTACGGGTAATGCCTGACCTCTGATAAAACTGATCAACATGGCCAAACTCCCAGTTGACTGATTCTACGGTTTAACATGCCAACGCAACACAGGTGATGAGGCGCACCGTGGTGGAGGGCTCCGGATTTATTTTGACCACCTGGGGGTCTTTAACGTCTTTATAACACACGGGCGTTTTGGCTTTTTGCCTCCATCAGAAAAGCGGCTGCCGAGGCCGGGAATCGAACCCGCGCCCTCGTGCTCAGCAGCACAACGCCTTAGCCACTGCGACGGGTCCAAACTCCCAGTCAAGACCTTTTGCATGTCCGAGCGAGTGGTGCAGGTACAGTTAACCAAGAAGAAAACATTACAAGTGTGGCAGTTGCTGTCCCTGGGTCCACACGTAGTCAACGCAAGTGAAGTGAGTGCAAATTGCCTGACCTCATGAGATAAATTACAAGAAGCTTAAAATAGAAATTTACTGCAAGGACACATAAAACAAGACAACTTTGAGTAGTGAGAAATTAAATTCAACCCGTCCTTTGCTCGCCAAGTGTATAAATAACAAATGAGAAACAGTGATACTGCCGCTGCAAAGTTTCACCTCCGCACAGTTCCAGTGCTTTCCTACAATAAATGGTGCTCTCAACATCGTTTAGTCAGTTTGATATGCTTGCGTATGGATTACTGCAGAAACACCCAACAGTCAGTTGGCGGTTAAAGCTATAAATAGATCACATTTTATAAATGCTAGAACAAAGATCTGAACTACAAATGTAAAACAACCTTTAGGCCACATTTTTCTGAAGCCTGCACTTTTTATGCCTGTGGCCGAGTGGCGAACTGGTACCTAAATGGCATGAACGCCGACTCGACAGCCACAAGTTGGGAAGGCATGTCAGGGAATTTTTCCATCTGAGCAAATTTGTGTCACTTGTAACAACAAAAGGAGGATTCCAAAAGTATTTCGGCAACAGGATGCAAATTTCAGCTGGATGATGACGTAATGAGAATGATGATGAAAACGATGACTCAATACGAGTTTGTGAAAGGCAATGTATACTAAAAATTTCCAGTGTGCTAAGCAGGGTAACCTCCACTTTTGTTCCTCAGCTCCGCACCATAAATAGTGCTTTTCACTATTAAAAAGGTTACCAAGTTCAGCTGAAGGGCAAAATGCGAAAAAGAGATGAGAGCCGTGCTGATAGGCCCACTCACAAGGTACCAGTGTCAAACGAGGCACTATCACAAGATATCACCAATGCAGTTCACAGCATGCTGTGTGAGCATTATAGGTCTCTCTGTACTTGGCAATTAAGCCTCCAAATATAAATGTGTTTAGAACAAAAGCCACATTTTGCCATTTTATCCTGGGAGTGAACAAGTAATGTAACAGCATTAGCAAGACCGAATAGAAACAGAAGTATGCAATTACCTTGTATGAACTGACCTGCCGCAATGAGTATGTGCATTCCCTACTGTACAAATGCTCAAAGTAAAGGACAACTGCTTTCAATACCCTCAATGCACAACTTGACTGTCTCTGAAAAACCCTTCTAGGTACTGCACTTCATTACTCTGGCTTTAGAGTGGGATGTTATCTAACGGCAGCAGCAGCCAAATTGATGTTGAGCTGAAGGTGCAGGCGGTCACTCAATAATTAAAAAGAATGTTGCATTCAAGTAAGGAAAGATCGAAAAGAATGAACAATGTTAGGTGTCGCCAGTAATGCTGGGCCTGCTGCGCCGCACTTCAATGTTGCATGCCGAACACTCCTTACCAGCCACGTTGTCAACAGCTTCTCGCTCTCTCTTCAGCGTCGCCACCTCCACCTGCAGCCTTTCTTTCTCTTCTTCTAGCTCCCGAATCCGGTCGCTGCAGGCACAGCATGGTCCTTCCTGAAATTGTGAAGACATGCACTAAATGAGGACTCATCCAAACAAAACGCAAATTAATTTTGGTATCAAGTCCAGTTATGAGGTGTTTAATGAAACATTATTTTCTTATCACCATCACAACCTGAAGCTTTTCTTTTTCCTTCGGCCAGCCTGACAAGAAGGGAGCCCAGCTTTAAAAAAAAACAGGATTGCTGTAGTGAACACTGGTGGACTACGATGAGGGGATAAAAAAAGAAATACAGAAAGTGTGAGAGCTACAAAAGAGTATGAAAATGAACTCCGAAAACTAATTGCACGCAAAAGAGTGCATGGCAGCAGGCTCTTTGCAATGTTGCGGCAGCGGCCGATTTTTTGATGGAGGCGAAAAGCAAAAACGCCCGTGTGTACGAGATTTCGGCGCACGTCAAAGATCCCCAGGGGGGTCAAAATGAATCCGGAGCCCTCCTACTACGGCGCGCCTTATCGCCTGCGTTGCGTCGGCGCGTTAAAACCTACAATCAATCAATGAAATCAATGTTTGAAATGTTTCTTAAACGTGCTGACATCAAGCGTACAAATGAAAAATGAGAGTAGGATGCCGCTCGCAGGAATTGGTTGATTGCAATTACGCCACCATTGTTGTGAATCCTGTTTCGCCCACTTTCGAAGACCGACTAGCACGCAGCGCGAACACCATTCGCGCACGCGGCTGAGTAACCTGCGCCGTGCTCCACCTTCACAACAATTATGCTATGGGGAAGATGCATGCAGCGCATTTTATACATACCCTTCCTTCCATTTGCCGGGAAGGCATGGCTTCGGCTGAGCTGGCGGTGCTGGCGGCTGCGAGCTTCGCGCGCTTCCTCTCCAGGTAGCCCGGTTTTCCTGCCAACAGTAACCGGTACATACGTCAGTTTTCACCGCTTACTAAATGAACACAAAGAAGACAAAATAGGGCACACTAACCAAAATGGAGAATGCGCGCAGGTGCTGGCTCCTCGCCGTCTCTCCAGCTGACGTCCTGTATTGTGCCTTGCAGTTCTTTCAAGGCACCCTCGTCCGTCATCACTCTAACTCCCACTGCTGGATCCGCCAACGCTCGGACGGGGTAAACGTCCCATTTCTCATCCGCCAGCCACTTCACCAGCACGTGGGTCATCGCGAAGCACGAGTACAGCAACTACAGCAACTACTACCACAGAACAGGGCTACTACCGCGCTTTGTCCTAAAAAGAAACAGAAGATTGCCAGGGTGGTCCCAACAGAATAAGAAACAAAAGATTGCCAGGGTGGCCTGTTGGTTTTGTATTTTGGCTAGCAGGGTCTAAAATTATGCATGTTTTAGCTATAGTATTAACTGAAACTGATAAATTAATACGTTAATAAAATAAACAACTTCAATTACTAATTAATAAGCAAAGCTAGCTGAAAAAAACTTGGACTTATTTGGCGTTTTTAGAGCAATACAAAATCTTTTTAGTAGGTAAACCAAAGCAGCGTGTGAGATAGCTGAATAGCTCCACGCCAGGGGTAACACTGCAAAAAAATGTGTTTTTTTTTGTATCTCACGAAATAAATCACACAATCAGGCAATATTTTCAACATACACTGTTACGAATTAGAACTGACATGGTTTTTGGTCATTTAAAGCAAGCAGAAGTTGCAAAAATAGCTACAATGTGATTTTTTGTGGCGCTGTAATCGCATCATTTCGTTCGCATCGGATGGTGTTGGAGGGTTTGCGCATGGTTTGTGAACTAACATAAATAGCCTCGTTGATAGCTTTCTTTGTCGTCTTTTCAAGGTCTTTTAGCCGTGCGTACGAGGTGGGCACGTTTTGAGCCTTCGATGCAAACTTTGTTTACGACAAGGCCGTAGGTTTTACAGCCACCGCAAACGTTACCTTAGCGTACAGCCTACGTGGGAGCCGAAGAGTCAGTGCTGCTCTGTGCGTGCTGCGCGTCCGCAATGCCGCCGAAAAGACAGTTCGGCAAGCACCTGTGGGATCTAGACGCCGACGTTCCTGTACGTTCAAAATACCGGTTCAATCAACGAGCTTCGCATGACGCCCCGTCCACCTTGAGGACTGTGAGTGTTGTCATGGACGGAAGCTCTTCCGACAGCAGCAGGGAAAGTGGCGATGAGGACACACCTCGCTGTGCACCTGAAGTGCCTTCCACTGACTCCAGCGAAGGAAGCTCGTCTGAAGGCAGCCCGGGAAGTGACGAGGGGGACCGGCCGATTACTGCGCATGCAACTTCAAACGGCTTCAGCCGCTGCAGTCCGTTTCCTACAGACAGTGAGAATGAAACGTCTTCGGATGACAGCACCGACTCGGAACCGCAACCTGACGTGGATTCCAGCCATACAGAACCCGGGGCTGATGAACTGGTGAGCACTTTGGCTTCGTATTTCTGAACTTGTGGCTGAGACGCCAACATGTAAACAACGGTTTTTTTCATGGGGAGGGGGGGCACGCAAATTTATTTTTGAGAAGAACTAGTAAACATGCAGTATGTAGTATGTACAGATGCAGTATGTCCAGCCTCCCAAATTTATAATCAAGCAAAAACGCCCGTGTGTACGAGATTTCGGCGCACGTTAAAGAGCTCCAGGTGGTTAAAATTAATCCGCAGCCCTCTACTACTGCGCGCCTCATCGCCTGCGTTGCGTCGGCGAGTTAAACCCTACAATCAATCAATCAAAGTAAGTGCACGCGCAAGAAGCCCTCTCTTTCGCGAGCATCGTTTGCTACGCTGTTTCCTTGAGATCGCTAAACCCCTGCCACAGTATCAGCATGACTTTGTTTAAGAAAAACCGGGGTGATTTGAAGCACATGCGCGTCTTCAATGTGCGTTCATTTTTTCGTTCGTATCACTTGCGCGGCACGTGCTTTAGAAATGTTTACGCTGCTTAGCTACCTTTGGTGGCTGGCGAAACTAACGTTGGGCGAAACGGCGTGATCACATAGGAGCAAAAGGGGTGTGTTGGTCTAAACCTTTCAGCCCATTTTTTTTATTTCAAGCAAAACAATGTTTTCTGTGTTTTCCTAACTTCAGGGTACCATAAGCCCACAAACAAAAAATACAGCTTTAAGGGCAAATATGAACAGATTTATTAATGAGGCAATTATTAGGACATCTAGCAATTAAAAAATTATGAGCAGAGACATCACTTTTGTATATTTTCCTAAACCATATGATTACATGAACCTACAAACAAGAAATGAGCTTCGTGGTGCACGTATTTATAGATTTACAATCTTAGGAGCAAAACTCAGACCGCCATTTTTTTCAGCCTCAATGTCATAATTGCCTTCACCGACGCTTCTTTGTAGCGTCCAGCTCCACTAAAATGAAGCAACAGTGTTATTTATCGCAATAGGCTTCAATGAGCAACAATCCCCCAAAAAACTAGCAGTTTTGGTTTTGTTCTCTATGCGCGAGAGGAACTTTTAGGTGATGGCATCAAATGACACCACCAGGTCTGAAAGGGCTAAAGAGAACAGCGTAGCAGAAGGACACTCCTACAACAGATAACGCTATGCGCGTGCGCATACTCTCGCTTATTTCGCCGGTGGATACCCTGATAAGGTGCTGAAATGCCGATCGGTCGTCACTCCTGTGGTATAAAAAAACTGAGAGGCTGTACATATTACTTCACGTCTTGTGATTGTTTCATTGTATTATCATGGTGCTAAGCTGCTGCGTATTGTTCTTTTTTTCTCTCTAGGAAGAACCTCTGTTCCCAGGGGCCAGGTTAGCAAAAGCAGAGAGCCTCCTGATGGTGATGGCACACAGCTTGCGCCACCACTCCTCCAAGGAAGCCACTGAAGGCTTGGTGCAGCTCATCAGTGCCCACCTGCCGGAAGGTGTGCCGTACCCGCCTCCAAGTACACTTTTTTCGGCACTTCTGTGGGGCTGAAAAAGAGTATGCTAAGCATTTCTACTGCAGCGCATGCACTGGGTACATCGGAGAAGTGGGTGTAGAAAATGTATCGTGTGCGTACTGTCATGTGGATCACACGCTCAAGGAGCTCACAAAAAGTTCATCTTTCTTTCTTGTAATGGACTTAAAAAGCCAGCTGTGTGAGCTTTTAGAGTCGGGTTGTGTGCAGAGAAATCGCTCTGGTTTGTCGTACGATGTGGAGGACATTGCACAAAGCATTCAGTATAATAAACTTCCTGTTACGCAGGATGACGTCACCCTGACATTAATTACTGATGGTGTGCCTCTCTATGATAGCTCACAATTTGGCATATGGCCCCTCCTTGTCATGGTGAATGAGCTTCCGTACAAGCTGCGCATTCAGAAGTTACTGTAAGCAGCCCTGTGGTTTGGTCCTGGGAAGCCAAGCATGAATTGCTTTTTAGTTCCGTTTGTGAAATATATGAACGAGCTGTCATCAAGTGGAGTAGTATGGAATGACAAAGAAGGTGTTGCACATGTCTCGAAGGCATACCCTGGCCCATGCACGGTCGACAGTTTGGCCAGACGCGAAGTGATGAACATGACGCAGTTCAATGGGTCGCAGGGATGTGCATGGTGCGAGGATGTTGGAGAGGTCAAGCCAAAAGGGAGAGGGACTTGCCGTGCGTACGTGCCAAGTGGGTCTGCACCGAAGCTGAGGACTCATGACTCTTTTGTTAGTCATGGTCACAAGGGTAGACCGAAAGCCCCAAGCTGTGGTGTGATGGGAGCAAGTGTGCTCACACTGCTTGCTTTTTTTTCATTTGGCACCGGTTTTGTTGTTGACTATATGCATTTCAGTATGTCTTGGTTTCGTGAAGTCAACCATGACTATGTGGCTGAAGTCGCGAAGGTGTAAAAAATTTAGGTTAAGAACCCATTTTGATGAGGCCAATGCCTGCCTTTTGAGCCTGACTGGTGTATGGGAGCTGTCTCGGTTGCCGAGGTCTTTGAAGGAACTCAAGTATTGGAAAGCATCGGACTGGAGAAATTGGTTGCTCTTCTATTCCCCCATTGTTCTCAAAGGGCGCATCCCAGATGCACAGTATGAGCATTGGATGCGATTTGTTGAAATGATCCATTACCTTCTCGGTCCTTGTTTGCGAATCGAGGACATAGTCAAAATGCAAGAAGCGATGATGAAGTTCCTTATGGAACACGAACGTTTTTACGGTGAGGAATACATCACCTACAATGCACACCTTTTGTTGCATCTTGTTGACAGTGCAAAAAACTGGGGTCCACCTTGGGGATATTCACTTTTCCCATTTGAGTCGATGAATGGAACATTGGGTAGGTTTGTGAATGGCACAAGGTACGCGCACTTTCAGATTGTTCAAAAGTTCTCCATCTACCAGAATTTGTTCAATATGTGGTCGTTAAGAACTGCACAGAATGGCGCATCGCCTTTGGTGCTTCATTTTAATCACTCATTAAAGGTTACAACCTACGGAATAAAATGTTGAAAGTCGGACCAGTCTTGCTACTTGGCAAAGGTGTCCAGAAGGAGAATGCGACGGAGTTCAAAAAGATGGTAATTGGCCCATTAAAATTCTGTACGGGTCAGTTTCCAAGTCCAGGAGGAAGAACTCCTACGTCAATGTAAATGGTGTTTTTGGCCGCATTCGTCGGATTTGTCAAGATGGTTCAGCTGCAAGTGATAATGAAGTCAAAGTTGAACTGCAAGTTTTCACTGTTGCACAAAAGCTTTTCAGCAGCTTCTATCATAACCTGTCATTAGAATTTGTGCAGGTTCAAGAAAGTGCTGAGAGGTGCATTGTAAAAGCCAGCTGCCTAAACAAGTGCATCTTTCTGTCAGGCACAGGCTCGATCTTCTTGTGTGTGTTGCATGATAACCTGGTGCTTGAGTCAGTATAAGTTATTTGAAGGTGTTAATTTCATCAACATTGTGTATGTTGAGGCAACGTAAGAGAGTGGCCATACATCCCTTATATATGTCACCTAGAAGTCTTATGTAGGTCTCTTCTATTCCGTGGTCCTTTAATGCTTTTCGCGAGACTGCAGGTGTGTACCGAGTCAAATGCTTTCTTATAGTCTGTAAATGCCATGTAAATGGGGTTTAGTGTATTCTGCGGATTTTCCTATCATTTGGTTGTCATCATTGATGTGATGTATGGTTGAGTGCCCATTCCTAAACCCAGCCTGCTCTCTGAATCCAGGCTGTCCCCTATATGGCTAACTAATTTCGTTTTCTCCAAACAATGAACTGAGAGTAGGCTGATAGGTCTGATTTTTAAGGCCCTTGGTATCTCCCTTTTTATGAATGGCAGTTTTTATATCTTATGTTTGCGTTATTATGAGTGTGCGCGTATAAATTATATTTTAGTTTGTTTATTCATTACGAGTGGTGGCGAATGCTCAGGTTTTAATTCTGTGTTGTTAAAGCACTCAGTGGGCTTCATGCTTGTCTCCCATTGCTTGTATTTGCTGTATGTTTTGCGTGTATTTACTGTGTACAGCATTTGCCGCATGTTTTCGACCACCAGACTGTGTTGTGCTGGACCCAATAAACTGTTTCCGCACTGAATTTTTGCCTTTCATGCTGGAAAACTTGCATGCACATAACAGCCCCGCGCAGTTGACTCTCAGCATGCTGGCTGAAGTTTTAGACTAGTAAACAACATATTAGATTACCCAAACTAAAAGCATAAAATGCTTGGGTCTGATGTAACCGCTAAATATAGTCCAGTAAGCGCAGAAAGTTGGCATGCTCACTCTAGTTTAGCAAAGGGTCACAAGGGCATCTGCAAGAAGAAGGGGGGGAGGGGGAATGTTGGGTTCGAGTTGATGTCATGCTGTAAACAGCCTTCTTTACAGGTGGGGGAGAGTGTGAGCTATTTGAATGTCATGTGGGCCAAACATAGTTTTCTTTTTTCATGACGAAATTTTATCAACTGGCTCGCCGTGCCAAATAGCATGCAAAAGTAACCATTTCAAAAAACTAAAGCCACTTTTTCTAACATGTTCGAGTCCATTGGCTCTTGAAAAATGAACACACCATGAAAAAACGCGTCTTTTTTTATATGCTTCTGCTCCCTAATTTGGCCGATACATGCAGGACGGTGGATATTAAAATTTTAATGCACCTGGCCTTCCATGTTTAGCAGGCATGCAGGTAGTATATGGTATCATTTGCTGATGACTTGCCTACAAATAATCACATGAGTCACTGAGAATACAGCAAAAAGTCAACAAGAACTACACACTAGAAAAATCATTGTGCAGACCACAACGGAAATTCCGTTGAGTTCTCAATGTGTAAACTCAATGAACATTGAGTTTCACAACGAAAAGTCAACAAGAACTACACACTAGAAAAATCATTGTGCAGACCACAACGGAATTCGTTGAGTTCTCAATGTGTTCGTTGAGTTTCTCAATGTGTGAAACTCAATGAACTTGAGTTTCTGTTGATTTTCCGTTGAATCAATGAGAACTCAATGAAACGTCAACAGAAATTCAGAAACCATTTTTGTAAGGGAGCTGGGTCGAGAGTTCTAGAAGGTCGACCTGGCCAAAGCCTGGCACTCCCCACGAGAAGCACACTAACTTGCACTCAGTATTACTCTTGGTATTTTTTACAAGCTCCGCACGTGGTGCAAGCCCCAGAGCAAGCCTAAGCGACGCCGGGCGCTTTTCACGAGGCGCACACTTACATGCTCTCGGCTGGGCTGACTTTTCTGGTAACGCCTTACCGCGACACTACAATCATGCAAACCTCTGATGTTAAGCGATAACCTTACCTAAATGTAGGCATTTAGGCACAAGAGAAAACGTTTAAAAGACCTCCGCTCATGAAACAAACAAACAAACCAAGGGAAGTTTTGGAGCTTGGAGTCTTGGAGTTTGATTTGATGGAGTAAGAGTCCGATAGCCCTAAGTTTTCTTGATTTTTACCAAACCCGCTTCCGTTCATTGACTAGCCGTTTATTGACGGCCGTTCATATACTGTAGTCAATGATTACAGATGATCGGCTTTAAATCAAACTCCAAGACGCTACCTCGATCACGCCCGGTTTCCCAGCAAGCAGAGACAGCAGTCTTGATATTTTCCAATCCGAAAAAAAACCTCATTTGCTCACTGACTAGCCAGAATCACCGTTTATTATTATTCACCATTACAAACTAAGATGATCTCACGTAACTCTGACGATGGATACGTCGACATTGGTTCTAGTAAGCGGTAGCGGAGCGACCGGTTGCAAACGAAATCAAGACAGACTGGTATCCCTGCGTCAACTGTAATGTGGATGTGAATTTTGCTGTTACAGAACCCTGTTTCAGTCCCAGGAGAACCGAATCCGGGACTATGGCTGCATTAACCGAGGCGAGACCTGTGCACCAAATGCAAAAACAAAATGCGAAATGCGAAGTGGCGTCTAATCAGCAGGCTTTCATTTCGTCTGGATGGAACTGTACAATTAAACGCCGGCTCCGCCTGTACGGAACGCTAAGCTCTCAGTAGTATTCCGGCTGTAACGAAGCCCCTTCGTTCCATCTGGACGGAACTTTTCCGCTGGTTATCGTTCCGTATGGACGGAATTCCAGACACAGCCAAAACCAAAAGTGTATGCAATATGAGCTCACTCGACGAGCAACAGGGTACTTCACCTCGCAACCGCAAAGCATCGTTCTAGGTTAAGGAAAACCCCATATGAGGTCAACGACTATCCTTCAGCTCAAGCTTGTGTGAAGTAGTTACTTGGACATCATAAAAGCCTAAAGAAATCCCTAATTTTTTGGCTTACCATCCGCCCAATTTCGTCCTCGCTTCTTCCGGGCAGTGTCGTTCGGCATCGGTTCCGCATCCCTCCCTTCACGCTCGCTGAACAGGTCATCATAAACGCCACCAGGAAGCCACAACCATTGGCGCCAGAGCTTCTCAACTGCCTCCCAGGGGCGAGTTTTAAATCTCGTGGGAGCTCCTTCAGTATGACCATCTCGGCAACGATTGCGGAAGGAAGCAAGGAGAAAGAAGAGAGAGAGAAACTGTAGAACCTTAGGCGGCTCAGACAACTCGACTACAAGTTGTTCTCAGTAAATGCTGAACTAAGCTCTACTGCGTTTTTAATGTACCCCACTACAGCTAGCTGTTCCTCAAAAGTGGAGGCGAGATTCAGCCAACTTGTGTCAATGGAATATGGCAGCTGCGTCGGTATGCGTAAGTCAAGAATGCTTGGAGTACTGCAAGGAAATTCTCATTAAACATGTTGCTGATTGGTATATCCCACAGTGCTTGCACGCTGGTGGTTCTTCTGCCCTTTTTTAAAAGAAGTCGTCTAGCTTGGGTGCAGGTAGTGTTTGTCCTCGTTGTCTGTTATACAGATTGCTGCCTGTCTAGGTCAGTGTGTTCACTTGTGCTCAGTATAAGGTCTCTTAGTGTATTGCTCATGCTGTTACAACAAGGAAACCTCTCCAAGGAAATGTTCGGTGCCCGCATTCTTAACTCTCGGGCGAGCGTGTCTGCCCGAACATTGCCAAACATCTCCGCGTGGCCAGGTATCCGATTACTATCGCAGTGATGATGACAGTGACTAATAAATAAATCTGCTCTGGCCTAATTCATGTCGTTAAGGGTAATTTGCATGAATGCTTCTTGAGAATCTGAAAATAATCACTGGGAATTCTGTAGCATTCAGACTACGCGGTGTAGAAGTGTTGTGTTATCTATTGGCTCTTGCGATGGCGTTGAGTCCAATGTCTGCTTTGTTGATGTTGGCGCTACTTTCGAGACTGCTAGGTACTGCCGAATTAAGGTCTCTGTTCAGCCCTACGATGCTGTGCTTACCCCTGCTGGAGTTATTATCTACATGTTATACCTCTTGGCTTGTCGGAGATTTTTCACAAATTTCTGTAAAAATGCAAATATTTGCCATCTTCTGTCCTCATTTCTTTCGGGGTCCGCATTCCTGGGCAAAGGGGCAACGTTGAGCAGGTCATGAGTGTGGCCGTCGAGAAAAGGGCCTGTGATTTCCTGTGGCTCGTTTCGAGGTGTGGGATCAAAATTAATACTGCTGAGGATGTTCCTGCCCTGCTTTGTTGACCGAAGTCTATGAATTTGGTTTGCTATGATGATGATTGGTGTTTAATGGCGCAAGGCCAACCAGGGCAAAGAGCGCCAGAGAAAAGGTATTTAATGAAGAGAAGTGGTTACCTACAAAAAGGTAGTTATAAAAACGAGTAAAGCGAACATAGTCAAATCAATTAATGATAATGGTGATGGCTTGTGTATAGGGCCAGGTTTGATTATCTATGATAGGAAATGAGGTTTAAAAACTTAACGTCTGACAAATACTCAAACACGTTTAACGGAAACAATGGCATCACCACTCCGGAACAACCATGGATGTAGGGGAATATGTTGTCTATAGAGTTCTCTGAAGTGTTTATGTCGTGTTGTGTGAAGTGCCTTGCATGTGATTAGTATGTGCACTACGGATAGGGCCTCACCGCACCTGCTGCACTGGGGTTTAGAAGATCCCGTCAGCAGTTACGAGTGCCTTGCATGGGTGTGCCTTATCCGCAGCCTACCCAAGGCGACTTCCGTGTGTCTGTTGTGTGAGTCAGCTCTGTACCATCTTAAGTGTAGCTTTATTACCTGTACTTGTCTGTCTGTTCATTCCAGTGTGTTTGCCATGTTCTGAGCAAGTGTTGCCTCATGTATGGCTTGTGGTCTGGATAGGGTCCCGTTGTAATGTCTACAGTGTTCCTTAGTGCAGCAGCAGCAGCGGCCCTCTCGTCTGCCATCTCGTTCCCAGCAATCCCAGCGTGTCCTGGGACCCAGCAGAGGAGCAGGTCATGCTTTGCGCATACACAGACATAATGGTGTTGAAAACAAGATTAACTATGTGGTTTCTGAGAGGCTTGTGTGATGATAGTGCGCGAACAACACTCAAGGAATCTGTATAGATGATGAAATTGGGAATTTAATTTTCTACAATGTGCTGTACAATGAGTAAAGTTTCGTATGCTTCTTCTGAAAAAATAGTAGTATGTACGCTCATGGTTCTGGCTGCATTAAAATTTGGACCATGAGCAGCGCAGGACACCGTAGTGGAGGTCTTAGATGCGTCACTGTAGAATTTTGCACACGGGTATTTAAACTGCAGAGTCAGAAAGTGGTGCAGTATTGCAGTTCCAGGTACCTGAGCTTTGTCAAGTTTCATGAAAGAAAGGTCCCACCGCACAGGACGAACTTTCCAAGGCGGTAATATGTTTGAGAAGGATGACCTTTACACATCTAAAAACTACGCGCTTAGATCCGAAGGTCGCTCTCTCACCCTAAGCGGAAAACGCAGAGGAACGGATGGGCGATTTACAAAAAGCACAGATATGGATGTATTGTTAAAAACAGGATAAAAACGATGGTTGTTCAGCGATGAAATTTTAAAAGCATACAGCAAGTTCATGTACGTCTGTTGGTTCTGAAGAGACCACTTGTTACACTCAACATACAGACTCTCGAATGGACTAGTACGAAAAGCACCCGACGCAAGACGTAGCCCCAAGTGTAGCACGGTGTCAAGCATTCGCAACGCTGTTTTAGTCGCCGACCCATATACCACACTGCCATAGTCTAAGCGAGACCCAACCAAAGCAGTATAGTTCCGTAGCAGGAGTTCTTTTTGAGCCCCATAGGATTGCTGGGAGAAACCTTTAAGGATATTCATTGTTTTCAGACATTTATGCTTACGTTTTTCGATATGTGGGATGAATGTGAGTTTGTGGTCAAACACCAGACCTAAAAACTTGTGCACAATGTTCACAAGAAGCGACACGCCATTAAGAGTAATGTCTGGGTCCATATGAACCCCGCGCTTCCTCGAGAACACAGCGCAGGAGATTTTTGCAGGATTCAATTTAAAACCATTCTTGTCTGCCCAGCTGGCAAGTTTCTTGACGCCGACCTGGACTTGACATTTGAATATTGACATAGTACATGATTTAAAAGATGTCTGCACGTCGTCTACATATATGGAGTAAGAAATTGTACGTAGCAATGCCTTTCAAAGGGAGTTCATCTTTACTGTGAACAGAGTGAAGCTCAGAACTCCACCTTGCGAATTTGGTTTGCTAAATGACCTAAAACGCTCTCATCAACTGTATTGTTACTGCCTGTCCTGAATAAGGCCTCGTTGCTATTCGAGATTGGTACACTTACGGCAACCTTGGTTACCTTTCTGAGGCGCTCTTCTACGCGCAGTTTTTTGCTTGTGATGGGTTTAAGTATGGAAGGTGATATCTAAACTTGGAAATTATCAAGGCATCCCTCAATCTCAGGGCTTTATTCCTAACTCCGTTAGTATGGTTGGCGATTGTTTTCATCATGTGAATGATCTGACTGCCTTGCTTCAAGAGCTGCTGAGTTGTTGCATAAGACTTACCATGTTTTTGGATAAGAAGCCCCATTACCTTAATTTCCGCTATTTGTGGGATCTGTATTTCTCCTAAAATCAGATTAACTGTTATGGGGGGATTTCTTTGGTGTGCTTAGTTAGGAGAACCTCTTATTTGGCAGGGGAGCAATGGAGGCCTTTTCTTATCACCTCCTCTTCAATTTGCACTAAGTGCTACTTGCAGCGTAATTTCAATGGGCCACATAGAACCCTTAGTTATCCATTCTGTTATGTCATCCGTGTACACGTCGTACTTTATGTATGGAATTTTATCCAATATTCTGGCAACTTCGCACATCGCTAGGTTAAAAAGCATAGAACTAAAAGGACCAGCGACGAGAGTCGGGGAGCTTCTTTTGAACTGCACCTTGGATCATTCCAGACTAGTGAAAAATGGTGGAACGAAAAAGACCAGGGGCGAGATTCGGAAACCTTTTTTTGAACTTCGCCATGGATCATTCGAGGCCAGTCAAAAATGGCAGATTCGTTGCGTGGTTCAGAGCAGTGTCGTTTAAATTCTGCTCTCATTCGGTAGGCCAGGCCTTCGGACTACAGGTTTCGCGTTTGCAAGGTGCTGGCTATCATCTAACTGTTTTGCTGGCCACTTGTGATAGGCTTCTAAGAAATATGAAGCATGCGACGCAAGTAGGAGTAGAGGGAGGACAAGCATAAGAGCGTCCTAAGTGTCTGTAATTTCATATATACATGGCCTCTCCCACCGACTAAAAAAGGTGGCAACGAACTATGGAGTGAAAGTGACTTTCTTTGCGAAAAACAATAGGTAAAACAGAAATTTGAAGGTAAAAATAAAGCAAAAAAAAAGGCTGCGCAGTTACTCCCAATCGTCACTTTGTTGAATCTACAAAAAATGTGTTAAGAATAGCATTGAGATGTCAGACCATGTATATAAGTCAAACTTGAAGATGCTTTATAAGATTAAGATTAAGACAGCATACGTCGAGCTTGAAACAAAGCCCTTTCACGCGCTTAGCCACGCAATGTAGGGTGTGGCTGCACATGTCTTTTAAAAACAATTGTTTTTTTACGCATCACAATCAAACATAAAGAGAGGTTGTGGAAGCGTTTTTATATCGTCCTAATATGTGTGTGTCACACTTCCGTGGCTTTTGTGGACGACATGTTGTCACTGCTGTCTTGTATGTGATGTGCGGAGCCGACACGTGCTTCCTGTGTGCGTTGTCGGTAATTTTTCGGGATGATGTTGAGCAGTTTTGTAGACGTATAGGTCTTTCGTCGAAACAGCAAAAATGTATTTTTTAGAGTGCGCTCGTCCTTGTCGTTTCTTCTTCGTCCTTGCTTGTTTTGCACAATCGTTGCCATGGATCGATTCCACCTAGGCCGGCTCGCGGTGTTTTATGACCATCTTTATCACGGCAACGAAGAAATCCTCGCTCACGTTCACGAGCATGGTTGCAAAGGCAGAGCTTCGTGGGTGGTGGAATGGCATGATGCTTCGGCACTCGCGACCAGAATCAGTACCTTGGAGTCGGTACCTTGGACGCTGCAGGTCATTCCCTTAGTTGCGACGCATGCAAGAACGGTCGAATTTCTATTTCGTCATCAGTCGTCCTCGGAGAACCCGATATATTGGGCTCCTTGGGCCGTGAACCATTCGCGGTGCTCTTTGCTAGAGTCGCCACCGACAGGGGTGTAGGGGGCACCACGTGTGGCACCAGCGGTGCAGCGGTGTTGGGAGCCGCCACGCCTTCTTCAATCTTTATCTCCTCCGCACCCTCGCGTATGCTTTAGGCTGGTGGAAGGGAACAGTGGATGTAGCGGCATCCCCTGCCACCACAGCCGCTGCTGGCTCAGCAAGAGGTGGGGTGTCGGGTTGGGCTGACGGAGACAGCTCAGAGGGAGGCAGGTGTGGGACCAGATCAGACTCACTGAATGGGTCGCCACCGAAACCAGGCGCCGCTACGACCCCCGTCGAGCTGCGTCGGCGTACCTTGGAGAATCGGAACAGACGAACCTTTGTCGTGCTTCCGAGTATGAGATGTTCTCTGTTACCCTCATTGTGATGATAAATTTCTCGAGTTTAAACCTATCACAGGTACGAGAGTACGCTGCACGGGGCCTTTGACAATTAGGGCATTTATGCTACTGGCTTTGCAATTGTTTGTTGTGTGGTCGACATTAGAAGACTTGACACACGTCAGTTCCCCCGACACTGTAAAGTACCGTGCCCATACCACTGGCACTTGAAACACCGACGTGGATTATGAACACAGAAGACAGACTTCACAACGGATGAAGCCGGCATTTACGTAATAAGGGAAATTGCAACGGTCACAAGTGGGATGACATGCTTTGATTTTATTTCCTGTTTGTCTCTGCGCATGGTGAAGCGTCTTACTGCTGTAAAATCTTGCTCGCGCATGCGCTTCAGCAAGTCAGTCTTTTTCGTTCTTAACGTCGAATTCCGCGATAACACCCTGGCACGTGTTTAGACCACGCTGAGGAGTGACCTTAATTTGCAAGTTACCGATCATGCTCTGTTGCAGAAGGATTTTAGACTGTTGTCGAGTCTGTATTTCCACAAGGATTTATCCAATGGTTAGCTTTTCTGCTTTGTACTTCTTGCCCAGAATGTTTCCGAGTAACTTAGCGATGAGGAAGACTGACTTAGACGGGTTTCAGATTTTTTGCAGATTCCATAGGAAAACAGGGAAGGTTGTCGTGTTTGGAGACTTTCATGGTATGTACTGATGGAAAGTTCACTTCGGTGCGACCCCTTTGGCGACCATTGGGTTTGAAAAATTTTGAAAAAACCCACACGGCAAGAAAAAAGCACAGAACGTGGGTACTTTCATCGTCAGCCTAACCCTGATAGCTGAAGAGTTCACGGAGCTCCCTGCTTGTTAAGCGGACAGGGAGCCCATCCGCCGGAGCTTGACCGGGGCTACGACGGCTACTGCTCGTAGTTTCTAACCCTCTAAACACGTTGTCTAGATTAAACACTTTGTCTAACCCTTTAAACACGTTGTCTAAACACGTCGTTGTAGTTTCTAACCCTCTAAACATCTCTAAACACGTTGTCGCGGTAGAACACAAATTATGTTTGGGGGGTCGGGGTACGTAGTGTCGCCAATAAGATTACTCAAGGTGCCCCGTACGAGGAAACAGGTTTGCCATCGGCCGTTCGCCAATACGCTTCATACAGTGATAGTGCCATGGCGCCTAGCCGGTAGATTTGGCTCACCGAGGAGGAGACAACACGTCTGTGTCAGACAACAAAACAAGCAGTGACGAAAACGAGCAAAGTACCAATTGTACATTTGAACCCAGCTCGTAGCATATGGGCTAACTCATCGGCTCAGTAAACAAGAGCATATTTGAGGGAACCCTTATGTTATTGCGAGAATTGCAGCACTCTCAACAAACTGGCTCACTGGCTGACATCCCGGATACTGGCTCGCATCTTTAAGTTGTAAAAGAAATATTTCCAAGTAATATAAAAAAGCCAAGGTTTCTGTAATTTAAAAGGTATAAATAAAAATGTTGCCTGCAACTTGCGGCCGATATCACTACTTCATGTCTCTTCCAACAAAAAATAAAGATTATTTCATTCCGCATAACAACGTATTTGAATTCTTTAAGACAGCTAAAAGTACAGAAACGGGGTTACTTGGCATAATGGAGGATGTTCTAGAAAATATACAAAATTGTCTTTATGGTTTAGGTGCAGCCATTGATCTCAGCAACACGTTCGACAGCATCAATCACGACATTCTCTTTAACAGGTTTCCAAGTATTGAAACTGGTGGCTCAGCATTAATATTTGATAGTTACGTCAGAAACAGAAGTCAGTGCGCATGTATTCATGACCACAAATCATCCTTCTTATCGTTGAATTGTGGTGTGCCTGAGGGAAGTATTCTAGTTCCACTTTTATTTAATGTTTTCATAAATGATCTGGCTGAGATAGATTCTGAATAGCGCCTTGTTATGTATGTAGATGATATTACTTTGCTTCCGTCTGGCAGCAAGTAAGATGATGTAATTGTTACTTGTAACGAAGTTCCTTGATTATGATCAATATGAGCCCAGTCAAATAATACTATAATAAACCCCAACAAGAGTGAGGATGTTATTTTTTGCGAACAAATAAAAGCTTTAGTCTACAAAATAGCATTTTTATTCATAATGAACTTGCAGAAATATTCCATGAACATAAAATGCTAGGCGTTCATCGTCATCTTTAGCAGTACCAGCAGCCTATCTACGCCCGCTGCAGTACAAAGGCTTCTCCCATGATCTCCAATTGTATAGGTCCTGTGCTAACTGCGACCAATTTATCATCGCAAACGTCTTGATCTAATCTGCAAATCTAACTTTCTGCCGCCTTCTGCCACGCTTTCCTTCTCTAGGGATCCCCTCTGTTACCCTAAATGACCACCGGGTATCTTGCCTTCGCTATACATGTCCTGCCCACCCCATTTCTACTACTTAATTTTTAGTATTATGTCCTTAACTCGCTTTTTTTCCTGGCAATTCCGGTTTTTTTGTCCCTTAGTGTTAAAACTATCATTTTTCGTTCCATTTCTCACTGAGTGGCTCTCAAGGTAACTTGACCTCTTTCTGTGAGCCTACAAGTTTCTGCCCCATAGGTGAGTACCGGTAAGATGCAGCTATCATACACTTTCTTCTTGGGGCAAATGGCAGGCGTTACCTTTTCATCAAATGTAAGCTGTGGCACCCATATTGACTATATGTGCAAGAAACTGGCTCGGGTAAATTGAGTTTTATTTTGTTGTCGTTCCCAAATGCTGCTAAAGGTGAAATTACTGATATACTATGCCTTATTTCATTCACATTGGACGAATGGCAGACTCGTATGGGGACAACAACAATATCCAACATAAATAGTCTTACTGGCCTTCAAAAGAAAATTTTCTCATAACTTTGATCGAATGCAAACAATAGAATATGGCTGTGTTAAGTACCCTAACAATTTTTATTTGTTCAATACTGCAGGCTTGACAGCATTTTCAATACTATCGACCCAATATTCGATTTGATAACGTACAAACCCCGGCTATGATATATCATGCATTATGCTTCCCGTGTTATTGGAAACTTTCTAAAACGTGACTGGATTGCAAAGTCATTGCACTAATGTTAACACAGAAATCCAAAGTGACTGGCTGTATCTTTGTTTAGCACAAACTATAAACTACAGTCATTATCATATAACATCCAAACATTGTTGAATCAGAACAGAAACACAGCCGGAATGACTCGTAAATAGTTGCGAAATTATTTCGCGGAGTTACAGGTATGATTACTTTTTCCGATTAACATCTTTCATTTTTCGGGTGTCTGAACAAGAGGTAATTATGTGAACAATTGCAATCCTTATCCTGCGCGTTCAAAGCTTTTTCTTATATTGTGCACAATTCCGTTATGATACAAGTACTGTTTGTGTTTTATCTTCCTTTCATCTTTCACTCTCACATTATTTCCCAGGAGATACAGGAGGTAACTAAGACCAACGCCAACACTCTCCCAAGCAAATGGCTTCCCTCTACACAGATTCCAGACTCCTCCAAACAGGCCGTGTCGACAAGTGCCTCCCACCTTAGCAAAACGACCTGGTCCTGGGAATCCCTTTTGACAACCTGCTTCCAATCATGTGAGAGGTCGTTCGATATAAATCTTGTGGACTGCGGACCCGTACATAATGTGGGAATAAATATTTGCTCTTCCAATTGCCACAATCACAAAAGCGGCCACTGCGAACGGGACTGAACCGTGTCAATGGGAACAGTAAAGATTGTCTCGAAGGAAGTAATAAATATCAGTAAAAACTATCAGGACCAAAAATTAACATAAAAAATTTCTGAAATTCACCAGCCAAATAATCCTGTTATTTGAAGAAAAATTCAGAATTGGCGGGTGTCAATATTCCATCAGCGAAAAAAATTTACGCAGAAGAAAAATACATATTCACCAAAGCAAAATGGCAATCTCATAGATCGCTCTCCCTGGATTATGAGAAGATAAAACAAAAGAAAAGAACAAGTCGCAGAAAGTAGTCCACTTAGAACTAAAACGACAGACAGAAACCTAATTCGGCCACTCTGTGAAATTTGCACTGGAAAAAACCTACAACCACGGAATGCAACGTAAGTATGCTTCATAAGTAGTATTCAGTACATATATTTTTTGTATTTTTCATTAGTTTTGTGTTTGTCCTCCTCCGAACGATAAAAATAAAAAGTTGGAAGGCCACCTTCTCGAAATTGGGCAATTTCTCCAGAGAATTTCATTTACTGGTGCCACACGTTCCACTTTAAAATTTGCATTCATCACATAGCGTTAAACTTTTGTATGCCTTTTAGTAATGCTAAAGTGGTACAGAACCTCCTTTCCACCTTCAGTCCTCGGAACTTCCCCGGATGTGAGGAGAGAAAGCGAGAAAGGAGGTTCCGTACTGAGCCCTCCTCAAGGGTTCTGTCAAGGATCATAGATTATCCAGCCATCTCCTTCTTCGGAAAAACCATTACACCTCATGATTCATTCCCACCCTTATCGGGAACAGGTGGAAGAGTGGCTGGAACACGGGGTGAACACAGCAAGCACGGGAAGGGATGCCAGGTCGGGCTATCAATAGCCAAATTGGGCTACTTTATCTTGTATGAGGCGGGGATATTGTTGGTTGACGATGTGGCTATGTTTGGGCTGTTCTGTGTATTTTCCTTGAGACACCCTTAACATGTGGACAAAACGCCACTCTTAGGCTGGCTCGCTAAAACAATAAACGAATCATTCGCAATTCTATATTCTAATCTTACAGTCTTAGAGTAATAGAAAAGAAGCCTAAGAAGGTGTGAAGTTTTGAAAAGCCTAAGATGGCAGATATGCAACTCCTAAGATGAACAGAACTCTCTGTACGTGCAATTTTCGTGCCCCATTGCAGAGGCATTTGACAAACAACAAAGCGTTCCAGAGTGAGGACCCTGACCCACCAAAGCTTTTTAACAACTTGTGCACGTTTGTGGAGTGTTTGCTTCACCGCATTGTGCGACCTCAACCTGCTTTACTGCACCAACGTAAGTAAATTCCTCCTCCATGCTGTGTTGAAAGCTTGCGAGAGGTTCATTCCGGCATAAAACATTAATTTTAATATAGTTAGAATACACGAGAGTCAGAATTGCTTCTTGCTATGTAGACTTGACCCCCGTGACAACTCCGTCACTATTGTTTCGAAGAACGTACTCGGCGCCAAAAACAGCCCCGGTGTGTGATTGTTTCCGCTGCTGTCGGCACTAGCCATTTCACTTCTAGGCTGCCAATTTCAAATGCTGCAGTTAAGTGAGTTTTTAGTCACGTAACTCTCACGAAAAGAGAATTACGGAACAGAATGTCCCTAGATTGTTGGAGAACATCTTTCATGTAAAATTTGGAGTCAGGAGAAACGGCAAGTTCTGTAAGAACTTCACACCATCCAAGATATTCTAAATCAAGATCTAAATAAACGTTTGAAATGAGTCGGGTGAACATTTTTATTTTGCTTCTGGGGCTATTTTTGGGCTATGTGGCTAAACTTTTAGCTGGTTGCTCTGCGGGAAACTGGCATAGGCGATCACGGGCTCAGACAGCCTTCGATTCCCTCACGTGCATGACCTATCGGCCGCCGCTTTTGTCGACATACCGGGACCTGCGAAGCTGTGCTGTTGTGCTTCAAATCCTGCACGTGGATGTTGCACTCTCAGCCGCCATGACAAAAACAGGTAAACCGGATTCCTTCAAACTCGGCTATATTCGCGCTCTGCGCATGCTGTTGAATAACTTCGAGCGCGAGTGGTCGTGGCTCGGTGCCCGCGTCCACAGTGACCTGGGCAACAAGCGAGAAGACAATGAAACTGGAAACACGGCAAGCCAATGTTGCCGGAAAAAGCGCTAGGGATTGGTCCGATGGCAAGCAAACAATCGTTGGAATTTTTACGTAGTTGTAATAGTTTTATAGAAGATACGTCACCAAACTGCAGCGTAACACTGCACGCGCCGATATGCTATTCACCTTGAGGTAGAACGCCGCTTACGTCGGTTGCCAAAACACGTGTAATAAGTTCAATGCCCTGCTTGTGCCCACTTTACGTTTTTGTTGGGAAAAACAACAAAAGATGAACAAAAGGTTTAGCCAGCATGTATGCGATGCCGTATGCTCCTAGTGAATGCCAAACGCATGACTGGGTTTTTTTTTCATTTGCAAATGGTGTGTTTTGGCTCATTCCCTGTGTCGCCAAATTGCATAAAAGGCACTACCATATTGGGTCTTCTGAACTTAATTCAACAGGTAGAACAGCCCAAGTAGCAGTCGCAACCATTTTTTAGAGCTAAAGAAAACTAAGGTGGTGGTGAAGAACCCCTGCTGAGGCATACCAATTCACCGGGACGAATCGATGGGTAGAGGAAACTTAGCCCTCTGGCGAGCAGAGTCCGCGCTGGTGAGCTCTGCTTCCCACTGCTCTAGGGTAGGGGAGAGGGTGGGTAGAGGACCAGAGGACGAAGTATATCATACGGAGCGTTGTGATCATCTAATCATTGCCTTTTAATCATTTGCTAAACTGCGAGCTAGCGCCCAATGCGTCCCGCGCGGCAAGCCACCTTAAACCGGCTACTCAACAGCAGGTTATAAAAAGCATTGAATTGTAATTTCTTGGAGCTAGCATAAAAGTGACGCGGAAAGTAAATTTTCGTAAGAGCCGTAAGCTGGCATACAGAACATTATCGGAGAAGTAGATGCTTCAGTCGACGCCGTAAACTGATCGCATGAACCGGAAATGTGCATGGTGTGCGCAAAGCCATTTCCGCAGTTTTTTGGGATGTCCCGCGGATAGCATTATTCTGGATGTTTTGTATTTTTATTGCCCAGAAAGGTAACTTGAACACTGTGCCGGGTACTTTTTGACAGTGATAAAGTTTTTTGGATGTCTTTTTCAATGTGTTGACTTTCTGTTTGTTTCTTTGGGGCCATACTAGAAAATGCACATTAGTTTTGATGGTTAACAAAGTCGTCCTAGTTTTGTCTAACGAAGTCGTCCACCTGCTTCTATTTTATTTGGCAGAAAAACCAGGACCTTCCAAGCTGCAGCGGTCAGGATGTGGGCCTGGCAAGCGAAGCACTTTTTGAGGCTCCGGAGAAGTCGTGGAAAAGACGCAGTTTGAACTACGCGCATATCGTGAATACTGCACTCTAGGGGATCCGTTCAATCGGCCCTTTCAGGAAGTCTCAGATAGCGGCTGCCAGCTTGCGATTCCAAACAACTGCTATCCCGTCGGATTGGAGCCATTCCCGCTATTTGAGTGGTTGGAAGTAGTCAGCCTTCTCGGAGACGACAACGGAAAAAGTGAACCAGCTCGATTTCCTGTGCTACTATTCGGCTGCCTTACTGACGAACCAAGCTTGTTTCCCTGCGTGGCTTTTATGGAAGAGTGAAAGCCGTGTGAGCTTGCCCCAAAACGGCTTCCGACAAGTACTTAGAAATGCCATTTTCTTTTGTAAAATTCATTCATCGCTGTTTCACATCATTAATAAAGAGATTCCCGCCCGTGCATAACAATTGTTTGCATGTTCATTAGGCTGCTTTTAGAAATTCAGACAACTTAGGTTTATTGAATGTTTATTATACAAATTGCCTACACTAACTGTATCGTCCACGGTAAAAAAATTGTTTTAAGACCAAAGCCCTAATTATTACGCTTCATGAAATGCAGCAGAGGTAAAAAACAGCCAGGTACACCTAATTGCCAAGTGAGAACTTTTGTGTGTGCTCTCTATCGGCCCTAGTTGGCCTTGCGCCAGAAAACCCAATACTCGTGACCACAGCAGGAGCCCGGGATCACGCGCAAGAAACAGCGGGGTCGAGGAGGGCTCTTAGAAAGGGCGACCCCACGGGGGTGCCACAAAAAGTTGGCTTGGTGCCGCACGAAGGAAGGAAAGCATCCTTGAGAGGAAATGTATCCCCGGGGAGAACATTTACTCCGGTCGATGTGTACGAGCTGGAACTTAGTGGGGGCTGTTCTGCCGTGACGGCAGAGAGTCAGCCGCTAGTTCAACAGGATGTCCAACTAGGCTTTACACTATAATAGGGTACTAACTATCCACTGTCATTTTTTCTTCAGGAGAAGTATCCATCTCGATAAGCAATTCCGAAAATAACTTGTTCAAAGCATGTTTTCGACTGTAGACGGAAAAGCATCACCAGGAAGTCGAACGAGAGCGCACAAAATGCAATGCGTCCAATGTGTGCCCACGAAGTTCACCGCACCGCCTGCAGCCGGATTACAGGAATAGACCGCCCGCTGCCGCTTCGCTACGACAACGTCAGTGCTTCACTCCGTACCGGTGTCGTTCAGCATCCGTCCCGCTCAAGACAGCCTATCGTTTAGTTCCCTCGTCGCATTTTATACAGTTTTGTTGACACAAAGGCGACACCAGAAAAAGGGTGACGTGTCGACAAAACTATGAAATGTGAATAGGCTGTCAGCAATGCCTCATTCGAAACCGACCATGCCAAGCGTCCCGGAGGAAGACCGACTGCGCGTGATATTGCGCGATATTGCGAAATTGCGCGATATTGCGAAAGCCACAGGACGACCACTATGCACCGTGAATGACATCCTGCAAGCGTTCTGCGATGAGGGCCGGATCGAGAATCTTCTCCGAGGACGCAGACCACGGGCTACCACAAGTGAGCAAGAAATGCTAATCGTGGCCGCCGCGGCAGTAAAGCCGTCCCTGACGTCTAAACAAATCAAGTGTGAGCTCGACCTTTCGGGAAGCACGAAAACTGTTCGACGCCGCTTACATGATGTGCGGCTACGAAACTGTGTCCCTGCTAGAAAGCCCAAGCTATCCGAAGCGAACAAGCTTGCGAGACTGCTTTTCGCAGAAGACCACGCAACCTGGACGGCGGAAGACTGGAGCTGTGTTCTCTTCATAGACGAATCCACATTTTCAAGCCGCTGGGAACAGCGCCAACGCATTTGGAGGGCCGTGAACACCTGGTATGAGTGATGCAAATGTTTTTCATTTTCTTTTAAAACCAAATCGTAATAGAATACACAGCGATAGTGCGAATATAATTAAAAGATAGACCAGGCAAACGAGCCCACGACAAGCTTTAGTGTTGCTTGCATGTTCGTTTACGTGAAGGTTTTTTGCCACTCACCACGCGTTTTGTACTGCAGTCATTTTATATCTTTGTTCGGCGCAGCACTCGCCAGCAGTCAGAACTATTGCGCTCCCAAGCTTGGTCGCCAAGTATCTTTTGTGACTCACAATAGAAAAAACGACGGCGGAGCATATGCAGTCATTTAGGTGCCGACAGCACTGCCTTTCCCGGTGCGAAATTGTGCGTCGGGTGCATCTGCCGACAATGGCCCAGAGACAAACAAACGTCTGAACGATATCGGCACTAACCTACTGCGATTTCTTTCTTCCTCAGATTCGAGTCGTCCAACCTGCAGCGGATTTCAAGTAGCGACCGGTGCGCCGTTAGCGTGTGGGGGGCGATTTCAAGCCATGGCCTCGGTTCGTTAGTTCGTATGAAGGACCGCTTCAACGCGGCTGCCTACGAGGACATCGTTGACAGCGTGGTGATAACCTACGCCCTCGATGGTCTATTCGCGGATGGGATGTATTATTTGCAGCGCGACCGAATCCCGATACACATGGCTCGGTCAGTAAAACACCTACTGGACGAGCGAGGCGTGATGGTGATCGAGTGGCCACCGCAGGGGTCGGACATGAATATAACTGAAAACGTGTGGGGAGCAATGAAGAAGTCCCTTAGCAGCCGACAGCTACAAGGCGGCTCGCCTGACGCGTTGTGGCAAGCTGTTGAAAAGGAGTGGCAGCGCGTCCGGGCTACCGACTTCGCTGGCGCGCCTTTTCGAGAGCATTCCTCGACGTGTGGCGGCTGTTGTGTCTGCCAAGGGGGATTTTTCCAAGTATTGAAGTGTCTCAAAAAGGCTCCAGCCACTGCCTTTGTTGTCCAGGGGCTGCTGCTTATCCCGGCGACTGTTTGACATGACACTTGCATTTTTACCATTTCTTTTGAATAATGGCACGGCTAATTGGCAGTTTTCGGGTTGTCGCTCACCGTCATCTCATTCGTTTTGTTGTTGTTGAACAAAGCACTGCTTCGATCTGTATGCCTCGGCACTGTGAGGCTGTTACCTGGCCGAAATAAACCGAGTTACGACGTCGTTGCCAATGGGCTAAGTTATTTGCTTTTGGTCTTGTGGCATGCATGCGACGCCTCAGGATCAACTCCTGACTGCACTAAACATGGCTTTGGGCGAGTCCCAATGGTCGTCGTTGGTTCGAGTCACTGCGCCCCGAACGCGCAGCTATTTGACGCTTGCAAAGGCGGGGAGCGGCCGAGCGTGGGCGCCGAGCGCTGAGTAACCGCAGTTGCCTACTATCTTGCGCCGCCTCGCTAGCAGCTCAGATTTCAGCGCTCTTGCGGCGCGGCGACAAAGCAAGCATGAGAGCGAGCAGAGGGCATCATATCGGAGCAATACCTTCTCGACTGCAGGCCGGAGGGCTGCTGACGTCACGGAGTGCGACGTCACGGGGCGTAGCCGGTCGCCTCCGCGGCTGCCGATGGAGGCGGAGTGGAAGGCGGCGGTGCAAGGCGTTGTGGTGGGCGCGGAAGTACACGCTGAAAACATTTTTCTCCGCCAGTTTTCATCGCGGCCCACTAGATGGTGGCACCATATTACAACAAAAATTAATTTTTCTGATTCGTGGGGATATTTGAAAAACACAGGAAAGCAATTCTGCATGTGGGTGTACAAGCATTGTTCATATGGCACTGATATTCTAGCAAAACAATGTTATGCAGCTGGGAAATGTCGTAGTGAGAGCGCACTATATTTTACAGCGGAATACAAGTAGTCGCACAACAAACCGGTCATGTCAGGTCTTTGCGGGTGGACGTGGGTGCACGTGCATGCATGTTATGCTGTGATTTCATTGATTACGTGATTCCGTGCATTTTGTGATTTAATTGTGGTTGTCAGCCCTGTTGTGGTGATCGGTGGAACATGAAGTTTGAAGCAACACCCTGCTGAGTTCGCCATGCCGTACAAATGTTGTGTGCCTCAGTGCCGCGGCAACTATGACTCGACACGCAACGTGCGCGTTTTCCGGTTTCCCCACGACGATGAACTGTGCAGGAAATGGGTGCGCGCTACTACCGCGAGAGAACTTCAGCCCGACACAGTATTCCAAGGTCAGTTATCCCGCAGAATTTTCTTTGTGCTTTAGATTGCAATTATAAAGTACACAACGCTTTTCTTCAAATAGTCCATGGTACTAAAAAAGTCTATACAAGCGAGTACTCAAAATAAGGTTGAAGTTAAAGTACGACTCGTTTTTTTATAGGTTTGCGAGCTGCACTTCCAACCCGAAGACGTAATGTACGAGACTTCGTACGTCGACGATCGAACAGGGCGTACGGTAACCGCGCCTTTGCCCAGTCCCCGCATTCGTCCTGGTGCCGTGCCTTCGAAATTTCCGGCCTGCTCATCATATTTTTCAAAAGAGAGCACGAGCAGAGAAAGCGCGGACTCGAAGCGAAAGCGGCTTGAAGCAGCAGCCCTCCAGGCAGCTATTGCAGAATCCACAGAAACGTCTCTCCGCGAACAAGAGGCAGACAGAATAGCATGCGTTGGAGATTTAGCTTGCCACTTGAGAAACCAAGACTCAACGTTTTGGCACATCATCGAGAACGAGGAACGGCTTGTCATATTCCACATCGTGGAAGACGAAGCTCCTTGGATGAAGTATTCCCTTGTTCTAAAAGCTGACATGGGGACAACTTTCCACTTTATGAAGAAGCCGACAACCACATTAGGGCGCGATTTGTGCGTTCCGGCTACAGCAGATAGCAAAAGGGCCGTCATGGAATTCCTCGACGGTGTCCAGGCATGGGACGCCAACACGGACTCACCATTGAAATTGAACACAGCTGTCCATGGACTAAAAAAGTCTATTACTCAAAATAAGAAGCGACATAGGTTTGCGAGCTGCACTTTAATGTACGAGACTTCGTACGTCGACGATCGAACAGGGCGTACGGTAACCGCGCCTTTGCCCAGTCCCCGCATGTCCTGGTGCGTGCCTTCGAAATTTCCGATCATATTTTTCAAAAGAGAGCACGAGCAGAGAAAGCGCGGACTCGAAGCGAAAGCGGCGTAATACGATTCTCTGACGGAGCAGTTGAGGCTGCTCTCTAAGAACAAGACGCGGAGGCGGCTGACATGGGGACAACTTTCCACTTTATGAAGTTAGGGCGCGATTTGTGCAGCAGATAGCAAAAGGGCCGTCATGGAATTCCTCGTTCCAGGCATGGGACGCCAACACGGACTCACCATTGTGAGGAGATTATTGAAGCCACTCAGTGCATTGCCACTGGCGGAAGAGGACAATGCCGGCGTACATTCTTGACGGAGCAGTAGGCTGCTCTCTAAGAACAAGACGCGGAGGCGGTATCACCTAAGCGTACACAATATCGCCACATGCGTACAAATGCGTGTTATGGTGATATCACAATGCCACATCCAGTAACTATCAGGTTTATATGTTCCTCCCGCGGGATGAATCCACAGGCAGAACATGAAAGTTCTACTTTCTTAGGTTACATGAAGACAAGGATATCTGGCCTGGATGAGCGTCAACGCGCGGTTACTGTCATGGTGGACGAGATCCACGTTAAACCGTTCTTCGATTACAAGGGCGGAAATATCACCGGCATTGCGCAGAACACCTCTGAGGCCGCTACTAGCGCCATGGTTTTTATGGTGCAGAGCGTTGCCTCTAGTTTTAAAGAAGTTGCTCACATAGTTCCTGTCCGCGGTGACACAGGAAATATTTTGCACAAATTGCTCATGGAGGTCATCTGTGGTCTTGAGAAGATCGGGTACAAAGTCATTTGTGTTGTGACCGATAACAACAGAGTGAACCGTAACGCGATGGAGCAGTTCTCATCGGCGCTAACCAGCGATTCGCCAGCTTTCGTGTACCCATGCGATCCCAAAAGGCCTTTATTCTTCGTGATTGATCCAGTGCACATTGTAAAGTGCGTACGCAACAACTGGATAAAACAGCGCAATCACCAACGCTGCTTCTATTTCCCAGAATTCGAACAGCAAACGGCATCGGAAAAACGTATGCTGTCGGCATCTTTTGGCACCATTGTGGAGGTGTACAACCTTGAGGTCGGCCAACTACTCAGGCATGCTCACACACTGTCGCGGAAAGCCTTGTTTCCGTCAGACATCGAGAAGCAGAATGTGAAGCTTGCTCTGCAGGTACTGAACGATACTGTCCCTCCCGCTGTTCGAGAAATTGGGGGAAAGAACGATCTCTACCATGTAGAAGGGACCGCCACGTTCATTGAAATCCTGGTAAAATGGTGGAAGATCGTGAACATAAAGACCCCGCCTAAGGGAGCCAGATTAAGACACAAGTTTCAAGAGCCCGTGTTTTCGCTTTCTGACATCAAAGTAGATTTACTCTACAACCTCCTGGACTGGATGGAGGAGTGGAAAGAAAGGACAAACGATTGCGATAGTAGTACGCTGACAAAGGAAACCCATGCTGCTCTGCACCAGACTAAGCAAGGTCTCATTGAGATTGCGAGGTACTCCTTAGATAAAGTGAAGCTGATCTATGTGCTGCTTGGCAAAATCCAGACCGATTGCCTTGAAGACCGTTTCGGCAAATACAGACAGCTAGCTGGCGCTCAATACCATGTGTCGATAAGGCAAGTGTATGAGTGTGAAAAAAACACCGCTTGCAAAGCACCCTGCCGACGGTCACCAATACTGAAAGCGTCAGTGAGAAAGACGAGCAATGGCAGGATCTTGACAGTGAAGCTAACTGTTCACGGCCTGGCTGCAACGTAGTTGTCACCGAAGAAACGCTGTCAAAATGAAGGACATTATCCCTGTACTGGTGTATGTGGCAGGGTATGCAGCCTACGCGGCCTTGAAAAAACTCAAGTGCGACAAGTGCAGGGAAGCACTGACACTGAATAAAGAAATTTCAGTGTCAGTTGGTGACAAACATTACGACCTCATCAGATCGATGGATCGAGGAGGGCTTGTGCAGCCAGCAATGTCGGTTGTGAATGCTGTGGCACATAATTACGCCGTCGTAGAGCAACTTTCGCAAAACGAAGTGTTTTTGAAACTCTCAAACCAGCGGCAAGTTGTTATAAATCTCACGGTGGAGCTGCTGACAAACGACGAGTCGTCAGATTTCGACACTTGCGAAGACGGACACACCAGCGAGGTAGTTCTGAAATACGTGTTGTGGTGCAGCACAAATATTCTGCTCAAAAACTTCTGCAGAAAAATGAATGATGGGATTTTAAAAGCGCATTCTGACGCACAAAAAAAGAGAAAGTTGCAAACACTCAGGAAGAAATAGCTGTAGAAGTGCCTTTGTAAATAAACGTGTGGTGTAAATAAATTTGCTGTAAATAAGTGCCTGTAAATAAACTTGTTCAGACAAGACGCTATTCGTCTCCCGACCTCATTTATAAGCCATGCTAAATGCCTCGCAACCTCTGTAAGATTTGCTCTGAAATTATTTACTACATGTCCTTAAATGTCCATAAAACGTGTCCTACGTGCCCGCTGGCAATCGTAACTCAGGAAGAGAAATGTGTTGCAAATTCACATTACACCCCAAAGCAGTCAACCTTTTATTTTTGCTCAATGCAAATGTTAACGCTTTTGTACGAGCGGTTTTGTTTTGAACAGACTGGAATGATTTACATGTAGGTAATTATTTCCGAGATGCGACCATAACTATCCGTTCGGGCTGCTTTTTGTTGCATTAATCAATGAGACTAAAGATCCCGTTACCTATGGAATACGTAAACAAGTATAGGCAAGAATCAATGAAGATACGTATGCACGGGTTCAATACCACGCTGCAAATGTACTGCTGGTAGCTTGACGAACGAATTTTCCATGCGCTTGCTAGTTCTGTCTACCAAACATGCTTTTTTGCTGATTTGAAACAGAGAAAATGTTACATTAGGTACGGTTTACTGGTCGATAAATATTTGCAGCTGTATACCTTCCTTTATAGCGACGGAAATAGCCTGTTCATTACTTCCCAGTGCATGTTGAATGCACTCCTCCACGACGACCGGGCGCCGCCTCCGCTCTGTGACGTCACGGCGGCAACCTTCAGGCATTAAAAGTCAAGAGGGTGTTGATCGGAGTGGGACACGCAGCCTCGCTCCTTTCATCTCAACTGCGCATGTCCGTGAGTTTTCCACGGCCGCTGCCAGGTGACGGCACGGGTATCTTCGGCCACGCTCTCCGCGATTGGCATTTGAATTGTCCATGACTGTACGTTGCATGTCCTTGTGATGAAGAATGAAATGTGTCGTGTTGCTGCGGCCGAGATGAATCGTTTAGGTTTGTGACCGCATCTTTCAGGACGGACACCCGCGAATCATATATTATTCCGACAGAAGTGTATTAACAACCACGCTCTTGCTCAGATTGCTACTGGCAGCTGCTGCTCTCTTGGAGTGAGTACTTTTTACACGGGAGCGCAAGAGCCCATTCTTGGAAGATTGTCTCCGTGGGCACTCCTAAGCCTGCCACTGAAGAGAGGGTGCCATCGGAAACAATGAGTATGCCTGTATTCAATGCATGCCATGGGCGTACTTTGGTGGCATAAGCAGTGTTGGCAAACAAAATTCAGGTTATACGCCAAATTGTCAGGTAACCAAGAAAACGACAACGCCTTGTGACAGGTGCCCGTGTCTGGCGCTGTGTGGGGGGGCGTTCGGAGCTGGCCATTCCCTACTCCGTATAAACAAATAGCTCTATACCTGCATTCAGCTTAGCAAAGGACTTTAGATCTTACGATTGAGCAGAACAGCCCCAACCTTTAAACGGGTCCTGAAATATCTTCTGCCGATGAATGGATGTATAAGTAACCAAATAAAGCAATGTTTTAGCAATGTCCTCCCGCAAGAAGTTTGCTAAAGCGATGAGTATTAGCTGAGAATTCGTAAAAACCGTGCCATATCTTCGCGCCGCATTTCCTCCTCCTTTCAACTGTTGACGGCGCACGAGCCTTCCGTCCCATGATGCTGCGCTCCCCAGGGGTGACGTACTTCTAATATTGCGCTCCTCAAACTACTGTCTGCTACGGGCAATCTCTTTTGGCTTTTTGATCTTTGTTGACAACGTGCATCCTGCACTCCGCTCAAGGGTGGAAAAGTGAACGAAAGACCTGGCCGCATGTGTGCGGCCTGGCCTTCCCTTTCGCGGTGAATGTTGCTGCAGTTGCTATCGGCAGTACGTGACTTTTTATCGGCGGCGAACTCGCAGCAGCCGCACGGGGAGGATCGTGCGCTCCTTCCCTTTGATGCACCGCGCACTGTTTATCCAAAAAGCGCCGTATGAGATGTGGCCCCGCTGGTGCCTGGTCTTATTTTGCGGCGGTGGTAATTCCTGCCCGCGGCATGTGAAAAAGACATTTTAAACCGATACAGAACCGTGCACAAAACGCTTCAATCATGTGACCAGTTCAGGTTGGGGCGACGCGTAGTGGAGAGCGGCAACGTTGGCAAAACATGCTACGCACGGCTCTGAGCTTTCTAGCGCTGGCGAGAGCGTCATTTCTTTGGCAATCTCAAACATCGGTTGCCTTGGCAACATGGCGCAAACCGCTCTAGAAGTCAGTTTCGGTTGCGTGATCTCGGTTCAGCTCGGGGCCCCAGCTCGCAACATGTGGGCACAGCAGGCGTACCACTCACTCCCATTGGGAAATGCGCGATGCGTTTGGCATTGTAAAAATACAGGAGGCCACGGTGTGTGCGTGTGTGTGTTGTGGACGCGTTTGTTTCGGGATGAAACGCGACGTCTGCGGGTGGATAGTGCTTCCCATGGTTTGGATTATCTTTCTAGAGCGATGTACGACTCAACCTCGCATAGGGGTATGTGCAGTTTGCATGGCTAAAAGCCTTCTCGGCTTGTGCGCCAAAGTTAAGTTACTTGCTGTTCGTCCCCGAAAACCGCGCGCGAGGTGAGTGCCGAATTTACGACGCGCAGGAGGAGGCAACCGATCGTCTGTCAATCGCGGATCAGACTTGCAACGCATGTTGTGACGTTGTAATCGTTCGAAACGCACCTCTGGATTGTTTTGAAGTTGAATAAAATGTATGCGTCAAACCCGGGCATTCGGCTGAGGGCGTTCTCTGCGATTGCACGAAAGAAGTGCCACGGGGCTTCAATGCTTTCTTATGGATTGTATTTAGGTAAGAGAATATCCATGTCGTGTTATGGCTGTGTTGCATTGAATACAAACGGTTAAGCGTTTGTTTACACTTGTTTGGATAGTCGTAAAATATCCAAGCACTCCGGCACTCCCCTGGCAGATCAGCCGGCGAGTCGACGCTGAGCAGACGACACATCTCCTTGCCGGAAGTGCGTGAAAAAGCCGCACACTAGCAGGATGTCTACCTCATGAACATCTGGAAATTGGTGACATAGACATGTGAAGATGGCGGCGTCCTAGAACACGCGGGGAAGGGTGAGAGAAGAGCGCTAAACTTTGCAATAGAAGTGTGAGCTTTCCGCTGCGCGTAAAAGAGTAATACTTGGCACATATGACGTTGACGAACCAGTCTAACGATTGCACTAGTTCATTTATTGTGCTCAAAATTCCTTTTAGGGCCACTTTATTATTTGCCCCGCGTAAATATGACGCTGAAAAATAGATTGGGTTTTGCTCGGCTAGGCCTGCTTATGTAACAAAAAGCTGCCAAAGCACTGTTTTGAAATCGAGCGATTAGGTAGCCGAACGTTTTATTAATGGGGCGCTCCATTTTTACTCAAGCTTTGAGCAATGTTCGCGCGAAGACGGCATGGTGTTGCAAGCGAAACAGTTATAGAGCCTTACCGCGCACAAACCGGCTGCCTCGGTCTCTATAACGCCAGCGTGACTCCTTTTTATATGTAAATGTTGAGGCTCTCATACTGACAACGCAGTGTACGTGCGTATCAACGAAGCCCATTTTATCAGTTCAGGTACGTGCCACTGGCATGCCTGGGTACCCTCCGACGTTGCCGCCACCGCCGGGCCCATAAACTAACAAATGCGCTGTCTTGTTTGAAGTATTCTGTTATGCTTGCCTTCTGTAATCGCGGCTAAATATGACTATCTGTGGAATTTTGGCTGTATGAGTAGCAGCAAGGCGTCTTCCAAACCCGTGAACAGGGAGCAAAGCGTGGGGATGTTTCTTTGCCCAATGCCTCTACCCGGCATAGCGAGCTGCCATTGCAGCTGTATGGAAAGGGCCGGCGTGTTATCTCGAGGGAAATAAAAGGAACGGCCTAAAGAGATTGGACATGTGTTTCTGCGGACGTAACTTCGTTATGTGTGACTGCTAAGTAAAAAACTGGCTGATTCCTGTCATAGAGGTCGGTAAAGCACGAAAGTGAAATATGCAGCAAATATGCAGTGAAAGGTGCATGATTTGTGGGATGGTGGCTGTCTTGTCGGTGGGCTTGGCAAGCGGCGTCCTGCTAGCGGGTCGCTTCAGATGAAGTGCGACAACTGTGGTCCTGCTCTTGGGATGTACGGGAGACGGTTGCGTTGCGACGAGCTCAGCTTGTGGAAAGCGCGAGGTTGTATTTTTAGTTGGAACACAAAACGCGCGAACGCGTCCCGCTTCCCGCTGGCATTTCTCTTCGCATCAAATCAGTCGGCGGTCGCGTCATTCGCCAGTCGGTGTCGCTACGGCGCAGCTTACGCCAAATCTCGGCGCTGGTTAGCGTCATGATGCATTACTTCGCTTCACCTCTCCTAGAAGGCAGCACCATCTGCGTTTCTCCTGTGTTCGTTGTCCTGGCGTCAGTTCCGTGACGGGTATGATGTCATAGAAATATTCGTGTATCCGGGAATACAACGCTTTCATGTTACAAATGTGAGCACGCGTGGTGCACATGCCATGCGGTGAAGCACAAACTCCATTTCAAAATGTGCAATTTTGGGTGGCTCCCTGGAAGAAGTCTGGCGGTTTGGTATCAGAAACACCAGTTTAGCCCCGCGTGACGTCAAAACGTCTTGTCAATGACTGACTTTGCATGTACGAACAGCACGCGATGCAGACAAGCCCGCGATGCGGAAAAACATGCATTGAGTTAAAAACAAAACTCCGTGATTGATGCTTGTTGACATTCACTGTAAGTTATCCTAAAAACATAAACTTGCGGTTTATTATCCTCTTCTGACTCGCCATTGTAGCCTTGCTTGCAAGACTGACGTGTGATGCGGTGGAATCGTGCCCTGAAAACTTAAGCCGAGTAGCTGTTGCGCGATAAAAAAGATCAGCACTACGAGGCTCCTGCATTTCAGCGCTACCTAACCTTTTTGAAGTTAAACAGTACAAAACATATTAGAGACTCCGCCCGAATGGACGTTGAATTTCAACTAGGAGCGCTAGTACACATCCGGAGATACCCTCGTATGAAAACAAAACTGACAGGCGAAAAGCTGGCGGTGCGTAAGGCCGGTTTGAAACGCTCTACTCTTCGGAACTGATATCTGGCAACTGGGTGTTATCTTCTGACTTGCATCGGAAGTTCTTATCGCAGAACACGGGTTAGGTTTGGGGTGAAATCAGGAGTGGCATGCGTTTATCGAGGATCAGTAGCGGATGCTCAAGGCGCCATGGCAGGTAGGCTTAAATGGGGTAACTGCGCAGTAGCGCCAAATATGAATTTCGCGATGAAGAAACGAAACCGATACTGTCGCAACTGTTTGTGAATGGTCCTGTGGTAAGTAGAACTACAACACAACCTAGAACAACGTGCGCAAAGGCAATATGACTGCCTAAAATCGTAACGTAACTTTGCTAACAGGCACATCTTGATATTTGCAGCCGATTTCGGGGATTATTACTGTCAGACTGCAACCTGGCGATTGAAAACCATCTTCTGATTCACCATTCGTGCCCTGATAACAAACCCAAACGCTGATGCAGAGTCATTACGAGTGGCACGCATTCTTTTTTCGTATGAGTGACGCACGATGACCGCGCCCCTTTTCCCACACCCAGGTAATGTAAACGCGTTTCCAAAATCACGTTTTTGTTTGAAAAAATGAAAACCAAACTGATTTTGAAAGGGAATTTTCTGAGCTAAGTTCAAATAGCTTAACGTGTTCCGAACTCCAGGGAACGCTATGAAAAGCGGCTGCCAAGGTATCGTTTAAATTGAACGATTTAAATAGGCACGGTAACTGAAGAGTTAATATGAAAAGCACTTTTTTTAGCATAAAGACGAGCGCTTCTCATTGCTCAGCACGAGGAGATGTGTTTAGATTTATAAAATGCCGCAATTTAACGACACAGTATTAGCAGTCCGATTTTCAGTCGTTCTATGCTGCTCGACATTGTCTTAATCGACCAGATTTAGGGTAAATCCCCAAGGTGGAGTAAGTTTCTGTGAAGGAAAGTTTGACATCCACCTGAATGCAGCCGTATGGCTACAAAGGAAAGCTACACAGCTTTCTCAGAAACTTCGCAGCAGATGCAAAATTTGTTCTGGACCAGGATTCGAACCCGGGACCGCCGCTTAACGGGTGCAGTTGCTATACCAACTGAGCTAACCAAGAGGCTAGCCGTCTTGCATTGTCTTGCATCAATCTTCGTTTTCTTTTGTTCTGTCGATGCAGATACATTAAGGTACTACATACAGGTGAAGGTTTGCAAGGCAGCCGACATGCACAAGCGAAACAAGCTTCTGGCTAGATATCTCGCGCAGAAGTGCGCGGATCTGCGCGGATAAGGGACATGGGCTTGTTTGCCGATTTGGTTAGTGCGAACGTTAGAACCAGTATGTCTACCGGTTATATATCCGACACGCTCGCGTCCTGCCGCAAATCCTTGCTCAATTTGCTGTTCTCTGTCACTGCAAATGCCTTCAATGGTTATTTCTTGCGAGTTCTCTAAGGAGAAGTTGAATTTAACTCCGGTCCCCAAATTGTTACGCTTGAATCTCTCGCTGATGTCTCCCGCTTAGAGCAGTTCCAGACCTGTTCTTTCCGAGCTCACAAGCATTTGTTCCGTGTAAGCCAACTTGCAACAGGCTGTATCCCGCCTTTCTCTCCACGCGGCCGCCCTCGAAAAAAAGACTTGTACTGACCAGTTGGGCGGCTCGCCTCGTTCTGCCACCGCCAACGACACAATTTCCGACCTAACACCTAAACCTAAGGTTCTAACTTGAAAAATGCGACGACTCTGAGAACCTCCTCCGTCGTTCTAACCTTATATTTTTTTATTACCGGACGCCGACACTTGGGAAGAATCGAAGTGCAGGATACTCTCATTTCGCACCCCAAACAGAACTTTCGCTGAAGAATATTAGCCCTGATATTGAGCGCGCGCACAGGCTAGGCCGTTTTCGCCCTAATAATATTAAACTTACGCACTTCGAAGACAAGTGAAATATTCTTTCAGCTGGACCAAAACCTAAAGGCACGTCATTCTATATTCGCGAGAATGCCTCTGATCGAATACGACTTGCCCGGAAGAAGCTTCGTGCACACGGCAATCAATCGAACGCTTCCTTCAAAATACAATTTGAGCGGCTCATAACAAGCGACAAACAATTCATGTACAATGCGTAGTCCGATAGCATCGTCGAACTGATATCATGGGGTCCAAGAGTGCTTCGAAGCCTTACATAGGCAGGCCCCAGACCCATCATGTCCGAGCATCCCTACCTACAACCGCACATTTCATACTATGTCTGCCATGCTCACAAACGTACGCAGCTAGTTGCCGAAAAAGGAGGGTGTGGACGCTGTTCTTCAGGATAACCTGCACAGACCTCGCTGTTTTACCAAATCTTGGTTGACCCCCGACGTCGACAATCACGAGATTCTTCACTGCACTTCGCTGTTTATCACGTACCGACGTGACAGGATTGGGCGGAGAGGTGGAGGCGTTCTGGTAATTGTGAAATCCAGCATAAAAACCAATCTCTACTACGACCTGTGAAAACCAAATTCTTTGCATCTGTATGTCTCTGCCTGCAGGCACGAACATCCTGATCGCCTGCTACCGGGCACCCGTCTGCGACCGTTCTTTCATTTGAAGATATTTCCTCCGTCGTCCGGCGATTTGGTAACCCGCTTCCCACGGGCAAACTAATACTTTGCGGATACCTTAATTTTCCTTGATATTGACTGGGCTAATTTCACGGCCCACACACAGCAGTCTAGGGATTTTTCGAACTTCGCTCTTTATAATTTTACTCAGTCAGGTAATGAACCACCGCGAGTTTTGAATACGATTGACCTTATCCTCACTTCAAACCCGGAACGTACGGCATCTGTGTCGCGTGCTACCGGCCTAAGCGATCATGGCATTGTACTGTTCAACATTTAAAGTCACACACCTATGCGCTAACCTCTCAAAACGTACGTCAGGGACTACAATATAGCTGACTTCTCTTTTATTATAGAAGTACTTGAACAATTCTTCCCCCAATTCAAACAGACTGCGTTTACCAGATGGGTGAATGATAACAGGGTGTTTAACAATAAAATCTTAACCCTAACTGATCGCCACCTCCCCCCCACCTCTGCCTTCGCGGTGATGCGAATATGCCCTGGTATTACCATAAAAAGATTATCACGTAAAAAAACGCCTTTTCCGGGCAGCAAAGAAATCTCCCTCTTCCTCAAAATGTGAACAACATCTTGCCAGCGTAAACAATTACACTGAGATGCTCAGGCGCTCCAAAAAGAAATACTTCAACAATGACCTCTACGATCTCCTACATAAAACCCAAGTTTTGGAGATTACTTAGCGCGAAAAACATTCACTCCAACAGCATCCCCTCGTTGACTCGGAGGCTTGCCAACCCTACTGAATCAGTGTCCTAATGTCCTTAACTCTTATTTCTCATTTGTATTCCCTTGTGAACCTAGCCATGATACTTCTACTTAACGACGCTCGGACTATAGCGAGATGCTCCAAATTGAAATAACTACACAGGGTATTATACAACTCAACAACCTGCAGTCCTCTAGTGCTCCCGGTCGAGACAATATTCCAGCAAAGATAATACAAACTAGCAACACAGTGTCGAGCCGCTTTTCTCCAAATCATTTTCACCCAGTCTATTTCTGGAGGTACCATTCCGGATGATTGGAAACTTAGCAAAGTTGCACGAGTCTTCAAATCCGGCCATAAATCTGACCCATTCAACTAGCCCCATCGCGCTAACCTGAATCGCGTGCAATCTACCAGACCACATAATTTATTCCCATACCGCTGCTCACCTGGATAATAACAATTTCTTCTTTCACAACCAGCATGGGTTCCGCCTGGGTTTATCATGTGAAACCCAGCTTTTCCAGTTCACTACAGACATTAACCTTAATCTAGATTCTTCTTTTCAAGCTATTGTCTTTATTGACTTTTCCAAAGCGTTCGACCGTGTCCCTCACCAGAGACTCATTAGTAAACTCTCCTGCCTTTACCTTGCACCCGCTGATATTATCGTGGATGAGATGCTTTTTAACCGATCGCTCCAAGTTCAGCACCGGCGCCAGAATTCCTGTCACCCACAACCACAGTAACGTCCGCAGTACAGCAAGGCTCAGTTCTTGGACCTCTTTTATTTTTAATCTTTATTAATTATTTACCGTCAGGCATCTCCTCCTTCATTTGGCTTTTCGCAGACGATTGTGTTGTCTACAGAAAAATGTCCAAGTAAAAATGATCAGCTCCTCCGCCAAATGACCTAACCCACTTATAAAATTGCTGCTCGCTACGGATGATGAAACTACACGTTTCGAAATGTGAATTGATGCACGTCACCCGGAAACACTCTCCCGTTAGCTTTACATGCTTGGGCACCTCAACCGACTTATCACGGGTGGAGACCTACCGGTACCTCGGTGTCCTTATAAACAGCAAACCAGCCTGGTCTGACCACACCAAAAAATTGGAGCCGATGCCTCTAAATCCTCGGGTAAATCTCGAAGATCACTATCATGCTCACCTGCTAGAGTCCGCAAACTGGCATACACAACCTTTGTACGCGGTAAGCGTGACTACGCTTCAGCAATTTGGAACCCCCCCCCCCCCTTAGAAGTTATTTGATAAATTCTCTTGAGTCTATCCAAATTCGAGCAGCCCGTTTTATTTCTTCCACATACGGCTTTCCTTCGAGCATCTTAGCTATAAAGTCGTCCCTCGGTCTCCCACACTTGTTTCTAGGAGGAACATTGCAAGGCTCTGTCTTTTCCATAAACTATGTTACATTTCCCGACATACCTCATCATTATTGCTACCCCAATTGCGCACTTACGCCGCCTACATTACTCAATGAGCAAGACCTATATTTTATAACAAGTACTTGGGAATTTTTTCTATCACACTTAAATACTTTAGCACCTCCTTATACCCCGGGATATGCACGTGCTAGCGCACACCCGATCGCTTATTTGCTTGGGCCCACCAGGGAAGGCGGGGTCGAGGCCATCACCTTCTCATGTTTGTTGCAGTACAGTGGACCTGCATACTCGCATTTTTCTACAGCAATAATGTCATTCCAACAGTCTAAATGTCCTGAACGGCGGGTAAACTAGGCGGAGGTACGAGTTGTTCAACATACTTCAAAGAGAAAACAACACGAAAGTCAAGGTTGTGAGATGTATTTCGGGGATCCTATTGTACCAGCTTTAGTGTCCATTTCGTAAACCTATGTAAGAGGATATTGTTGACCCAGTACTCTATGAACTTCCAACGTGCAATATTTTCGTTTTATAGCCTTTCGTGAATTTGACTAATGGTTAGCTTGGAAAAATTGAAAAAAATTAATCTGTAACATCTGCTTCAACGCATACCTATCATTACCGTATTCGTGGCAACGACAGAAGCGTGGAATCTGCATGTCGTATCTGCATTGCTCGAAAACCAGTTATGCATTGTTCGTATCTGCATTGCTCGACAATTAAAAGCTCGACAACCAGCACAGAGGTCACAGTGTTCAGATGTTTTATGAGGGAGTGGGCGCAGAGGAGTGATGTGTCGGAAAAGAGTTCAACATGCTGCCACAGTGTGGCGCCGTGATACGGAAATTTGTTTCGAGGCATCCATCCTCGCTGCACCAGCAGTGGTTGTTTCTGCATTTCTCACAACTAGTCTCAATTGATGAAAGGAGAATTGTCTATGTAAATAGCAACACTCGAAAAAAAAACAGCTCTTCAAGCGATTCAAGTAGTTAGGGTGATTTAAAACCACCTTGTTGCCTACAAACGTCCTACACCGAATCAATATTTTTAACAGCACTCCGTGTGTTACGGGCGCCCTACAGCAAGGAGCAAGCTGCCTTCTACTAATTCGATGTAGTCCTCAGGAGCACAGTGACTATACTTTAGAGTGGTATGCAGTAGGCATAATGCAATGCGTGTTTTCGTATGCTGTTTAAAAAAAAAAATGCGGCAACTTGAAACAAGACAATAGAAGCTAGCCATACAGATGTGTCATCTCGGGTGTACACCACCGCACAATAGCACCACAGATATAGAAATAAATCGCCATGTGAGCTGGGTGGTTTGCATTAACACCAGTTCTCCAAAAACTTTTGCCACAAAAGTGAGAAAGTTGAGGACCTTAAAATCGGTATTTGGCGCTAAGTTCAGAACACAAGTTCATGCACTAGCTGAAGTTATTGAGCATAAGTACCTCTATGTTACTTTAACCAACAACCTAAGCTGGAATAAGCATACTTTCAATGTTTGCGGGTGAATATTTCCTCAACTTGTGTTTTTAGGACTCAAACTGAAGCACGCTGCTCCTACTGTTTAAAAACCTTCGTAAGTTGAGCGGTTTATTCCACCCACCGTTTCTATGCTACCATCGTCTTGGGAGCGAATAAACTAAACCATCGAGGCACTTTGATAATGATTGGCATTCGCTATGCAGTTCAGTTTCTTTTTTATTTACTCCAGGTATCGAAGATCCAATTTTTTTAGTAATATTATAAAAGAACACACTATCCCCGCACTAGAAAATAGTCGTAAAATTCCCACGAGCAAATTTATTTTCCTTTCAAATAAGAACAAGCTGTAAATAAACCTCGATTTATCTAAAACCGTTCGCGATATTACGAACACGGCACCGTCAGACTCATTTGTTAGCACTGTATTCCGACAAAGCTAACATTTTCAAATACTCACGCTTTCCTCAAACGACTGAAACTGCCTACCTACGGTCGTTAACCGGCCCTGTATTTTCGCTTTTTTGAACCGTAACCTACGTCCTGTACCTATGTATTTTTATATTGTTCTTTTGGAGGTATTGTGTAGTCTTACTTTCATGCATATCCTGCTGGGCCCTTAAATGTGGCTCCAGTATTCTGTAAATAAATTTAAAAACTTGTCAGAACCAGTTGGTTTCTTTCGGCTTTTGTAATACCTGTTGCAAGACAACCGAATTAGTATTCACGAATTTTCGGAACGCAGTACAATTCGTGACACCGAGTGCGCAAAGGGAAACGTTTTTTAGCTGGCGGATGTCTGTATATGTTCTCTACATTTTCTTCCCCGCCCCGCCCCCTGCAAACCTATCTATCATGTATCTTTGCCGTACAACCAGTGCATGTCGTCAGGTACCGATTACCCGGGAAGTGCTGTCGAACAAGCATCACGCCGTGCACAGTATGCGCGCAACGGACGCGAGGCTACCCCAAAACGTGCCCAAAACAACCGTCGCTGAAGCGGCGACCAATTAAGCCGGAATGCGCCTCGCCAGGGCTACCGGCGGTAGCAGCAAGCGCCACTGCACGACGGATTATAGAATCATTCGCCCCTCCTCCTAACGAAGGCCATGGTTTAACGCGAAGCTTTCTCGTGAGGGATTCCTCTATGTCGACTGACGTTGAGCTGACTCGCAGGCGGTTTGGGCTTTTGACCGCAAGCGCCTTGGTATTTAACCCTTCGCCATTTGACTTCGCACGAAAAAAGCTCCGCGTTCACGTATTGACGTTGTACAAAAGGGTGCACGATTTTTCCGTAATTTTGCCCATTCATGAACCCCTGTCCTAATCCAAACAGCCTTGAGCGTGTTCAAATAGGGCAGTCGGATAGACGTCGTCTTCAAAGCCGGGGGAACCCAGGCACAATTCCGTTCGCGGAAGTGTTTTTTTTTTTTTTACCACGACCTTCATCATCGTCAGAAAAACGTGGCCTTCCTACACGTAGTTTTCGAGGCGAATGCCGATGAGTGCGACACAGAAAGCTCCTCTTTAAAACAGAACATATTTTTTTATTCACCGTGACGCGGGTTGATGCCTTGCGCCCATCCTATGCTAGGCGACCGCGCCATGTATACCATACACGAAGACGCACGAATCATTTCGTCGCGAACGTCAGCAGGAGAGCGCCAAAGCGCTGCACCAAAAATTCATCATGCATAAGAAGCACCTCAGCGAAAGTGAGGCACAAGTTAGGCGTCACTCGAGACAACGTCCACGTCAACCTGCAGATCGCGATAGCAGCACCGCGGTGCTTCTCTCCAACGGCTCCTGTGCCTGCGTCGTGGTACGTTCAATTCTTCCGAGATATTACATAATGTTCCATGTAATTCAATCACAGACGACTTAACGAACTACACCATTTCTATTCATATCACAAATAGTAAAAATAAATAACTTATCGCTTGGCCGCGCTGTCCCGTTCCGGTGATCCAACAGGTCCGCCTTGGTCGGGTGTCAGCCGAAAGCCTGGGAATGTGGTGCCACTACAGTTGCAAATAGAAGCCGTGATGATAAGATGGCACAGCGCCTGTGAAAAGTGGCCACCATAAGTGACATGCACTGGCCAACGGACACAAATACGCATCCTGCTATCACAACAAAGGGCTCTGGGACGCAAGATGTCGTGCCTCGGAACACTTTTGCGTGAGAACCATCTGATATGGGCTAGCTGTACAGTAGGAAGTCTTTTGCGCCGTCGTCGGGCACTGGGGGGCGGACCCGAGCACTATATAGGCCATTTAGTACTGACTAGGCCAGGCTCCAGATAACTGCATAGCGTAGGACAAAAACTATTGAAAATGAAAGATAGTCTGGTAATAGCTAAGCGACGACCACATATACCTTTTCACCGTATCTTTCATATATCCGCATTCAAACCACAAAAAAAACGCTTTGAAGGGCAGGTACCAAGGCTAATCAGAGACAAAAAATCTCGTAGTATTAGGTCTCACAAAAAAGTTACAGCCGTTCCACTCTACGCGAAAACTGTCGGAAATGCAGAGCACTGATTCGCCATAATGGGCTGTAGCGCCGTTATCCGCTCACTGCTACCACCCGACGCATTTCAAATTTCCCGCCTTCGCAGTGCTGGCGCGCCCCCTGCCTGAATCTGCGCCAGCAGGAGTTCTGTTCTTTTTGTGCTTGTTTTCCTTCCCGCATCGCCGCCCGACGTTCACGAATGGCTGCGGCTTCTCGCTGGCGAAGTTCAGCGTCGGCGGCTCACTTGCGGCGCTTGCGCTCAGCATCCGCAGCACGCCGCCGCGCCGCCTGCTCTTCCATCGTAGACATTGTCGACGAAGTCGATGGTGAAACGTGAAACGTGCCGTGAACCCCCGGCCGCGGCTATGACGCAACGTGGAGCGGCTATGACGCAACGTGGCGCGGCTATGACGCAACACAATCCAACACCATCCACTTTAATCCAATCCAAATCCAAACCAATCCAATCCAATCCAATCCAAGGCAAGCCAAGCCAATGCCAGACCGACGGCGAGCGATGCGGACTACGACTACGGACGTCAACGCGGATGACATCGTGAGTTACTGAAATGCTCTGCATTTAAAAAGGCGCGATAACTTAGCTGCGAGCTGGAAAACAGGCCCGGCCGGATATTGTCCCGAGGATATGTGATGCATACCCATCCGGCATGTTTTATAGAAATGAAGACTCGCTAATTTTTGATTCCCACATGCCGCTGTTCAAACCACCGAACAGCGGCCGCTAGATTGAAAACAGGTCCACCGAGCAGCCGTTACCGAGCCCTGACGATGCAAGGTGATCGATTTATTGATTATGAGGTTAATGCGCCGAAGTCGCACAGGCGATGAGAGGCGCCGTAGGGGAAGGCACCGGATTACTTTTGACCACCTAGGGATCCATAAAGTGCGCCAAAATCTCTAACATACGGGCGTTTTCGTTTTTCGCGTCTATCAGAAAAGCAGCCGCCATGGCCGTGAAACCAACCCGCGTCTTTAAGCTCAGCAACACAAAGGCTTAGCCACGTGCACAGAGCCACCGCGGCGGGTACTACGCAAGGTAATTCACGCGACGATACATATAAGCCACTGTCTCGCCTTTTCCCATCTTTAACAAAGGTAAACGCGCTGTTCTCGTATCCCATACAGCTTTTATTTTAACAGAAGGAACGGCCGCGTGCTCTTTTTCGTAGCAAAAAAAGTCTGTTTACTCACCTCACTATTAGCAGAAAGGGTTCCGTGGAATCTCTGGGTACCGCAGCTTGTTCCGAGCTAGGGACAATACCGGGCAAGCCGGCGTGTTATCCACTGGAAAGTGTAGTCTGGGCAACTGGCAGCTGGGCAACTAAAGACACTGCCGCGAAGGGCGTCACCGATAACCCAGTTTACCACCCGGGAGCCGATGCACATTGTGCGCACGCACCACCACGACGACAGACAGCGTAACAACCCGACCGCCTGCGATTACTCTTGCGGACGAAAATTGCAGCTCAGGCTGAGCTGTCATGTCAGCTGTCATGACTGTACCACTGGTCGGCGATTTTGGCTAGTTTCGGTTTCAAAATTGGGGCGATCCTAGCGGCAGGCTGCTGCGGCATGGCCCTCCTTTCTGAAGAAGAAAGGCCAGGACGCCGACCACAAGCTATGTGGAGTTTAAAAGAAATTAACGTTTCGGCTTCAGCCAGGGAAGCCTTGGTCACAATAAAATCTTGAAGGGAAATAATCGCCTTAAGTACGTTTCACAACGCTGCGCAGACAACTTGCGTAGATTGGCGGCAGATTTCCGGCGTTCCTATTCAGCGTGTGTTCCGTCGTCTGTATATGAAGTGATTCTAGTAGCAGGCGTGAGGTAGCATTCCTTTCTTTTGCGAGGACGCGTGCAGCAGACCAGTTGATTGTGTGCGGTGTGGTATCGCAGTGCTCGGCAAGGGCGCTTGTCGACACGTGGTTCTTGTTTACGGGTACGCGACAGTTCATAGAACACCGTTTCGTCGAATGCCGTTTTATCGAAGGTGTGTCCGTTTAATCGAAACCGTTTCATCGAACGCCGTTTCATCGAAGTTATGTCGCCCGTTTTAACGAATCCCGTTCTGAAGCTGCAGTCACAATTCGTATTGCTGCTAGAAAAGTTCCAATTTTTTTCGGCATCAAGAGTTGAACGAAGCATGAAATGTTTTATAGTTTACACATTATTAAAGCCCTAGTCGGCCACTGCCGCTTCCCGTGGGGATTATCGGGAACATGCAGTGCATTGAGCTCGCTCCGGTTCATGCTGTCTTTTGTGTTGTGAATAATTATTTTTTGTTTTTTTCATGTTTCTAATAGGGTTCAATGTTGGGCTGGTAGGCCGAGCATAATTATGAGGATGTACAGCCCGACGTAAGACTTAGCCATGTAGACATGGAGGAGTGATGCACGAACACGAAAATGTGATTGATTGATTGATTGTAGGTATTAACGCGCCGACGCAAAGCAGGCGATGAGGCGCGCCGTAGTGGAGGGCTGTGACCACCGCCGAAACGTGCGCCGATACAAATCGAGGGCGCCGCGGCCGGGATCGAACCCGCGACCTCGTGTTCAGCAGCGCAACGCCTTAGCCACTGAGCCACCGCGGCGGGTAACACGAAAATGTGAACCAAAATTTACAAATACGGCGATGTCTTTGTGTGCAAGTGAAATTGTCTCGTCGCATTATTCCAGTAACGAAGATTGAAATGTGTTTTTATATATACCACCAGCGTGCCATAATTTGAGTATTGATTTCAGTTTTGATTTTTATTTCTCGGTAAAACCAAGGGGAGGATGAGGCTAAAGGCGGACGTGGCCTTAAAGGGGCCTCAGCCAACCGATTATGCCCATTATCGGTGCTCTTTGATTTTGCATGTTCTGGTACCTATTGTTAGGTCTGATTTCAATTGTACATGACTGTGCCTCCCCTTAAAATCTGTTGTTTCTCTTTGAATTTTGTTTGTACTTTCATTTCCTTTCGTTTCTTTTACTTCAAGTGCAGATAACAAAATTGTGGTCTTGTCAAAAGTCTCCTCGTCGAACTGCGGGAAGTTGTGAACTAAAACCCGGAAACAGTGTGTAACGACTATAGGCTGGCTGGGCTAGTTGGTTCAGGAGGGAAAAGTGGCGCGCGTGTCCTGACAATAACCTCTCTCATCGTGTCATGACATGAGATAACCTGGCGTCTTTCCCGTGCAGGGCGCGGGACACTTGCTGTGTAAGTAAAAAGACAAGTATGCGCCAAGAATCTTAGCTCATGAAAGCACCTCCAAAATGGAGGCACTTACCTAAACGATTGTGTACAGGAGCACAAGAGGGCGAGTACTAGCAGTTCGTTTAAAGCTTGATTATCACGCAAAACCTTCCAGCCTTGTGCTGTTCGAAGTGTGCTCCATACTTGTTGGTCAGCTTGTCCTTGAATGGTGACCACGCGGCCTCTGCACTGGCAGTATACAGTGTTGCACTTCTACTTTACTCTGCACTTGACCTTTTTGTCGACGATGCACGCGTAGCCATAAAGACAAAGTTTTGGCTTCATGCGCGCAGTAGATCTCATTTCTCATTTAGGCCATTTTGTCAAAGCGCTTGGTACCATGCTTTTAAAAAAAAATCAGAAGGTTCTTCCGTGACGAAAGTAGCCAGTTCTAAGTATTAAGACGAGCTCGACAAAAAATAGCAGTCGTTTATGTCCTTTCATACGCCCTGGAAGCTCTGCTCTGTTGTGTACGACGAAATTCGATCAAATGTCCTTGATGAAACGTCCTTCTACCAAAACGACATTCGATGAAACGGCTTCTATGAAGTTGGCGTTCGATGTAATGGCGTTCGATGAACTGTCTGCAACCACTTCTTTACATCATTTCGATGTTGGTGCAGGCGCTTCGCAAAGTTTTCATTCTCACCAATATACACGAGATGGCAATCTGCACAAGGAATGACGTAGACAACTCATGGATACCTCTGTCTGCAGTTTGTCCTTCAGTTTCGCAAGTTCATGTCTTAGTTTGCGAGACGGCACATGCGCGGTTTGCACGTTGTATGAGCGGAGTATGCGTGACAGAGCCTCGCTGATGCCGGGCACGTACGGAATTGCCGCGCGCTTCTGAAGTCCGACGTCGGCAGGATACGCAGGGCGAGGGAGCTGCCGCCGAACAGAGTTGATGAAGCCTTCGGGGTACCCGCACGATCAAATCTCGCAGCGAACTCGCGTATTGTCCGCCACCCGGTCCCCTGGCCTGCTGCGGGTCCTGCAGCTCTGCGGAGAAGCAATGCCACCACAGACCGCTTCTGTGCTGCTGGATGCACCGAATTAAAATGTAGGTACTGGCCGGTTTGACCAGTGTGAGTCCTTACTCTGTCATTTCCCTCGTTTCTGTGTCCCTCAGCGCTTCTTTCTTTCCACACCGTCCATATTTCGGCGCTTCCTGACACATGCGCAGCAGCTCACCGGCGCCGATTTTTTTTTCGTTCTCTCAGCGTGCACGGCGGGCCAGTACGGTGCGTGCACGAGCGAGCCGGCGTGCGAAGGGTTGCGCGGGTTGCCTAAACGCCTCTGAGGGCTGAAAGTTTCTGTGCATTATAAAATACATTCGAATGCATTCTCTACGTGGGGTCACAGAGACAGGAGCGTCGCCAGTCCTGCGCAGGTCTGTGGTGCAGCAACACGGGTAAAACAGTTCGTACAGTGCTGACGGATTGAAACGCGACAGTGCGAGACTGTGGCCGCCGGAACATGCAGCGCCGCTCATGGACGCCCGTAGAAGCTAGGTGTTGCATTGGGGTATACCGCGAGGAATGAGAGCGTGTTGACCGTAGGCTTACTGCTTCCGGTTGCCAATGAGCGGGACTGGGGTTCTCCGCAGCGACAGCGGGGTGCTGCGAGCCTGGAGCGCTGGAACGCGTTTGTGCGCCTACGGTAAGCCCGGCTGTGGCAGCCGATTTCGCGACATCGTGTGAGCGCGCTCTTGTTACGCCTGCCCTTCTAATGCTTACAGTAATGCTCATGTAATAAACAGTTACGCTCATCTGAATAAAAGAAACTTCTGTACGACGGAACAGCAAACTTTATTCCAGGATTTAAACTAAATAAAAGGAAAGACGCCTTTGCACGCACGTTCGCGTGTGGTGCAGTGCATTAGTACTTCATCGGCTCTTCTCTTTTTTTAGTTTATATCATGGAATAAAGTTGGCTGTTCCTCCGTTCAGACGCTCGTTTTATTCAGATAAGCGTGACCGTGCCTTACATGCACATTATCTGTGTCGCATTGGAAGAACAGGCGTAAGAAGAGCGGCCGAGCAGACTATGTTGCGAAATTGGCTGCGCAGACCGCCGGGCGGGTATCACGGGCGCACAAACGCGCTCCAGGCTCGCAGCGCTCTGCTGTCGCTGCGGGGAACCACAGCCCCGCTTATTGGCTACCGGAAGTAGCAAGCCTACGGCTAAAACGCTCTCACACTCGTGGTATACACAATGCAACACCTAGCTTTCAAGGACGTCCACGGGCGGCGCTGCATGTACCGCAGTCCACGTGCTCCCAGTGCGGCGTTCTAATCCGTGAGCACTTTACAAGTTTTTCGTCTGCCCCACAGACGCCAGGTAAGCAAGTTAGCTTCGTACAAGTTATAGTGAGTTATAAAAAAGCCGACTGACAGCACTCTTCTGTTTTCAAAATACTTCGCGATTGTAACGTGAAGTTCATGACCATGGGCAGTTGTCGTACAGTGGAAACTAATGTGCAAATATATCGCATCTACTGCAGGTACGTGAACACGCCTTCATCGCTCACATCCTTGCTCGTAAGGTGAATTTGTGGCGGTATTGTCGTTTTATGATTGCCTTATTAACTGCTTAAAGGTCGATTCAGGTTTCTTATCAATGTAGTTTTTCTTTGTTTCGTGCAGAATGTTTAGGGCTTGGTTGGGGCCCCAAGTCGAGGGCGTTTTGACACTTCACTGGACGTTTCCTCTGGTGACTCTCCTCAATCCCTCCAAAGTCATGACGGCGCACCTGCTCACAAAAAAGGCAAGCTCAACTGTACACGCTTCTCGCCGTTCACTGCGTACAGGGAGGTATAAAAGAAACGCAAACAACGGAGCACACAGCCTCCGACGCATGCCGCTCCGCGTAGCAGTAAACTGCGCGAATTTTAATTTCTTTGAAAGCATTTGAGAGTGTGGCCTACATTTACGGGAAATGCTTGATCAAGAAGCGGCGCCAGTTTTTTATTTTGAGGCGCCTTTTCATGCAATGTCGAACGGAGCAGGATTATCTTGGAAGGGCATCGTGCTGCACGCTTTAATCCCCAATGTACAGGGACCCTATTCTCGACTGCACAAATTGCCGCAATTTCGCCCATGCTTTTTTGCGTAAGCACGACGTAAGCAATCAGTGACGTGCTGCACCTATAGCTATGACGCCATGCAGCGTAATTTGACGAATCACTCATAAAGATCGCTACCAAGGTATCAAATATTGTGCAAGAAAGATGTAAAAACATTTGGCATGTACTATAAAAATTAAGACGGTAACTAAGGCAGACAAGAAATACATATTTCTGGAGGTCAAATGTGGCGCCAACACCAAAAGGCGATCGAGTAACGTTGATCCAAAAGCGAGCGAGAAGCGGATGTCAAGCTAAAGAACATCACACACTTTTTTTTTATCGTGTCTATTTATTTCTTTCAATAGCTTTTATTAACATAGCTGGGCTCTCTGCTTCAATGCAAGCTTTGTTGCGTTATCACCTTGCCTGCCGCCACAGCCGCCACGCCAATATCTCCTGCTATGTAACAAATTTATGGCGTGATCACAGAAAAAGACGGCCGCGACCATCGCTTCTATGACAGATAAGAGCAGCGAAGCGCTACGCCTGATAACCGCGGAGCGGACCCGATCTCGCCGATTCACTCATTCGTCAAGCTCGACTGCAACCAGCGCTGTTGTGAACCAAATAGTCACTTTTCTGGGTTATTTTTCCCTTGAGTTCGATCACGTGAAACAACAGCTTTCTGGGATAAGTATGAACAAATGCCATGGATTGGGTCCTCTTTGTCATGGAGAGGCTTGTACTGCCCTCTTATGTTGCGGGTACGCCAAACAAACAATGTTTTTCATTGCCAAACATAAAAGCAAAATACTGCACGTTATTTGTATGCTCCATGATCGCTGACTTGGAAGCAGTTGAAACTATAATTTGTTTCGGTAGGAAACATGCTTTAAACAGCGCGCATGCGAAACTGCGCCTGCTGCATATTGCCGCACATTTCGCGGCGCCGTAAGCCAGGGCAATTTTTTGCCCTATTTTCTTGTATTTTGCGACAAAAACAGGCGCCATTTTCAAGCTGTTACGTAGCATTACGTCACTTTTACGCAGGCTGAAGTTGCCAATGCGTGACGCAATCGTTCCCGCCAACTGTTTAAATTACGTCACGCCTTCTCAGCCAATCGCAGAGGGGGTGTGTATTACAAGCAGTATTGTTTGTTTGAATAGCAAAGGACAGTCTGACGTTGTCATGTCCGCTGCATTTAGTCTGGTTTTTCATTGCCGGCCATGAATTATGCGCCTTTAGTAACGAGAAATAAGGCAAACTTTAGAACTGGTGTCCGTAAACGACATGAAACGTCAAAATGACGACAGCACACACAACCGCTTTGTCAACCGGAAGCACGTGACCGAAATTGAAAGCCAATCAGAAAATACTTCCGGAAAATTGCCTGAATTCCCGGCAATTTGTGCAGTCGAGAATAGGGCCCCAGGCGGCAAAAGGCTTGTCTATAACCCTCGAACGGCGTGCTCTGGACTGCGCGGGAGACACCTAGTGATAACGCCTGGTTTGAGATAGGTAGATAGTGAGCGCATAGAGACACACGTGAGCGCATAGACACAGAGTAGACACACGGGCTTATCGCGGCCGAGTGAGCCGACTCCCGCACCATCCGGCAGTCGGCGACAAGTGGGTAAAAAAACTATATATTAAAATTAAGCTAACACACAATATTATACTTTTAAAATTTTGTTACACATTAGACTACACGCTTTTATTGTGTAATAAGTTGAATGCTGTGAATTTAAATTTGTGTGGCTTCTTGCGCCAAGCCTGGCCAAGCGACAAGCGCAAGCCGCCATTTGGCTTTTTCGGCCGCGTTTGCACGTGCGTTTCTGCAGCCTCGTGCTAACCTCTGTTGTTGAGAAGGAAACGCCTAGCGCTTTTTTGTGACATCGGTTTGGCATCCTGAACGAAAGGTGAGACTTTCTTTTTTAAAGTGCTGGTGTGGCGTATCATATTTACGTTTTCTTGGACTGCAAACGCTGCGAGCACTGCGTAACCTCAGGGCATGAGGCATAGCTAGTGCTGCGTCTTTAGGATAAGCGCTTTGGAAACGCCCCGGAAAGGCGTAAGACACCAGTTTTTAGCCGGACGTAATGGTATTTTAGGTTGGTTGTGACGTTTTATCCAGCGCTGAGGGATGCCAGCGGTAGGCGCCTGTCGTCGCACGTAGCGTTTACGTGCCGCAACGACGGCGGTGAGTTGCGGAAGTGGCTGGCCAGCCGGCGGTCCGTAGGCGAAGAAGGCGTAGTGCGCTGTCGCTGCACTGAATTACGTGAGCCGCAGTCTGCGTTGTATTTTACTAGCTAGCCATTGCTAGCTAGCTAGCGCAGTCGTGTGTGTCTTCTCTTCTGTGTCCGTTTTAAAGCGCTACTTACGATGAATCTAGCCATTGCTAGCTTGGCCAACTGTTACTGCTATTATGTATTATGGCCGTGATGCACTGCAAAGCCGTCCGGGCTAACGTACACGGCGAAGTAGCCGTATCTGCATTAATTTGGCTTATCTGGGCATAACCAGCAGCCGTACACTCATCGTAAGTTTTACACATGGGTGTATACCAAGCTGCCTGCGTACAAAGCGAACCCGCTCGCCGACGCCAATAACGCGCGCTCGTCGCTTCGCTTTGGCGCGTCAGGTACGGTTTAAACGCGTCTTTCGTCGGCAGATAACAGCTTTGCTCGAGGCGGGGTGAGTGCGCAGTGCATTGAAACCTTCAAATTTGGTCTTCGTTCTACATCGTATATCAATTCCGGTATCGCAGGCATTGCATAGAACTGTTCCACACTTGCCGTTTTTTCAAGCGTTTGCTCTCTTTTCTCTGGTCATATTTTGGCTAGTTTCATTAAACACGTATTGCGCAGATTGCACCTATTCAGTCCGAGCTTGTGTGTTCTTGTCATATCTTTTTAAGGCATGGCCTTTGGCGGTCAGTAGTACTCAGTACGACGCTCACTGCTGCTTGCCATGGTGCCCACACAGCCGCCCAAATATGCTTCGCCAGGTGCCCGTTCTCGGGATGCGTTTCTTTCGCGAGCCCGCGGGGCAACAGGTTTGTTAAGCTTTGTATTACTTTCAGCCTCGCTCTTCCGTCCTGATTTTACAAAAAAGACAAAGGGATTCAGGCTATGTGAGCAGCGTTATTATTTTGTTAACCCAAACAATAGCTGAATTGCATTAGGAATGCGCCTAACCAGTGTTGCGAATTACAAAGACCCATATTTTAGTGTTGCTAATAGCTTGACGGCATGATTGCTGAATATAATAACAGAACTTGTGTTTTAAATAGGTGCCATGCACTGACGGCAATACTTGGGTACTAGTTGCAGTGAAATTTTACAGACTATTGGCAGGGTCATCTGTCATTGCAAGCAGTTTGTGTACTATATCACCTTATCACCCTGTGCAGGTACAGGTGCCCTGAAGGACAGAGCCAACCAGCCAGCTTGCATTCGTCATACCAAACGTGGTGTAAGCACTTCATTTCATGGATCCTGCCCTCACAGGACTCACAAAAGTGGCCGTGCCAACTGTTCTTCCGAGTTATTCAGATTGTATTGATGACTGCCTGCGATGCTTCTCGCTGCTTATTGATGCTTGTTGATGAATACCGCAACTGTAATTGCAATTTATTGAACTGCAAACTTGCATTATGTTTTGGTGCATTAGCACCTAAAACATAATGCAAGTTCGGGACATTCAATAAGGCGTGGCCACTGGAAAGACTATCGTTGAATCCAGGAACAAAGTGTTTTTTTATCACTGACCTGCCTCTTCTTATTAAAACCCTAACACAGCGTATACAGTCCGCCAAATTCCACTCGCAAATTATTGTTGCTGCTAGTTGTAATATTGTGAAAACAGTACATCCACAAAAAACCGTTTTACATTATGGAGACTGCCAGGGTAAGAGGTCATGCTAAATGTCGTTTGTCACCGTACGTGCTGCGTGTTGTCGGACTGGCGTAGATGAAGAGAACCATGTTGGGACCTACGTTGTCAAATGCTTATGGGACTCTGTAATGTGCCACCATTGTTTCATACACGAGAACCATATACTGCTTCCCTGTTTCTTATATTAGACTGTTCGTATTGACAGCGGAAGGCATGAATTTGTGTGCCTTAATCGAGCCTGGAACCTGTCGGTTGACTACGTGCACGTACCTAAAATATCCCCGCCTGGCCCTTTGCCTTTACTGGGAAGGCGACGCTTTCGGAAGGTAACCCGGCTTCTTGGGAAAATGCACCCTTGCAAGGAACCAATAGGAAGTTGATTTTTTTCCTCTTAACCTTTTGCGTCTGCATCTCCACACAAATGTTACTTTTGTTCAATTAATGCTACTGATTTTAAGTTGCCCCGAGGCAATAGACCTCATTAGAGTTCAGCAAATAAGCGAGGCCATCAAAGCCTAAGTTTTTCCCTTCTTTCACATCCTAACTGGATAAATTGCCAGACTAAAAAAATTATCTGCGGAGATAGTGGTTGTAAACAGTTGCAAGTATCCCAGTGTCTAGATTATGTTATGGTTGATATTTTTGTATGACTGCAACAGCGCACAGAGTCTGAGGGTGTCGTAGATACAAGTAAACCTGTGGATGGCTGAGTTTCTTCTGGGTTTTCTGCATTACAATTACTGGAGAAAAAAAAAATCCTTTGTGTTGTGACCACTTTACTTCTGCATTTTTTTTTCATTCCTGGAAACGCATTTTCCTCTCACTACTGTGTATTGTCTCTGTTGTGTATTACTCACTGTTTATTATATATGTTGTTGTAAAGAATGATGACAATGTTGAACTTGTGCTGTTTATTTGTGCATTTAAATATAAATATGTGGCTGTCTGGCAACATGTGCAACACACACACATGTGAACACACTGGTCACCAAAATTGCAACTCACATTGCAGATCACATTTTCAGAAAACGTTTTTTTTTGTAAAAGCATGCGGGCACTAAGCCTGAGAATTATATATTAAAATAAACACTAATTATTGCATGAAAGCGTCCGAATACCGTACCGATGCCCGTCGCCGTGAGCAGCACTTTCCAGTCCTTCAAACTACCCGCCAAAATCGGTGTCCGCGAAACCGAAAGTGAACGAAAGTAACGAAAGTATGGTTAGTAGTTTGGCTACCCGGCCGCTCGATGCGCTACACTACTGTACAGTCATTCGGACGGAGGGCGCTATGGGAGTGTCCACTCTCACCAGTATTTCCTGCTCTATGGTGAGTGTTCGCGGCCCTTTTTAGCACGACCGCTGTGTACCTCGCTGTGCCCGTCGCCTTGGCTTCCGCACCTTCTTTAAGCGTAATGAGCGCTGCATCCCTGCGCTGCCGGGCCGGGAAACAAAAGCGAAGATTACCCGCCTTAGCGCGCGCTGTGCATGTTTTTAGATGCGACGCATCTCTTGCTCTGAAGCATGTGCCTCCTGCGTCGTCGCGCCGTCCGTCCGCAGCCCTCCTTCGTTCTTCTCTCCCGCCGCTGTGTGCAACACTCTCACTCCGGCTCATTAGCATACCACAGCTGGCGCGCTCGTTTGGGCGCGCTTCTCTGCGTCAACAACTGCTCCGGCGCGCGGTGTGCGTAAGTGCGCGCATGGACGACTGTCCTCAGCTGTCTCCTCTCCTTCAGGCGCTGTGAATATAAAGCGGGTAGCGCGCTGCAGCGGTTCAGTCAGCGCTTGCTCTCGTTAGACTCCGCGTGACTTTGCTTGACGACTCCGTGCTTGACTTGATTCTTCCGATGAAGACGTGATGGAAGCGACGGTCCCTTCAGCGAGTGGGGTGACACAATCCAATACCAGCGTCAGCGCAAACGCTCAAGGCAACGTTACAACCAATTGAACCCCCCCATGCGTCGCATCACATCAGGGTTTCCTCCTCGGGGATAAGGTTTGTCGTTTTTTTCGCTTTAGCTTTGGCGCACAGCTTTCATTGCGGCATCCCTGCCAATACATGCGAAAGTACTGCGTGCACCACTATCCGGTTTCTGGGCTCGGCTTTGCACGTCACTGCTGACGGGCTAACGCCACAATACTTAATGCACTGTGCAAGCAATCACGGACTATATCTAGTCACTCTAAAAAACGGAAACGATGTGCTTCGGCGATTTTTGTTCGTTGTTTTGAATACAAAAAAAACTCCTGTATAAATTCCTTAGGGCGCCAGAAAAATTAATCGTTGCAGGTCGTTAAACGCATCCAACGCTGTACTACTATTCGCTAATCTCCACTATTTTTTCCCTGCCCGGCAGTGCAGGCAGCGCTTCTCACGACGAAAGAAGTACGGAGAGCTAGGCGACGGGCACAGCGACAAGGAAAACAGCCATCGCGCTGATGCGGGCGCGCGCTCCCACTACCGGTCTCAAACCAGACGTTATCACTAAATGTCATCCTGCGCGAGTACCGAGCAGCACGCCGCTCGCGCGGTATCAGACAAGCCCACGGAGCAAGATGACAAGCATCTCTTGCCGACTGTACTAGATAACATGAGACCAGAGCACGCCGCTCGCGCGGTATAGACAAGCCTCTTGCCGACTGTACTAGATAACATGACACCCAGTGGCGACAGAGCATAAAAGACGCCTCAAAATAAATGACCGGGATCGCTTCTTTATCCAGCGTTTCCCCTCACTCTCAAACGCTGTGAAAGAACTACGCATGCCCGCAGTTTAACAGTGCAGCCAGACGTTGCGGCATGTTTTCGGATGATGTGTGCTCCGTTGTTCGTATTTCTTTTCTACCCCCTGTACCTACTACCCCGGCAATTGGTGGCGAGGAGATTCTGCGCCGTAACCAATTTTTCCAACGCCATCTTGCTCCAAAACGCATATTTGCGGCGCAACTGGTGCCAAGAGTTGTTTCAGTGCTCCGAAAAATCTGACGGAGTACCGGGATGTTCAATGCCAGTCGATTTTCACAGGGAGCAGTAGAAGGCAAACCTGAAATGCATGCGTCGTCTGCAGCCGCAACTAAAAAAAAGGTAGCATTGCCGGCTTTGCTGTTCAATCTAACGTGCGCGCCCGTGCCTTCTCATCTTGTCGTGAGTGTGTTGGCGGTTACATAGTTTTAAAGTAAGAACCGTAGTGCGGTATCGCGCAGGATGAGATAAAGGCGATGCCCAGACACGAGCTAGAATGTAGCTTGTAACAACCTAGCCGATATGTGCAAGTAATGAGCTCGGTAGATGCTACTTACAATACAGGAACGCTTTTAAATGCGGATCATTTCTTAGCTCGCCAACTCCTCTGTCCATAGGCGTCCGCAGCGCATGACGTCATGTCGAGGCGCAGGTGCGCGCCTCTCCCCCGTACCCTCCTCGCTCTCAACAACAGCTGCGGCGGTGCGGCAGGAGCGCGCAGTGCTCGCGCATGCGCCGTAGCTGCCCCGGTGCGCCTCGTCGCTCTCAACAACAGCTGCGGCGGTGCGGGGAGAACGCGTCTTGCGCGCGCAGGCGCAGTAGTTACCCCGTGCGCTCCGTCGCGCTCAGAAGGAACAGCCGCAGGTGTACACGTGATAGCGGCGTGCTAGCGGCGTGACAGCTGGCGACAGCAGCGTGGTGGGGGGCGTGGAAAGGTCGCGCGCTTGTGTACAGGAAGTGCGCGCATGCGCGTCTCTCCCCCATACTCATCTCCCTCGACAGCGCGCGCGTGTACATAAGCGGCGGAGCGCGCGTTCGAACTTCAACCAAGTGCGTCTTTGCTGCCTTTCGTTTGGCTTCCAGATGAAGTATAAGCGATGGAAGCAACAGTACCGTCAACAAGTAGTGCGACACATTGCAACAGCAGCGTCACTCTACTCGTTGAAGGCAACGTTACCCCACCGTACATGGGGACCCGCCACGGCCTGCACTGCGTCTCTAACCAGCAACAACAACAAGCAACCCACCACCATCCACGTCAGCTTGCATCGACCTCATCTTCACCAGTTGCTCCAACGCACGACCGCTGCTCAAAGATCCCTTGACAGTCCACTTTAGCGACCATAAAGCAGTCGTTCTATCCGTTCAATACAACGACAGCACCAAGGAATAAAGAAATAATGATGAAAATACTTTCACCTGTCCTTCCTGTGTCCGAAAATCACGAAATATTAATAGAAATAATAAAGACGAAAGAAATAATTAAGCATTCCAAACCCTCCCCACATCCAAACGGTAACCACAAACTACCCAATTACGCAACTTTCACGCAATACAAACACCCCTATGCGACGCATTTACTCAAGTTCCCCCCGTTGGAAAATGCGGGCGGGCGGCTCTTTTTTTTTTTTTTTGCGCCGAGCCCCCCCTCCCTAGTAATCAGACTGTTCCCGCTCCGTTAAAAAAAACACGGGAGCGTTCCATTTCTTTTTCGCGAAAATAGGACTCGGTTGCGCATTATTTTTGTACGTAGATATAATCCAACAAGGAGTGGTAAATAGTGCAGATATTGTGTTGCAACACTTTTTTATCGCTGCATTTTTTGTGTGAACATGGTTTTTCAGAAGTGTATGCAGGTTAATGGTCGAATAAACATTTTCTTTCAGAGTTTGCGTAAAGTGGCAGAATTTCAGGCCTCGAAGCATAACTTTGCAGTTTTTTTTTCAAATTATATGTTCCCAATTATTGTATCTCTGAATTAAAAAAAAAATTAACGTCTAAGGAACATCCTGTCCCAAGGCGTGCTCAAGTGTACATTGTGCGGAACTTTCAAATTCTTTTGTTCTCCCGCGTGGCCTGCGCGAGCAAAACTCTGTGTGGTGACTAGAACTTACGAAGTTCTTCTTTCGGGATCAATTGTTGTGTGCCTACGATTTTCCCGCCGGCCTACCGCAAAGAGTCTACGATCGCTGTAGGCAGAGTCTCTTGTTAGCAAAGTTCCGTCTGTTTCCTGTATCGCATCTTATTAGCTAATTATTTTCTGGTCTGGAATCACGTAAGCCATCACCTGCTGATAGAACAATCCTGCATTTGGTTGGTGAATACGAGTGTCACTGTTATCACTTTTGTGTCTCAACTGCGGGAACTTTTGTTTCGAGTCGTCGCGGTTTTGCATCGCTCGCTGCAAGTCCCCGCACTTATTGGGTAGGTGCTCAAGCGGTTGTTTATTAGCGACAGAGATTAGTCACCGCTGCCAATAATTTGAGCAAAAGAAAAAGAAGTCTCCCGGTAGAGTACTCATCAGCTCAGCATGATTTCATTAGTAGTTGTGAAGAGCGCTGAATGAAGAGTAAGCACAACCTATACGACTTACAAATCAAAAACAAACACTCTGTTATTGTTTGTTATATTTTAATATAACCACGCGGTGTGCAAATATTATTGGAGAAGAGAATTTCGTAAGGTATTCTGACACCGAAATACAACCCCTGACTACTTTGCTGTTTAGAATAATCTTTTTGCACGCAATGCTCACTCGCGTACGGCGTTTTCGCAGTTTCGGCATCTAGCAAAAAAGCAACCCAAAAGGGCATGTCGTGCAGTGAACCACCAGTCGGCATGTACATGCTTCAGAGCTATTTTTATTCACCAAACTTCAAATATTTCAATCGACATATCTGCCCCGCGAATAGAATGACAAATAATATTCGCGAAGTTTTCGAAGTTTCGAGCATTCGCATGCCCCTACGTTTCTCTCCCTCTGCAGGTGGTTTGCCGACCGGTGCTTTCCGTACAGGTTTCTATCCAGTGTATATCATAAGGTGCAAGATTTGAGCAAGTTGGTGCAGCATCACAAAAAATAGCAGCGCGAAATGCGAGGACGTGATCCTAATAACAGAGGCTGTTCAAGCATTTTATATTGAGATCAAAAGTTCAACCCTTACACCTGTAAGCAGCAACGAGAAATTTAACCCCGCAGTGTGCTGTGAATAGGGATGGCCAAAGACAATGAAGTCAGGACTTTCAAGGTGACGTACGCACGAATAAACATCTTTCTGGCTTGGGCATATCGTTCCGCTGAACGCGCCATTTGTTTAAGCTGGTGTTAATAGAACAAAAGAACACTCTTTCTCAGTGAAGAAAACGCGCGCTGGTTCCCACGTACAAAGACGCAGATAATAATCGCTCATCTTCGCTTGACTAAGACGCAGTGGCTACTTGCGTCGATATGTCGCATTAACCTTGGCTAATTTACAAGGAGACCGCGCAAAGTGAAACAATACTGGTTACACTAATGAGTTGTGACGGCGTGAGCTCGGATGTTTAAAATTGACTTATCTTATGCAGCGACCCTTGACAATTATCGGTGATGTATGCGCCGTCACTTTCCTCGGACAGATCGAAGCCGTGCTGTCTGTCGTAAAGTTTGATGCCCTTTTTTTCACTGGAGTCAATGAAAAAATTGCCCCGCGTATCTGCTCCTTTCGTTGCAAATGTCGTCAAAAGACGATAGTCTTTGTAGACATTTGCCAAGGAAATGCCCCCCTTCGCTTTCCCGCTCACCTCTTATGCTGGTTCTGTTCCGTCGCAATCATCCCAAAGTAAACACACTAAAGGTTTGCTCACAGCGATTTGGATTTACAGCGTTCCAATGCTACAGGCGGGGTTCCTCGATGCCAGCGCTGCAGTACGGCGGAGACGCGCGTGAAAGGAGGTGGCCGAGGACCGTGTGGCCGTGCTCTACGTGCGTTCCAAGCCGAACGTGGAACCTAGCTAGTGGAAGCTTTCGTTGCTGTTGCCGCGTGATTTTTCATATGCCGCCAGGAGGCGGCAGTTTTCTGCAGTAGATGTAGAATATCATTTGCTATCAAAAAACTAAGCACCCAGGAATTTTTAATAAAGGAACACTTTAAATATTCCTTGTGTACTAATTTCCTGTCTTATATTTGCGTGATGCCTTGTTCTTGTTCAACAAAGTTGAAAAAAAAGTATGAACATATAAACCGGGCTTAGACGTGCACATTTGGCTGTGAGGATATAAGACTATTGCGCAGTAAGCATTTCACTTTAGCCGGGTGGCTGAATCGAGTCCAGACTAGACACTTACATGGCGGACAAGACAGACAGACCAAATTTTTTCGGGGTTTAAGGTAGCCATAGAAAGACTATCATTCTTGTAAAAACCGGAACAAGTCTATACGGCGGCCATACTCAGTCTGGTTGCACAGTTCGCCATACCGAACGCCGGTCCAGCAGACTGCTGCGGTGGAGCTCCCCAACTGTGGGACGCCGGTAATGTGCCTAGCTAGCCACCTTAACGCCGGCGCGGCCGATGATAGCGCCGCCAAGACAAAGCAGCACGCCCTGTTTAGGTGTCGCGCGCGTCGTCTAACACTCCACACGGTCGGACTGGAGGAGCGGCGAGCGAGCACTTCATACGGCCGGCGCACCCAAGAAGGAAACGACTACAGCCAGATTCTTGACAGAGTGCAGGCGCTTCCAAAACCCCCTTACCCCTTCCTTTTTCTTGCAACACGCATCGCCTCTGGCCGGGTGAGCCGACAATGCTTGCCGCATGTTTTGGATCTGCCCCGAAGCGTGACCGGTTTTAATGAATACGTTGGCTGCTACATCTCACCGAAAAGAAGACTCATTGTGCGCTTAGGTTGCATGATTAGGAGTTTCAGCTGTATTTTTTGACAGTGCGCTCCACAGCTAGGGTCAGCCCGAGAGAGGGTGAGCAGCAGAAACGCTTTTAGCTTAGCGATAATCATATCTCCCTCGATGGGAAATCATTCGCGGCTCGTTGCGCTGCTGACACGAGGTGGTCGATTCCCGCCGCGGCGGCCGCTTTTCTGATGAGGCGAAAGGCAAAAACGCCCGTGTGTACAATTCGGCGCACCCCCAAAAATTATCCGCCATCATCCGAAAGGAAGCCTGTGCGTGTGAAATATCCGAAAAAAAATTGATATTTCAGTCACGAAAATGCCCTTTTTTTTGCCTGCTTCACCATTTTTATATAATACGGTCGCTGATAAGATATGAAGGCCTCGCATATTTTTCCTCATGTGACCCACGCTAAAATGGTTCATTCAAATGTTTTATTCGGCGCTTCCGGATGATAATGTTATGCTGTCTGACCCTAAATTCAGAAGAGGGAAGGAATCGCCTATTTTAACTACATCCATGTAAATAAACACACACAGGTATCACCAGTTGCAACGGCAGGGCTAGGGCAGCGGCCAATGCTAGCGCGCCGCTCCTCTACCCCGCCCGTGATGTAGATCAACTGGCCACGATTGGGCCGCAGCGCCACGAACTAGCGGTGTTAAAAGGTGAGAACTATTCCGTTACGCAGACCGTATGAAAGTGCGCGCCCGGCGTTCCTCCAGCCCGGCCGTGCTCTCCAGCGGCTTACTCCGGGCTGCACAGGCGACGCCTGCTGATAGCACCGAGTTCGAGACAATTAGCATGTAAGCATCCTCTGCCAAATCAACCACACCATTGTTCATTTTTCCTTCATCCTTCGCATCGCCCATACTTTCACCGGGACTAGCGCTCTCTGCGGAGCCGGGACATTACGATGAGATTACCCGCCTTAGTACGCACTGAGCCGAATATTTCCGCGTGTATTACGTTTGGGGCGCAGTCGAAAATTCAGTGATTATCCTGCCGAGTACGGTACTCTGAATCGTGTGCACTAAGGCGAAATTTTCTGCGCAGGACTTTGATGTTGCTTTCTAAGTTCAGCTTCCTTCTTTTAATGAAACGGCTCCTTGTTTTTTAATGTGTGAGCATGGACAACGCAAGAATTGGCTGAGTTTAAGAAAAAGCAGGTGCCCTGTATTCACTTGGCACAACCTACTATTAAATTTCCCATTTGCTGAGTGCGGCCAGAAAGCTCCTGTAAAAATTCCCATTGGGAGCGATCGAGCGTAAGGGCAGCCCTAACGTCTACATTGGCTGATGGTACCACAGGTTCATTAACGAGTTACTAATTCATGATGTTTTTGAAATACACCTACCGACTCACCCACATGCCTTCACAACTCAACGAACAGTGGTAATAATTCAATCACACACCCTCATGTGAAAGGTAATGTAAATGCTTCAATTCGGTTCGGATAATGTATGCCACACTTTTTCGCCGCATTTTTTTCCAGAGTTTTATGTGCGTTATCGGGGATATACTGAAGATACGAACGTTTATGTACACATTTTCTGCTTCTTCACAAGTTTTTGTTTTTCCGTTTTTTCATGCTATCTTAGTTGTGTGGGGCAGCCTATCGGACAGTTAGTGGTTAGTTTCCACTTGTACATCAATTTTGTCAATGAATCACAACTACGTATACTGAGGTCAATGAATGTGTTAACTTTGCCAATAACACACTTTTCTGCAGATACGTAGCGGAAAAGGTGTGATTTTTTTATTTTGTGTATTGTGCTCGTTTCTCCAGAAGTTTTATTTACGCCTGTGTGGTGTCCGGTCGGTTGCTGCATAAAAATTATCTATTTTGTAATTACATTTAGTTCTATTGACCTTCTGGTTGTATAACCTTTGTTGCAGCCAAGTATTCACATGTACACTTCTATAACAGTTAAATTTCTTACGTCCATGAGACATGCACTTTTCTGTACATACACTGGAGGAATCACAGAATTGTTTTGTCACAAAAAAGAAAAGGGAGAACTACGCCGGGGTACGAATACCAGAGGGAGTGGGGAACAAAGTACCGGCGTTAATTTCCAAACAACACAGCAGAACATTGTTTAGAGCGCTTTGTGTTAAACATTTGCTACACGCCTAAAAAGACCGTCATACTCCTCACAACAAGGTCAAAATACGCAGCCAAAATGACCGTCTATAGGAAACAATATTCTAATCGAGTAACGAAAGGTCAGGTTCTATCACAGGTTCGTCAATAGGCAGCCCGTATTCGTCAGCGGAAGTAGGAAATGGAGCTCCGACAACGGGGTAGCTATCATCTTCCTTCTGTTCACTCGAAGGATCTCCCTGTTGGTCACCGTCATCTTCCTCGGGCGCGGCATCCGAGTCCGAAGGGCACTGCAGCCGGCATTTCTTGGAATGGTGTGCAACGTCTGCAAAATCCCCCGGCCGCTTCCGGTTTGAAGTCTGCTTGGGAGGCACCGCAGGCACATCATCCTCGCCCTCGGACTCGTCGTCGCTGGTGCTACCGCTCCCGCTGCACTCGTCCTCGATGTCGGAACTCCCTGCCCAGCTCCATTCCCGCAGCAGGTTCTCAAGCAGCAGGCGCCGCCGTATTCCCAGGTCTCGTGGGCTGTCATCCAGGTCCTCTATCTACTGCCTGGCGGAAGAGAGAATAGCGTCAACATTTACCTGCATGATGAAAGCAACGGCACAGACAGATACCCAACCGTTTGAGAAAGACGACCGTATCCAGGCGCAGCGCAGAGTAGACTGATCCCCAGGTTGCCTCCCTACCAACGTTTTCCTCCTCCCCTTGTCCCCTCTCCACAAGGAAAGGGGTGAAAAAAGGGGCGTAGTTTGTATGCCCCGGAGGCACCAAGCGACGTCACTAAAACGTCCCCTTTAGTTCTCATGAACACCGGAAATTGTAAACAGGTGGTACGACTGAGCACGTGGGGAGATAAAGGGAATATGACCTTGACCTTGCGGCCTACTCTCCATATCTCTTTGTTGAAGCACATTTGCTTCCATGTAAATACCACAACCAAAGGGTCTTAGTCACGGTGCGCAACAAAAATGCGATTCAAAGGTCACCGGGGCACTGGTCCTGATATTATTTTACTGGTTCAGTACCTTAGTTTAACGAACCTCCTTCAAGTGTGACGCGGTCATGAGCCTCACCCCATCTTGAGTCATTGCCATCACACAGGAAAAATAAACCTCCGGTTTATTCCGGAACAACAGAAAAAATGCCAAACACACATCCAAAAGGGAAAAAAAGTACCCTGCGCCCTCACACCAGAAATCTCTAAGCAGGGAAGAAGCAGTACGCCTACGACGCCTCCAAACTGCGTCGGTGCTCACACCGGCCTCCCTCCATCCTATGTACCCCGACAATTATCCCAGCGCACAGTGCGACATCTGTAAACAAGGTACGGCCAATCGCTGGCAACATCTATTCGACTGTGCACCTTACAAGACGGCGTCGCTTCACAGAAAGACCCCGCAGATCTCCAAAATCTCATCGCTCACAACAAGTCGATCACAGAGTGGGCCATCCAGCAGGTTCTCAAGGCACTCGAAAGGCACGGACCTCTGCAAAGGGGTCCCTGTCGAGTAGGTCTGCCCAAGAGGTGCAACGCCCGGCCACGTTGAGGCAGGCCCGTCAACTGGGCTTTACCTACTGCAGGATTTATTCAATAAAGTCTTTCCATCCATCCATCCACCAAAAGGATATACATGGTAATATGGAAACTTCACAACTGTCAATAACGCTTCGCAGCGGCTCAGCAGAAAATAAAGCGGCACATATGATGTCAGCGTCCGATTATGTTGCTTCATCCCGCGCCGGACGCAGTCACTGCATGTGCTGGCTTGTCCGCTCATAGCGACGGTCTTTGCTAGGATCCAACTGCCCTTTGGTGGCTGTACGTTTAACTCCACGGTTTAGCTCTCACCGCTGCACTCGTAAAGACCTGAACACATGGAGCGAAGTTTCACGACGAAGTTCGCCCGGCGGAAAGTCCGCCGCAGCGCAGCGTCGAGTGTTCGTCGGGCTGCGTCGGCTACACGGGCGAAGACACGGCGCCCACCGCTGCGTCGCCGCTGGATCGCTGTCAGTGTGGCTAGGTGAGGTAAACGCAGCGAAATAAAAGCGCATCACAAGCAAAAAGCTCTCGATACCACTACAACTTTTTGTAAAATTATAGAACACTCCTTGGAAGCGCACAATTATTGTTCAAAAATAATTTCTACTCTGGTTGTTGTGTTTCCGATATGGATGTGCCGCCGCAACCTTTTCTTTCCTCCATGGCCGCCGCAGTTGAAAGAAAGCGGAGATCTGAATATGGTCTGGCTACACTGGGCGAAAATCGTCTTCATTCTATCGTTTGCTCCCGCTACGCGGGAAGCAGTTGAGTGGGACGAGCCGCCGGCTCCTTCCCTGCTTCGTCGCGAAGCGCAGCTTGTGGAAAGTTGGCATGGCGGCGCTGCGGTAGCAGTGGATTGGGTTGTGTCGGTGCGAACTGCAAGCGGCGGCATAGGGTGACCGCAGATCAGAGGTCCCGCAGTCGTTTTCAGTCGTTCGTTTTAAAACTGTGCGGAACCGCCGGTGCTGTTCATCCTTCTCTGTTAAGTGTCGTAAATGCGATGAGCCTTTAGTGGTTAATTTCACCGTCCTCGGCATGCCTATAGCCTTCACCACTTTTGCGCGCTGGGATGCCGCGCCGGCTAAAAAATTGGCTTATCACACCATAGCGTTCCGAGCAGTGAAGCTCGAGGATCAACATAATAAGAAACAAAGCTGCGTGGTGTGCGAGCTGCACTTTGAGTACTGCTACATACAGCGTGACTGCACGCACGTTATCGATGGTAAAGACGTGAGAGTCGCCCGTGGTGTTCCTAGGGATGACACCCGACGTAGAAGTATTAAGCGAGGATGCGTCCCTCGCAGGGGTCATGACAGATTGCAATAGATTCCAAGTGGCATAGTGTTAAATTGCCATGAACAAACTTCTTGACCAGCTGGCGCATGTTCTGCTGACGCGACGGTTCTTCTATATCACGGGATGCAGCTGTTAATGATCAAGAAGTTGGTGGGCTTGGTTCAGTGCCAATGTTTTGGCAAAAAGGGCTTGTGTTTTTGGAATGTGGACATTTTCGACATTTGCTAGCAATCTCGTGCTTTCGACCTTTGATTCCGCAGAGGCAGTCTTCCCAATATCATTCGTTTTATCTGCAGCCCAACTATAATTAGGTACGATAGACTGCAGAAGCTTTATATTTGTTGAAAGCCCGTGAATAAGATCGTTATTCGCTCTAATAAAATACCAGGACTGGGTCTGAATGGCATATTCGCAGAAAATCTGCAAAATAGCGCGTCTATTCACGCTGTTATGAGGGGAGCATGTAGTCAAATACACAAAAATCTGAAAATTCGAAGAGTATGCAAAAAGCTGCGCATCGTTCACGGGCGTTGCAGTCAAATTGAAGGCCGCAATATGCTTAATAGAAATTGCACCCCTGCACGGGACTGTTTTTAAGGCCCGGCCCCGTCCGAGCCCGCATTATGAAGCCCGACCCGGGGCCGTCATGCAGACTTATTCTGAGCATCTACAAGTGAGCCTGTCCACGGCCCGTCGTCTTAAGCCCAAGCCCGCGGCCGGGAATTTATTTTTAAGCCTAAGAATGCCCCGCATGGTCGTCAGCATGGCCCGCCCTTAGAC
>CM023453.1:129991350-130206204 GCA_013339765.2 Haemaphysalis longicornis
CAGGTGGGAGTTTGAAAATGACACCCCTCACGAAGTGCAATTGATATTTATGTGCCGCATTTGTTAGGTGCAAGCACCAATTGGAACGTTCTGTAACCAGACGGCTCTCGTAGGACTTCATGTTATTAACGCAATAGTGTTATCATGTTCATTTTTCGTATTCCCATGACTGCTACCCGTCCGCTATCAACGGGGCTCATCAGGCGTCTGCGCAAATCTCTTATTGCTACCTGCCGAAAGTTACGACAGAGGCTGGCAGACGCAAAGTCTTCACTGAATTTGTAATACGCGCCAAACCAACTGAAATGTGGGAAGAAGGACCATGATTCAAAATGAAAGAAACGAAACGGTACGGGACGTCCGCAGACTCCACGCCTGCAGAGTGAAGTTTTTGAATGCGCTGTTTGTGGGTATGCTCTGCAGATCGTCGCCAGCCATGCCTCCAACTGACGTTATCACACTAAAACATCTCTCCATAGTAACTAATTTTCGCACCGTCATTGCGTCACCCTAAAAGGAGTGCGAAATATTAGTCACAGTTTTTCAAAAACGAATGAAGATCTAGCTAAAGTTTGGGAGGAGGCAAAACGTTTTATTGAGCAAAAAAAACGAAGAGGGAGGGTGGGCGCACACCTTCCCAGGGTCAGGAGCACGAATGCTTCCACAGCCCGGGGGCCCGGTTGATCAGCGTTGCTGGTCCCTCCGGGTGCAGGCTGGTCAGTGCGCGCTCCCGCGCGCTCCCGAAACAAAATTATGTTTACTAATGATAACGTACTCTTAATTATGAAACACTTCTCGAATATTTGAGTGTTAGGACATCTCAGCAAGGTTTGGTGTTGGCGTCACACGGCCGATATACAAAACGCCCAAGTATATTGAAGCACGTCTCCTCAGAGAACACTCACGCAAGAATCCTCGGCAACGGCCTACTGACGCCCAATCGCAAAAATGAAAATATCTAGAAACTTAGGCACCATTGTAAAATGACTAATCAGTCGAACAGCAAGTGTGAAAGAGTACACGATAGGGTTTATGCAGAGAGTAACACTGAGACGGATATCGTACAGGCTGACTCACAAAACACCCTCAAACAAATCACCCCAACACAAACAAAATAAGAGCCTTCCTCAGGGTAGCATAGAAGGTCTCCCTCAACTTCTTATATTTTCATGGTAGCCGAGAAGGCAGTCAAACGTGGTCTTCATAAAACTAATGAACACATCATGGAAGCCACTCTCTGAGCGCGAAGAAAGCGGGTGTGAAATAAATCGTGACTGGCTACCGCATGCAAGATAGCAGCTCCCCAGAACATCAACTGGACGCAATAACACCCATGTTACCCATCCATCAAATCCGCATGAAAGCTATTCCCTACCGCAACCATTGGCGTTAAGCCCACGCACTGGCAGACGAGAAGCAAGGATGAAATTACTTCGAATAAACTACCAAAAATATCCAGACATAGTATACTACGACGCCAATTTGTACGTAAGTACTCACGCAACAATCGTCATTAAGAACTATTCTGGCAACCTTTGTGACGGCATGACGCTCCCTCACAAAAAAAAACAGAAATTAGAGCCGTCGATGCGCTCCTCTAAAGAGCCAAACTACCAAATAGATGCACAAACATTATTAAAAGATCAAACAAAGCAATAAATTCACTTAAATTTAAACTAACACTCGGAGGCGAAGGTCATGAAGGGATCGAGGCTGGTGTCCATGAAGCACGTTGACGCCAATAGGCCTCCTGCGCTGGAGTTTTGGCGACAGGCAGCGCCCCTAGCGGCCAACGCCTCTGGGTAGTACATAAGCAGGCGACCCTCGCCACCCTCCATGTGTTTTCAATTACAAGCCAGAGTGAAAGTTGGTCGTGGCGCTTTGTGGCGAGTTTAAATGACTGCATATTGTATGAAATAGCCCTTAAAGTAGTTGCAGAGGCTAAACAAAATAATATCCGTTAAAAGAAGCCGATTTGTCGGCTTTCTTTTGAGCGAGCTTTCGCGATGGTCGCGGCGTGGGACAGTATCGCCAGGTCGGGTGGTTTTACTGTTTCACGACAGTTCGTTTTTTTCTTCTTGCGTGCTGTCGACAAAGGAAAGTTCACGAGTAGCATAAACACGGAACGCTGCTCATCTATATCCTGAGGTAACGCAAAAGGTTGCTTCAGCGGAGCATGCAAGCGAACCCAAGAAATTGCGCAGCCGACTCAGCTGACACATCTGGCCTGGCACCGCCTTTGAAACGAGTGGAAATTTTGTTTCGTATTTTCGCAAACTAAATTACTCTTGCGTAACGTTTTACGCTGCACGATTTACGAACGGGAGTGTACATGTATACTAGCGAGAAGGTGGGGCAATAGCGCCAAAATAAACAAATTAAGCGCTAAAAAGGACCGCAAACATGCAGAAAAATCACACGCCCGCTGCCTGCAGAGATGTGTACTTCTTTAACATCACATAACACAGCATAACATAACAGCCGCATACACGGCGCGGGCCCCCGAATATTTACATACGATCATCACTGACTATGTTGGTTTTCTAGTGCAGGGGTCGTCGAATCTGAACGCCGACACGCCAGTTTTGACTTCAAATAGAGTTAGACAGCGAGCAAGAACAGAGTGGAGAATTGGCGTCCTCCAGTTGAATTGCACCCCATCTTCACACTTCGCCAGATTATTGTCAAAATTATTAGAAATTCGCTTAATTTTTCTCTTTGCATTCAAAGCCCCCCCTCCTCCCGCCCCCCCCCCTCCCCCCCCCCCTTCCGATTTGCCGTCCAGCCCTCCGCCTGGTCGGCTGCAATGAACTCGGCCGTTGCTGACACTCATTCTAGGCTATTAAGTGCGATCTGGGAATGTATACTGCAAGAGCGTAATTAAGTAAAGCGAGAGCAAACAAGGAAGCGAGCGTCCTCTTAGTTCGCCCGACCACTTTGTTTTACGGCCACTAATTTCGAATCGCAAAACAGATTCACGCTTCTGACGCTCGCGGCATTTGTGACTGAGACACGAACAAAACCGCAAGCTAACGCTGCACCGGATTCGTAACGGCGACGCAAACAAGCACTGCTCATTGAAAGTGCACCGCATAAGTGTGCAGGTAGCAAAGAAGGCTCCCTCAACCGCAGCATGGCGAGCCGCGAAGGCAGTCGGAAACGCTGGTCTTTTTAAAGCGCGATCATCACCGATTGCGTCACTCTTCTTGGCTGTTGTTGAGAAGTCTCTGTCACCTAGATATAAGTTAAACAGAAGAAATTTCACTTAAAATTCCCTTCGTACGACCATCGATCGCATGAAGCTGCGAGTAGCAGAGCGCCGTCAACGTCCCGGCACTTTCGTCGGCGCGATGTAAACGTGTTAAGCGCTGCAAAGATTCTCTCCCTAACGCCAAGTTGATCGCTGAAATAGATCGGACGCGTCGGGGGTGAACTGGTGACCACGTCGCAAAATAATCGGGAGCATCGAGCTCATTTTGCTTCTGTCAACACGGGATCCTATGGGACCCACGCAGCTTTGTACTACCCGGAAGTACTACCCGGAAAGCGGCTTGCGCAGCGCCCCCTGGGTCCAGCGCAGGGAGAGGCCAATATTACACCATTGAAACCACAACTGCAAAACTCCCTTCTCTGAAAAATATTGAGAACCCTTCCAAATTCTACGCCGTGCCTCACGATACTTCGCCTCACAAATAGGGCTCTGAACGCTGAAGAAGCGGAAACTCTGCACAGGATACAAATAAACCTATATATTCAAAAATCTATGTCGGCGAAAAGTTTTCCTAGGAAACGTAGGGCCTTGATTTGAAAACACCGCTAAATGCGCAAAACATGCACCCCTTTCAGCACAACCTAGCCATCTACAAGAATATGCTCCCGAGATACCCACTCAAACCTTACATATTTCACTTCTGTAGAGAAATCGGGGAAAGCTTTGACCAGCTCATCACCTCAAGATGAGCGTGAGGTAATCGAGACCGCAGGAAACGAGTCGCTGAAACCGGAGGTCTGATCTTGTCCTCCTGTGCCCTGCCCCCGTACACGTATTTATCACAAAATACAGGTATTCTTTTTTGCTATATCCCTCAAAGTAAACACCCACACGTTCAGACCTGCCATGACGTCAGGGAATAAAAGCTTGGATCCGCTGACAGTGTCACCTTATCGTTGAAGCCGACCAAAACCAAGCACCTGCACCGTTTCATGCCTACATCTTAAGTCCAACAAGCGCAGATGGCGTTTGTCTTTCTTGTGCCACGGTGATTTGAAACAATTGAGGCTAGTCTAGTTTATTTGGCGAATCTTCACCTCTCTGAAATTAGAACTCGTAAATGGAGCAACTCTGTCGTCAAAAGATCATTCCGCCCCCCAGGAAAGCTATCGCGTTTGACATCTTGACACATAAACGTAGGTGTCACTGTAAGATTTGAACCAGTTCTTCGCTTCTATATCGTACTGATTTTGAAGCTGGAGCTGATGATTATTTATCCCAGCAAATACGGTCACACGTCCCATTGGTTAGCCGTCCTATGACCACATTATCTTTGTACTTTTAATGTCTTTTGGTATTTTTGGATGCTTCGAAGAAAATAGTACATCTAACCATTTCCCACGACCACACGCCTACCGTTGGAAACCATGTATTGACAGCCGGCGGCATTTCCTAATTTTGCACGACTCAACGGTGAACGAACTGCGAAAAGTAACCAATAACGCAGTGCTTATTATACCCATTTATGCCATTGCTACATTTTTGCACCAGGGAAGTGCCGGTAGTACATTAGTTATTGTACAAACGTGTTCGCAGATTTTGGGATTCGGCTAACCGGAAACAAATCCTGGTACGGTGAGAGCGTTGAGGGGTTGTTTCGTTGCTAGCGACGTAGTAGCTTCATGCGGACCGATTGGACTAAACAGGTGGTGGGAAAATCCCAAGGGACAGTTCTAAGCATATACGGTCCTATACCGCTGCGCCTTCTTTTTAGTCTCGGCAAATCGCTTCTGGTATATTAAATTCTTGTCTATTCAAAGATGCAGTTATTTATATCTTAGAATGAAGATCAGATAATCAGTTCTGTTGGCTTTTTGGACTTGATTTTGTTCCTAAATATTTGTATACTTTTGAAAGCGTCCAAGAGGATGCGTACGGTAGAAGGAATGAGGGATGGATTGCCGAGCTTACGAATTTCTATGTTGTGAATGATTCGTTAATGTTCCGCATCTAATATAGTAACCCCACACCTGTAGTGTTTGACATGGTTGAGCAGGCTTCCTCGGTAGCCGCTTTTAGACGGAAAACGAAAATGTATATTCTACGTGATGGGTCAGGCTTTCCCGTAATTTTGTATAGTTTTGCGTTATACTTTTACGCAATTTTTGTTTCTGTTGCAAAAGCGGAGTGTTTACATAGTAATTGTATTTTAATTTCGTTACGTAAGAAAAGCGTGTATGTAGTTGCCCTGGTGTCTTTAGCCATTACGTCTTTGTAGTAGGTATTATTTCAGTTTATTCGGCTAAAAGTGCGTATGAATATTTTTATATATTTATTCATGAATAGTTGCTTCTGTACCTGTCGCTTGCGCTGTCAGGAGCTAGAGGCCTAGTCAGGCGACTATTACAGTGGCCTTTTGCCTGCGCCATTTGACAATTTTTTTATTGTCAACAGTTTCATAAACAAACAAAATATAATGCGATGGTTAGACAGAAAAGGGATTAGGGGAGACCCATGTGTTACCCATCATAAACGTACGATGCTTGCCCCGGTATATATTTTATCTTCTTGGATGCGTTTGCTGTTATAGAAGGCATTGCCTTTGACAGCTTGGACTGAGGGAGCCTTACGTGGAACATGATAGGGGGGCGTAGAATGCCAGGAAGTCTGGTGGCGCAAGCATGCCACCCAGGAAGGATGTCATGGAGTTGTTGTGGCATACGTTCCCCTCAGACGATTAAATAGGCACCATGGAGAGGATTTATATCCCATAAAGTGTCTTGTAATAATCTAAGTGTCTTGTAATAATAATAAGTGTCTTGTAATAAAGGCTTTGTAATAATCTTGTTGATTGGGTTTGCACATTCCTTCGTGAATGTTCGGGCCTTTCATGTACAGCATTACTTTTTGGTCACAAACATTACGCATAAAATTGCGGATACTTAAGGGGGGGGGGGGTTAGGCCTGAGACGCAGGCAAAAGAAGGACAGGGATTAATTTTTTCAAATCGCACTTTCAACAGGATGAAATAAACGAACAGGTGATATTAACACCCGCGAAACTGATAGGGGTATAGGCTAAATTTTAGGCGTAGGTTCCTATTATGCTTTAGCAGTTCAATATGGCTGCCTTTTAAATTGTTACACCCTGCATGAGTCATAAGCGGTGAGTTTTGTAGAAATTCCTTTTAACTCTCTGGACCACTGATATTTTGAACAAGTTTTTTTTTTCGGAATACACCACTTTTACTTATGCCAAAATCTATTTTTTAGTTTTAAAAGCAAGCTCTTATATGGAGAAGCAGGAATTTACGTGAATCACGGGTGCTTTGACGGTATATTTTTATGCAAGAAGCTTGTTGATATATCAAAAAGATATTTGAATAAAAACGTTACACAAATAAAAGCCTAAAACTGGCTCTAGGATTTTCTCCTGGCATCCTTCTAAAATGGCAAGCGGCATTTTCTGACTGAAACTTTTCAAGGAATTTCCAATTGGTAGACCTGATATTAAAGCCAAGAGAAGTAGTAGTAGCTAAAGTGTTTCTTTTGGACTGGACATTATATTATTCTGGCGTGGGAGTAAAATACCAGTTATCATTTATTTACAGTGCTAAAAATCGGCAGAAACTGCTAAATACCTAATACATACAGATAATCTCCGAGAAGCGAGCAGTTCCCGTAACGCGCGTTCCTTTGGCTCATCTCTACGATCCCCGTACGCGATTGAGTTTAAAAGGGTACGACTACACATTTTCACACCAAAAGACTTAAGTACAATCGCAGACCGACTTTTCAGACCATCAAAGTTCCGAGAAAGTGTCTAGAAAACTGGGCAGTCCGACAAAGCGGAAGGATGCAAAAAAAGGCAATTTATTTACCGAACAGTCTGAAAAGCTCGTAAATCTGTTTCTGAGCGGTGCTACGATGAAAGCAGCGTCGGTAAGTTATGCTGCAATAAAAACAGCACAACCGACTATATGCAACTAAACAGCCACCGGGGAGACTGACGACTGACTTCTTTCTTTCATGCGATGGTGGGACGGTGCAACAAGATGTGCCTGCTATCGAGGCTGCATGCGAGATCGGCTGACAGTAAGCTTGCTGCGTGGGCTTGAGCAAGCCCAAAGAATCTAAAATAGCGTGTCCGAAAAACTGGTGAGCAACTGTATTTCTTTTGTTATTTCTCGAATATGTGCCGGGCCCGTTCTTACGTTTAACTGGGTTTTACTTAAGTGTGTAAAAACCAGTCGATGCATGTAAAACCTAGTAAAAAATCGTATTTTCCAAAACCAGTCTATGACAAAAATTTTAAAATGCTTACTAAAATGCACCTAACCCTGCCAATCAGTACTTCGGGGAAGATTACGCCCTTCATGGTTTATTCAGAGTCTCTTTCAACCATTGTCTTGCTGGCACAGCCGGGAATCTTCGGGTAGTAATGCTATTCCGGATATTTTATAAAGCTTTCAGGAAGGACACGCTTGATGTTGTGGGCTGGCTTTGTGCAGGTAAATGTAAACAGGACTAAATTGTTATTATTTTCTGGGGCGCTACGCGCGGTCAAGGTAGCAAGTGCCAGGAGTCCACCGAAACCGAAATCTTTAAATGGTAATAGCTCAGGTGTAGGAAAAATTTGGAATCCCCACTTAAGCTATACCGCTGTGCAGCAGTGCGCGAGTTTTTTGAGTATGGAGAGTTCGTGGACACGATAAAGACCATGTTAAGATGGAGACCTGATACCGGCCTGCAGGAGGGACACTATAGTTGGAGTAATTGATTGGGAAAAGGAAGTACCTTACTGGCAGAAATTTCATCTTGAGTTTATCAGTTCCAGGCTTGCTTCACAAGAAGGTTACTTCAGATACGAAAGCAAATTTAGCTCAATGTATCAACAAAACCAAAGACCATGCCGGTTCCCTCAAGGAAACGTCATAAAGTCGGACTCTTGCCTGTACGAATTGGCCTTTTTGTTGGAACTACAGTCGATTGCTCGGACGGCTTCACACCAACAGCTCTCCGTTCCGAACGCAATTTACGTTTTGCTATGGAACACTCGTTCAGTGATGAGGTCGAATTGCGACCAAGCCATTCTATGCATAACATCTTCTCAGTTTCCCGAACAGAAATCTCACGGACGCTGGTCACGGAACATTGCAATCCGGCGTTCCGGTATTCAAGCAAGGTGAAAATACGAAGGCAGGTACCTACCTTATGTACGTTAAGTGCGTGTCGGTGATACTGCATTTAGTGCGCGTAGAACAAATATAAGTACGGGAGCCTGATGCCATCCGTATGCAGCGGTGAGCGTGCTGCGAACACGTGTTTGGACAGCACCAAACCCTCGTGTGAAACTGAAGAGCAGGACGAAACCAGGCGGCCAGTATGGGAGCAGCGCAGGGAATTGATACAACAGCGATTATCACCCAGTACTGACAAAGCAGTATGTATGGTAAATGCACATATCCTGTATTTTGACCGGGAAGTCGGATGCAGTCGTGAAGGTAACCGGAAGCGTCGGGTATTTTTTTCCCTGGCAGTTGCGTAGTTCTGTGTGTGGTGCTGTACATGCAACTTTTGTTTTATCATTAAACCAAAATTTAAGCAGATTGCGCGTGGGTGTTGCTTTTTAGGGCGGGGTTATGCTCAAAAACATTTCACGCATAAAGAAAAGTTGCTTTCTTGCAACCAGAAGTGCTTCAAAGGGTAACGTATTTGTTAACTTGTATGCGGAAATCAATACCACGCTTGTGTGACGTGCACAACATATGTCGTTTACATTTTTGCTCTTCCATAACATTTACCGTTTGCGCTGATAGGACATTCCTAGCAGTAGAAGTAATGTTTTGTTGAATGAGGCGTACTGGCCCTTGTATAGAATTTCCAGCCATTCCCCCGCCTCAGCGGTCAAACATCACCCCAAGGACGCTGAGGTTTGCCACGAATCACTAAGTTCTGTAGACTGCAAAAAGTCTTTTAGCACATCAGAGCCATGTTTTTACAAAATACAGGTCCTCGTAAGAAAATAATGTGATCTCCAGTACCATGCGGTGCTTCTAGAGTCTCGAGTCCACATAAGAGGTAACTAATACCTTCCCCTATAGATACCTCGGCAAAGTTGGGGCGGGTCACTCAAACTCCCTCACAATTTTTTTTTCGAATCACCACTCACTCAAACTTATACTCAATGCTGGCAGCACATCTGCGCTTACTCAAAGTCGAACTCACAGTTAGCGCAAAACACAGAACTCACTCGGTCTCAAAACTCAAAATGTACTCAGAACTCAAAATGTACTCAAACTCCAAATGTATTCAACTCAAAATGTACTCAGTAGTCAAAATGTACTCAGACTGAAAATGTACTCCAACTCAAAATGCGCTCAGAACTCAACCTGTACTTAGAACTCAAAATGTACTCAGAACTCAAAAATTACTCAGTACTCAAAACGTACTCAAAAATCAAAATGTACTCAAACTCAAAATTTACTGAGTACTCAAAATCTACCCAAGCTCAAAATATACTCAAAACTCCGAATGTACTCGAACTCAAAATGTACTCAAACTCAAAAATGGACTGAAAACTCAAAATGTACTCAAAACTCAAAATAAACTCAGAACTGAAAATGGACTAAAAACTCTAAACGAATGCAGAACTCAAATGGACTCGCAACCCTCTCCTGCTAGGAATTTGCTCGGGCTCAGATTGACTCTGATTTAATTAGCATTCAGAGTTTTAAAATTCACGCGCGGTCAAATACTATTGGTGCAATTTCGTGAGCTCAAACTCTTGCATTTAGTACGATGTGACACCGTAACTCCGGTGAGGTCTGCAACAATTTTCGTTGCAGATTTAATGCAGCAATACGTGCTGGCCATGATGATTAGCCCTGGTTGCAAGCAATTGTACATATATTTTGGATACCAAACTCTTGATGTAGGCTACGTGTTCGTATTCATGACAAAAGCGGTTTAAACTCGACGGTGTGCTCAGGCCCTGGGGCGAAACAAACAAGGTCGCTCGAGGGGACGTGCGCTCACTGCTCCGTTCATTTACGTCGAAGCTGTTTAGGGATACGGTTACGAGCATTCTTGCTCTGCATCCTGAAAAAACGCCTTTTGTCAAAGCGAACTGCCCCCTCGAATCTCTGAAGCGCCAGGCGTTCATGTATATGCCCTCGCTTTTTAATGCGTAGCATTCTTTGCCGAGTACCCCCTCCGTCTACCCCGGCTAGGATCGTGTAACGCCCTGCATTTCAACAAAAATGCAAATAACACGGAAGTTCAACCTATCATCATTAAAAACCTTAAATGTAGACAATTCATTGAAGGAAATTTAAAAGAAACAAAAAAGAATAAATATAAAAAAAATGTCGAAAATGGCTAACCGTGTAACACGGGAGTAGTGGATAGCCACAGATTAGGTTAAAACTCAAGTCATGTGCCGCTAGGGCATGTGGGGTATCAAATTCAAGGTCTCGAGGAGGCAATTCACGTGGGGCAAGCAAAAAATGCTTCCTGCCGTAATCATAACTTAGTTATGATGAGTCATCATAAGAGTTGGAATTTATAATGATGACCCGTAGGCATGGGGGTCTCAAGTTAAAGGCTTCAATTAGGGAAATAACATTGGACAAACAAGAAAAACATCCTCGTAGTGATATTGACATAGTCACGGTGAATCATACAATGAATTACAATTAATTGGGATTTCGCTAGTGTGTCCCCCCGCACCGAATTGAAGATCTCGCAGCGGGGATTCTCGTGGGACAAAAAATTCTTCGTGGTTATAATCGCGACTCAGTCAACGTGAGTGATAGATATGGTTTAAATTTAAAGTGATGTGCGCTAGGGCGTGTGGGGTGTCAAATTGAAGGTCTCAATGCGGAAAATCACGTGAGAAAAATAAAAATTCCTTCTGGTCATAATCGTGACATAGTCATGGTGAGTCATTATTTGGGTAAAAAAATCAAAGTGATGCCGCCGCGAGATATGGGGTATCAAATTGAAAGTCTTGATGAGGGGAATAAATTGGGACAAATAAAAGATGCTTCTTTGTTATCCTCATGCGATAATCATGCTAATTTATAAATTAGGTTAAAACTGAATAAAATTCCGGCAGAGGGTGTGGGGTATCAAATTAAAGGATTAATTGAATAAAATCTTGTGGGGCAGTAAAAAGGGCATCCCGCTAATCAGTAGTAGTTATCAGTAAACTGAGGAAATTCATCGCAGATTCTAGAACGGTAGCATAAAAGGAATTGTTGTGTGAAAGGGAAGGTTTTGAGAAAGAAAATATAAACCGGGCCATGACCGCATCGTAAGATCATTATGTGCCCTCACTTCATAAGTAAAAATTCTGAGTTGTGTCGTAAGCTCACCGAGGCTGTAGAATGATGGGTTTCCTTGTCGGGATTCGCGTATAGCTAAAGCGAACACATGCTACTTAGTAATGGCAAGTTCAGTTTTGAAGGGCGGCAGTATTGTAAGCACGACGCTCCGAAGCGTGAAAATTCATTGATTTCACTTCCACATTACAGCATCATCAAACACTTCGAGGAACACTTCGTTTTCTTCTGGACTGCCCATCATAATTGTTGGTTCCTGGACCGCTGTTTAGAGATGGCTGTGTCGTAGAATAAATGTTCTTCTTCACGAAGTACCCAAGGCCCTTACAATTCATAACCCTCATCTGGTTCTTCAGGAGGATCAATCGTGCTTGCGGCATTTGACCAGGCCATCTTTAAAACGTGGCTTGGCTGACACCCTGCGGCTCGCAATGTCTGGAAAAAAGCCCGCGTAGCCACCAAACGAACGCTGGTGCACAGCCACAGGGGCAAGATAGAAATGGGAATCGGGGAAACTTTTTTATGTCGGGATGGGTCAACATCCGCAACCAACTACTGATCACTGTGTCTCGCTTCTATAACTCGTATAGACTTGAATACGGCGGGAGCGGCCATTTTCTTACGATCGAGGCACCACCTGGCGGGCATTTCTTGAAGACTGCGGAGCGAGCAGACGATGTCGCAGTCCTACACTGTTGCTCCGTGCCGTGCGTCGATATCAGACGTCCAGGTGGCATCGAAAAATTGTCAGTGTCAATCATGATGATGATTATTGATGATGCTTAGTGGCTTCCCCTTTCTAACGGGGTGGCGTTGAACAGCGGCCTTACTCGTAACGCCACTGTATAATCACGTCGCCAAAAATTCAAACAAAAAATAAAAAATAATGTCAAACAAAAAGAAAACACTCTTACGAAATTTTTGTGCTAGTCTGACTTCTTTGTTCGAATGTCTTCCCAGAAAGGTCCCACCAACATTCTAACCTTCTTTTACTAACCTTTACTGCTGTCCAATTCACTTTTCCGCAAACATTAAAGCCAAGGGCTTCCGGAAGCTGGATGGCTCCATCACTGAGGACTAGAGGGATACTTTTGCACTCCGTTACAATATGTCGCATGGTTTCTGGGTCACTTCCGCTGCCTGCGCATAGTTCTTCATGTACCCGCTCCCGGATAAGCGTTTTTGTCCGCAAGCAAACAGCTCGGCCTTCAAAAAGCAATGCACTTGCTTTGGTATTATCGAATAATTTCTCCCTTGTGATCTCCTGCTTCCCAATTCTGTAGGTATCTAAGGACTTCTTCGCATCCATCTGCTTTTTCCAGGTGGTTGTCTTTGTTTGTTTCACTTACTTTTTATTGCCTTGGTCGTTTCCCCTACACTTCCAGGTTTCATATACTTTGTCCTGAGCTTTCTGGTTCTTTTCCTCCATTGTGTATCCACGCTTTTCATGTAAAGATACCGTAACACTTTGGCAGCCCATCTCTGATCATCCATATTTCTAGGTCGTTCTTCAAAACATATTTTGCTCTGTGCTTCTCTCACTTCGAAGGATGCCCATCCTATGTCTCTCTGTTTTACTGTGTGCTCCTAATGCCAATCAACCTACGGCCTTCTGATTTACTTCTAGCCCTGATTGAATTTCTGATTTGACACACAATACTGCGTTTGAAAAGGCGAGTTCTGGTACCATTACTCCCTTCCAGATTCCTCTCGCTACTTCATATCTGTTATACCCCCACAGTGCCCTGTGCTTTATGATAGAGGGGTTTCTTCTGCCTTTCATTCTAAATGCTCCTCATGAGTTTTTAGATACGTCTGACTTTCATTTAACCATATGCCCAGATATTTGTATTCTGTTACCCACGGTATTGCTGCTTTTTGAACGAATACCGATTCGTTACGGGCGTTGTCATTAAAAACTAGAACTCCCGACTTTGCTGTGCTAAACTCTAACCTCAGTTAGTGGCTTCTTCCCCGCAGATATCTTTTGGGGGAGTTTTTAGCTAAGTACTATGTCATCTGCATATATCAGTCCGGGATATGTTGTTTCACCCCCCGTCCTTTGCGGCTATAACATAGATTGAAACCTATTTTATTGCATTCAAGCTTTCTTTCTAGTATAGCCGTGTACAGCATGAACAGCGATGGCGACAGAGGACAACGCTGGTTTAAAGCCTTTATTTGTTATTTGTGACTACCAGTTCCGTGCACTTTTGGTCCTCCCAGGTAATTTGCACCTCGCTCTCATTGTAAATTCCCTGCAACAGCTGTATAAAGTCCTGGCCTAATCCCTCCGGCTCAAGTATGCTCCATAGAAGTTATCTATCAACTTTTTCGTAGGCTCCCTTTATAACGAGAAATGGTATCCATAGTGGTCGCTCCTGAGCCATTGACACCTCTACGCATTGGGTTAGGACAAATGAATTGTCCTCTAAGCGTCTGTCTCGTCTGAAACATTTTGTAGTTCTCCCAGTATGCTGTTCCTCTCTATCCATGCCTGTAGTTCCGCTTTGATGGCTTGCATTGCCAGCCTTTATGTCACTGAGGTAACTGTAATAGGCCTGTACGAATTGGCATCAGCCCTGTCTTCTTTACCTTTATATATCATCTTCATCCTCCTTTTACGCCAATGGTCTGGTACTTGCTTAGTTTTTATCACTTTTTCGATTGCTCGAATCAGTTGTGCCTTGCTTTTTGGACCCTGTGGGTTGACCAGCCGTATAGAAGTTTCATCCGTGCCTGTTGCCGTATTAGCTGGAACATTTTCGTCGGCTTTTTTTCCACTTTAGATTCTTCAACTTTACCTCTCTATCTGTACGCACTTCGCTTGCCCAACTCCCTGAATGCTGTAGTCCTCTCTCCATTCTTCGGAACTTCTCTTCTATCATTGAGCGCATGTGAAATAATATTTTAGTAGCTGGCCTTCGCCGTTTATGACATGACGTTGTACTTCTTCGGTATTTTTTCTTAGTTCTTTACATGATTCCAAAACTTTCTCGGCGCGCCTTTATCCTTTGCCCGTATATTCGAGACCCATCGCTCACTTTGTGGTTTAAGTTTTTGCTGTACAAGTTTTTGTACTTCCAGTTTCTTAAGGCGGTACCGATTGCACTTCAAAGTTATTTTCTCTGTTTGCATTCCCACTCGCTTGGCCTCCCTGTGCTCTCTCGAGGCCTGCTGCCTTTGTGTTATAGCTTCCTTGATTTCCTTGTTCCACCAGCTTCTAGGTTTTCTTTTTCCTTTCCAGTAGTTGCGTTCTTTCGCGTTCCTTATCTTTTCTTGAATGAAACCAATCAGTTCGCTGTATTCCCAATCTTTCGTAGGTTGTCTCTCGATTTGCGCCTCCAGGCTTTTGGCAATATTAGCCATTTGCTGATTGTTTAATTTCAAGTCATGTACCCCCGTTTTCTGGTTTTCACCTTTCATTTTTCCAAAAGTCAATGTTATCCGTTTATGGTCACTTCCTAAGCTGTGGGAACCTATTTCATCTATTTTCATTAGAGTCAACCTTGAATACACGCCTTCTGAAAGGAGGATGTAGTTTATACTGGACTGCGTTTCCCCTCGTTCCAAAGTAATTTGTCCCTCACATTTATTCTCTCTGTTTACTACAATGAGATTATGTTCTTGTCACATATCTAGTACGAGTTTGCCATTGCGGTCTGTGTATCCGTCCAGGTGGGCATTCTGTGTATCCGTCTGTGTATCCGGTCTGTGTATCCGTCCAATGTGGGCATTCATGTCTCCCACTAGAATCACTTCTCTCGATTGTCTTAACTGATCTAGGTCTCGCTTAGTGCATCGTACCACTTTTTCATTCTTTTCTCTAACCTCCCTGTCATCACCTGACCACAGATAGGCGACTCCGAACAGCGTTTCTCTTCCCGCTATTGTGCTCTTAACCCACATATGTTCTTCGCAGTTTTCGCTTACTTTGTGCCAATTGGCTCCTCATTGAATGAGCATGCCGACCCCTCCCCTCCTTCTAGTACCTACCGTTCTGTTACAGCCTTGCCATATATATTCGTGCATTGCTTGAGGCTCTTCTAAATCTCGAAGAAAAGTTTCTGTAAAGGCATATACTTCAGTTTTTTTTTTCTAGTTGACCGCGAACCTCTAACCATTTTTTACTGTGATCTGCCACCGTGCATGTTTATGTAGTTAATCTTTGTCACCCCACTCTTTTTCATTCGGGTAATTCTTTTCCGATGTTTGGGATAAGAGTCGGTCACCGGGGGGACGTTGCTTGCTTCCTCGCTCGCCTGCATTGCTACCTCATGCCTCTTTCTAAGCTTTTGTGTGCCCTGTGTGCTAACTTTGGTACTTTCCTTTGCCCTGTACATTCGACTTCGATCGCAATCGCTTGTTGCTGCCGCATTTTCACTCTGCCTGTTATTTATTCCAGCTTCCGGCATGCTCTTGGCCCCCCTAAAAAAGCTACCGCCCGTGCAGCAAGTCGCCTCGCCACCGGCTCTGCTACCCCCTCAGTGAAATGTACTCCGTCCCTAACAGACGCCCGGCCCCAGCCCGCACGGTGCACTTCCCGGTCGAGGTCAAGCAGTTCAAAATTTATTGCTTTAGCGAGCGTCCAAATTTCCCTGTTGGCTTCTACCACTGCCCTTCCTACATGGCCTCCTCTACCGTCAACATCCGGCACACTGCAGACCGCGATCTGGACGTCGTCCGAAATCGCCCGGAGTTTATTGACCCCCTTCGCCACCTGGTTCGCCATGCCTCGTCCTTTTCCTTGAAGCACGTCGTTTAAGCCCGGCATTATCAACACTAGGTGCTTCTTGGTTATTGTGTCCCACACCTGCTTTTTCGCCTTCTCCATCACCACGCTAACCATCTTTCCAGGGAGCGTGCTAGCCCTAACTCTGTTGTCCTCCTCTACCCTCTTTGTAATCACCTGCTCTGCAATGCGCATGTTGGAGTCGCCCACAATGGTGACTCGCCACTCCCTTGGTTCTTTTGGCTGCGCAGGTGTTATTGCCGCCGAAGCTTTCGTGCTGATTGCCTCTGAGTAGCTCTTGCCCAGCGGCGACCCCTTCCCTTCTTCCACGACAGCGTTAGGCCCTTCTCCGTGACCAGCGCTGTCATGTCCGCCCGCTGCCTCATGCTCGGCAGCCCTGGCCTCCCCTTGTCTTCCCGCCTCGAAGCCAGGCACCCTAGGTGCGCTTGCACCGTGGCGTACGCCATTTCTTTCCAGAATGGCATTCCTCGGCACACACACGCGCTTTCTACCTAGGCTAGGTTCCCTTCCAGCACCTCCCGCTGTTGCCTTTCGCTATTCAGCTCCTCCACCAACCCGTCAACCTGTACCTTCAGTTGCTCGTTTTCCTGCTCTAGCCGGTCGAGGCGCGGCTCCATTACAGACATTCTACACATGAAATCATGCCCTTCCGCATCCTCAGCTGTCTCGAGCCTTGTATCCTCGAGTGGATACTCCCGCTTGCACCTTATGCCCGCAACGCCCTGCTTTTTCTTCGTCGGCATGTTTCGGAGCTACCTGACTGCCGTCCAGAAAGTAATTACTTCCGCTTTCTCCCGCACGTGCTACGCTCGAAAAGAAAGGACAAACACCATGCGATGCTCGACTAGAGCATCTTCGTTTGTTGGTGCACTGTCAAAAAGGTGCTTCAACACACTACTAACACTTAACGTTACTTCTATTTGCTCTACAGCATTACCTACCTAAGAGAAAAACAAAACACTTATCGCATTCGCCGTCTGGGCCATCGTCGCTTCGCTGGGAACACACGTCCGTCGTCCGCTGCGTCCGCCTTGCGTCCACCGTGCATTCAATAAGTAAGCAGCGCCAAGTTCAACAGGGCTCTTAAGGGAACGTTCAAAGCGCCCGAGAGCTGTCAGATTTGGCCATAAATTTTGTCCCCAACCCGCTAAGGCGCAGGCCACCACACAAGCGCTTTGTCCTGAGGGGGGTTGGCTGTGAGGCTACATTTAACCGTGCAAGCAGACGCCCGACTTTTCATCACCAATTGATGTTTATTTGCCTAATTAGGGGCAGGTTTCCGCCTTTGCCTTGACTTGGCGTCTTTGCCTTTGCCTTTGCTTTTACTTTACTTTGCCTTTTCTCCACCGGGCGTGATTACGCCAAGGTTGGCTGCAACAACAATCAGCGTTAGGGCAAAGGGCTCTTGCAACAAACGTGTGAAGTGCGGTGAAGTGCCTGTGCGGAATTTATTCGCTGCACAAGATTCCTGTGCCCCTTGACTGCCGTCGGGAATTGGTCGCCCTGCTGAATCAGAAAGGCTTCGAACCAAGCAAATTTGCCAGAATACATACGGTTGTACGCTGCTTCCGGAAGCACTGGTTATTCACCCTAATGTTCAATCCCTATCGCACGTTTCTCTTCTCTGGAGGTATATTCTGTTCATCTCATCGACGGGAAGCCGACAAAAAGTATCCGGACATTTATGCTGCAGCTGGGGTATGCAAAAAATCTGAGCCGAAAGCGATATATAAGCGTCGCGGTGGCGGAGAACGCCCGGTCGTGTCAGGAAATAGCTGTTCGCGGTTCCCACCCGCCGCCGAAACGCTAGAGTTTTTCTAAGCAAGCAAACGGCCATGAAAGCTTGGTGTATAAAACAAGTTGTCCCTGTTTGGCACCAGGAAAGAGTGTAAGAAGGCGGCAAATATTTTACGTTTATGAGCAAGTACGTCTACGACCTGCGCAGTTTAAAGGGACACTGAAGTGAATTTGTCAAGCTCCCGTTTTTGCTTGCACTGCGTAGACTGGCTCAAATTAGCACACTTTCATCGTTTATCTGGTTGACAAATCGGTAATTATTTTACAAAGCGCGAAAGAAGAAAAAACTACCATGCGCGGTTTGCGGCGCCGCACCAACTAAAGCTGTGACGTTAGGAGGAGCCGCACCGTGATTGGACGATGCCCAAGGTGAGCAACCAAACAAGTTTCGGTTTCGGTTTCGGTTCTGTAAAACACAACCGGTGTTGTTGTTGGATGGACATTCTCAATACTCAGTAATCATCGTACCGCGCTTCTGCCATGTTGTCACCTGTAAAAATGCAAAGATAAGCCTCCCAGGACGGCTTGGAATCGTAGCATTCACTAGCCGAGGCCTACGCAGTGCATGGACGCCCTCCGCGTACCCGCAGACGCCCAAATGTCATGCGCTTTTCCCCCATATTTGGAGCTTGCCTCACTCATGCCTGTACCGTAAAAAGCGTGTTCGCACCAGGCCAAGGGTCTGTTCATTTGGCCTGTGCCCACTGCCCGCAAGCAGTCGGTGCTTATGGCAACAGCACGCCAACGAGAAACTCGCTAGCGCGCCAGTGCCAGCCTGCGCGCGTTCTGTGAACTAGTTCGTGGAGCCATGAACGTTGCGGCCCAAAAAAAGTGAACTCAATGTAGAAAACATCGGCAGAAAACAAAAAAGTTAACTAAAAAAAAAGCATGTACCCGCGGGGACTCGAACTCGTGACTTGCAAAATACTTGCGGCAACACACCTAGCGCCTCAGAGCACTCGGCCACGGAACGGGCTCTTGTAACCCTGGTAATATAAGGTATATATTGTACAACAAGTTTACACTTTTATTTAGTTTTGGCATTTGAAGGAGCTTAGTTGACTATTTGTTGTATTGCGCTCGTGCAGTAAGCGTCGCCCGAGTTTCCACAATAGCTCAGGTCTAGCAATTGCATTTCGTAGACGGGAAAGCGTTCGCAGATGCGTAGTCGTGCTGCTGATTGCTGTGCTTCTTCGCCAGGCGCAAAAAAATGCTTCCCGCACCCTATTTTTACGCTGTACGGTAAAAATATCAGTTGATTTTATTTCTTTAGTACCTATATTCACTTCGCTGACTCTTCTCCCGCCTTCAAGAGGCCTTATATTTTCCTACTGGCGTACCAGTCAGCAAAGCGTCGCATGTGCGCTTGTGGAGCGCTTGTGTGAAGTGACCTTGACTTGGAGCTAGATACAGTGTACAAACTAACCAAGTAAAGAAAGGCCCATTCTTCCATTCACAAACGTGTCCTGGCTTCGTTTCAATTGAGCGAACGAATTGCGACGACCCGTCGGCAGCCGGCGGACGAAACGCTGGGCCGACTGACTCTGTCTGAAGGCCGGGGAGCCGTGCGGTAGCGGAGCCAATTGCGAGCTCGGCTCCTCTCGACGTCACACGAAAACGCCGCAGAAAATGGGCGAGCCTAAAGAGAGGAGGACAGCATTTTCGAATTAATTTTTGTACTAAATAAAATCGCGTAAACGTGCCCAGAGTGGTCGTAACATGACCTGGGGACTCCGGACTACAATTTGCGCAAGTAATCCCGCAATGTTTACATATCACTTCAGTGTCCCTTTAAGGAGTATTTAATGACCTTGTTTAACAATCAACTTAGTGTGATGTATGGGAGGTCGTAATAATTGCCAACACGTTCGCGCACCGGCAGCAGCAAGTCTTACTTGGAAATTTGCGCCATCGTGCACACGATCAAAGGCATTTGCTGATTGCGCCAACCTACTTACTTCTTAGCGTATACTTAGGAGGCATATCAGCCCACTAAATCCTAAGCTTTTTCATGGGAACGCAGGCTTGTTGACGGATCTTGAGTGCGTCAATATGTCGAATCAAGCACGCTTTCAAGATGGCGTTCCAACCATCAACGAGTACAATTATATCTAACGGGCACTGAATAAGATTTTTTTTACTTAACTGGTCATTATTCAGTGCCATAATTTGCGATGGTTGCATCGGATCCACCTTCCTTCACAGAGAAAATATTTTGATACCCTACACGCCCTATCGGCATCACTTTAAATTTTAACCCAATCATTGACTAGCCAGGACTATATCATGATGATAAGGAGGACGCATTTCTTTTATTCCACGTGATTCCCCTCATCGATACCTTTAAGTTGATACCAACAAGCCCTATCGGCGTCACTTTGAATTTTCACTCAATCTATGACTCACCACGACTATCTCATAAGTATACCCACACTGCATTTTTATATTTTTCTCACGTGATTCCCCTCAACGGGACATTTCATTTGATACCACACACACCCTAGCCGGATCATTTGGAATTTTAACCAAATTTCACTAACCATGACCCTCATGACTGTAAGCAGGACGCATTACTTATATGCCTCACGTTATTTACCCTAACTAAAACCTTGAATTTCATACCCCATTTGCTTTAGCGGCCTCACCTTGATTTTTAACCTAATCTATGGCTCACCATGACTATCTCATGATTGGAACTACTTTTTATTTGTCCCGCGTGATTACCCTCCTCAAGACCGCAAATTTGATACCCTACACGCCCGAGCAGGGTCACTTCAAATTTTAATGCAATATAAGACTCGCCATGACTATCTTATGACTATAGCCAGGAAGCATTTTTTTATTTTTCCTACATGATTCCCCTCATCGAGACAATTATTTTGATATCAGACACATCCTAATGGCATCACTTTGAATAATAATCAAAACAGTGACTAACCATGAGTATCTCATGATATAGCCGTACCGCATTTCTGTCCCATGTCATTTCCCTCATCGCAACCTTCAATTTGATGCCCCGCACACCCTAGTTGCATCATTTTGAATTTTACTCAATTTATGACTTTTTATGACAATGTCATATGATAATAATCAGGAAGCATTTCTACATTTGTCCGACGTGATTTCCCTCATCGAGACCTGTTCTTTCATACGCCACACGCCCTAGCGCTATGAATTTGAATTTTAACACAATCTTTGACTAGCCATGACTAGGTCATAATATAACCATAACGCAATATTGCCCCACGTGATTCCCTTCATCTAGACCTCGAATATGATTCCCCACATGACCTCGTGGCTATATTTTGAAGTATTACCCACTCCATGATTTATTTTGCCTGTCTGATGACTATACACAGGAACTATTTTTAAATTACTTTGCGTGATTCCGTTAATCGGGACCTTTATATTATTACCTTACACGCCTTAGCGACATCTGTTTTAATTTTTACACAATCTATCTCACAATCGGTCAATATTGAATTTAAACGGCGGTCGCCCAGGCAGTTCAGTTGACAACTCATTTGAAAAAGCCGAGGGGACAGCTGCCGCCCCTTCCGCCTGGTGCTCACCTCTTCCTTTTTGACCCTCGAAAATCAAACCGTTAACAGAAGCAGGCGAACAACCAGCAAGAAAGCGCCACCGTGTGCTTTCCCACCACCCTCTCCCATCTTATTAGAGGATCCAAAAAGAGAAAATGGTTGAATATTTCTTGTTTATGACCTCACCAGTGGAATATTATTCACACACCTAACCGCTAAATCAGACACGACCCCCCCCCACCCCCTCCCCCCCGAAACAAGCAGCTAACCTGAAGTGCGAGCGCAAAGAGGCACATGAAACTTAACTCCCAACCATACACGCCTCCTAGGCTACTCATAGGTACTCCGAACTCAAAATGTACTCCGGACAGAAATTCTACTCCAACTCATAATGTACTCAGTACTCAAAATATACTCAAACTAAAATTGTACTCAAACTCAAATTGTACTGAAAATCGAAATGTACTCAAAACTCAAAATGTGCTCAAACTCAAAATGTACGCAGTACTCAAAATGTACTCAAACTCAACATGTACTCAAACTCAAACCATACTCAAAACTCAAAATGGACCCACAACTCATTCGGTCTCAGGCGTACTCAAACTCAGTCTGGTTGAAACTCACTCACGCTCAAACTCACCATGCTACACTCGCCTCCAAATGAGGCTGATTGAGTGGACTCATGAGTGAGTCCGCGACCTCTGCCCCTATACCGCGTTTTCTCGACTTGTTAACTTGTTGTTTTGAAGTCAAGATCAGTAGAGAAACCAGGCTGCCGTGTCTATCAGCCAGAAAATGTGCACGGGAACATTGTTGATCCAATACTGCGATCGCACTCTTTGCAATGAGGGCTTCTATTTTCTTACAAACAAACCAGCCAAGGAATAACAAAAAATTCTCACATATATTTTGTGATGCACACTTAATATTATTTTGTCCTGATTGGCATATTTTTAAAGCTTTTTACGAGATTCATACGCTTCTTGTCAGCGCAGGCCGCGAATATATTACAATTTAATAAGAGGAATGTGTGCACCCAATGTACTCACCAGCAGCAAACCACGCATCCAACACGAGTAGAGTAGCCCCGACGTGTACACTCTTTTGTTTCCTGAAGCGGAAAAGGTTGACAATTGTCCGGTTTCGTCCCATTCAAGAACCATCTCAAATGCCCAGGTGTCGGCGGGTATTGCACCATGCATTCTTTAGGGGGTTGTTCGCAGGTGCAGCCACAGGATATAGCAATTAATGCTGAATACATGGGTGCAGAAAGATTGCAAAACAAAACAGGTTAGATCATTCTAGCACTCTTTAAATTATACGCTGTGAAATATCTCCATCAATGCGCCAGCAGACGAAGAGAAAAAAACTGCTTTTCTTGCGCGAGCACCTGCCACTTCATTTCTTTATTAAGCTGTTCTTCTCTATACCGCCAGTTGCCTGACTCGTTTGATGAATTACTGCCGTGAACAAGGGTACTACCCCCCAGGAAACGTAAACCTGCAAGTTTACGTTTCCTGGGGGGAGCATGGGGGACCGACCTTGATCGCACAACGAGACATAGGCGAGCAACAGAGACGTGGGAACGACTAACAGGTAAGGCATGGTTATTACCCGTCGCAAAATAAGCAAGAAAGAGATGAAGCCAAGATTGGTGTTCCGTTCCGAATCAAGCAGCTGATCACCGCCACCAAACAGCAGAATACTGTAAGAGCCAACACATAACAGTGAATTTGAACTGAGCGGTTAAATGGAATATGCGAAAACCACATTAGGCCGTAGAAGAAATGGTACAATATTTGAGACATGTCGAGAGACAAATAACAATATCTTTGTCTGAAATAAAATAACGGAATTTGAGAGCATTTGCAATTTTAAGGAAATAAGAGCGCAAAGAACGCGATCTTATTCAGTACACTGCAAGACACATTTGAGATTGTTACACAGACGAAGGGAAACAATATAGCTATGCTTAGGCAGAGCTTTACAGAGCCTCCATTTCTGGGCTCAGTATAAGTCCGCAATTCACCTCAAACCAAACATGATTCTGAGACAATATTTCAGGTGTTTGTTAGCACCTCTAACTGGAAAAGCGGCGGCTGCTTTATACGGGATATCTTACCGGCACATTAAAATTGCAACAAAGAAGTGGCAATACTGCAAGACACATTCCAAAATGGCGAAGGATCGCTGGAGCTGTAGATTAGTCAATAAATCTCGGGCCAAGAGAAAGCAAAAACTTGCACAGCAAATCTCGCACCTCTGAAAACGTGTACCTCAAAGGCAGATCAGCATACTAGCGTCAATATCAATGGGGGTGAAAACAGATTTACGCGCTGGTGTAGTTTCCAGTGTTGGAAAGAAAACGGTCCCATCAGAGTCCACTAGTCGCTTATTACAAATGTAGCCATAAAAAACAGCTGAGCCGCAGAATCCAGCGCACAAATTCATACAAGAATAAATGCGCGTGCCGGAAAACTGGGCGGGCTTATGATAGTTCCACAAAAATGGGGCTTGTGTGAACAGACGCAGTGCGAACAAAAAAATAGGCTAGAAATCAAAGAATACCGTCACGCAGCTACATGCAATCCTTAGCATTCACAGCTGAGGCTGCATAATCTGCTTTTTATGCAAGCAAAACACCATTCGCCTGAGAATTGACTGAGCAGCATTTTATTCAATGCAAAAAGGGTATTCTCACCGAGAATAGAGCATGCTTCAGTATTCCGCGGCAAGATAGCACCGCATGGTTTTTAGAGCACGATTGAAGAGCATGCAGTGCAAGAAGCAACATGTACAGTTTTCTCAGAATTTTATAGTGCACACAGAGGCTGCATAAGCCACAAAAAGTACCGGTACATGGTTACGTATTCAGCGAGGCTAAATGTTTTATGCCACACAGCTGTCATAATATTTCTTGTGCACAATTTTTTGGGGCCTAGAAATTTGTTACAGAGTGTACATCAGTGTTTACAACGGTTCGGCAAGAAATACTTTCTTGGGGAACTTGAGTCTCTGTAGGTTAACTAAAAAAACAAAGCCTGTCGGTAATTCAAAAATTGGTTTGGTACTGCTACCTTCTATTTCCTTCACATTTTTCGCTTTCGTTCCTTCGTTTTTCGCAGGCCCTTCGTGAGCAGGAATTTTTTCTGACATACTGTGCTTGCGTTTGTTTCTTTGCTTTCATTTTATTGTCTTAGAACACTAATCCCGTCAGCAATCAGACTACCACATGCCAGGGTTCCCTGAAAACCAGAGCTCCCTGAGGATGGTCTCAGCGTTTTCTACACACGTGCTATCAGATTCGGGTGTCACTAGGCACGCACAATTATTCACGGTTACATTTTGAATTCACATTTGGGAGTTTAGAAACTTGAAACATTATTCTTTCACAGCTCCAGTTTCAGGAAAATCCACCAAGTCGGCACGTATTATATTACAAACAAAAAACAGCAAACATTTGTTCAACCGCTTGTAATTGCAGCGAGAGTAGAGTCGGTAGCACATCGCGCTGCTTTTTGGAGACCAGGTTTTAAATCCTACCGCATCAAACACGTGTTTTAATTATTTAGTGTTGCCACTCTTTGCCGTAGTTGGCCTTGCGCCATTCAAGTCAAACACCATCAAATTATTTACTATTGACAGCGGCAGTCATTGCGCGACACGGACAAAAAGATGCCGCCTTTGTGAGGAAGAGGACTCTTACGTCTTGTCTTTCACTTTAAAGGGAAGAGATGGTCGCAGCACGGAAGGTGGACGTAACACCATTTATTCTCACGCTATCAGAAAAGTAATGCATGGTGTCCTGACGCTGTAGAATATGTATGAGGACAGACGTCTCGCCGACGTTTATGTTTTCTATAGCACAGCCTAAGCCTGCCGCTATTAATAAAAGTTGAGTGGACAACAGACATAGGCGCGAAGTGCTACAAAAAGAAAGGCTGATAAATGATCCACTAGATACAGAGACGACAATAGAATAATGTACAGCTGTGCGAGCGATTCTACACCGCGAGAAAAAACAACAGGACATGTAATCAAACCTCTTTAGGAAGGTGTCATAGATAACGGTAGCCTTGACGCTCCTAGACTGACCCATAACGCAAAAACAAAACTGCAGCTACAAGTGGCTGACGGAAGTGCAGCAACTACAGCAGAATGCGCTGGAGGGCTGCTGGTCATTAAGATGTTAATCTGCAGATTTTTGCCAGCAGAACGCAATACATTGAGAACAGAATAATGGCAGTCAAAACATTGCCACGAAGGGCAGTGCGAAATCCTTCGAAGAGAATCAAATATTAGCTAACGCAAAACAAAAATGTTGTGGTTTTAAAGCTGGAAGCTGCAGAAACCAAACTTCAGCGACAGCCACAGAAGCTTTGGAGCTTGCAATTCACTGATACCACAAATCCAGTGTTAACACTGCAGGATCCGAAATTGCAGAATATGAACCAGCCTGAAAGCAACGAACGATCGCTCTCAAATCAGCTTAAGAAGATTTCACACTAAAAGACCAACAAGAACAATTCCATGAAGGGTCCCCCAACTACGTAAAAGGTAAAGAAAATGAAGTTAGTCTGTTTCTGAACGACTATTTCATTCCATCTCAACCAGTGTTGCGGAGTTACCAGTGCGGAATTGGAATGAATCCGGAATCATTCCCCATTTTCGCGACCCCGGAATGGAATGGGAATGGAATGGCGTCAGTACTTGAAGGAATGGAATTAGAATGGAATTAAGCGCATTTGGCCGGAATGGAATGCGAATGGAATTACATGTACTTTTCCCAAAATAAAGCTCACTTTTCCTTCTACGCACTGTTTTTGGTCAAAATATGCAAAAATACGCAAAAGATCCCACCAGCCCAACTTCAAACATTAGTAGGCCGGAGCCTTGAATTTAACAATAACTCAGTACTGTTAAAATCGATTGGCCGATTACAAACACGGTATATTTATAATCAGCGATTCTACTACAATTATGTCCTTAAATACAGCGCCGCTACGAAGTTCGTCCCGTATTTCCACCGAATAAACGCGGCTCTAAGCCGTTGGTATCCGTCGTGGGGAACTACTGTGGTGCCACCCCCCCCCCCCCCCCTTTATCTCTCCCAACTGCGCCTTGTGATTTTTTACCTTGGCGGCGCCTTCACCCCGGCTGCGAGCGGTCTCCCCATGCTTCACTTTTGTTTTTTACGTCCGGAGCCGTCGGTGATCGCATCCCACCTCGCCGTCATCGGGACTCTGGCGCGGTGCTTGTGTCTAGTGCGAAATTTCGCATATCGGCTTACGCCCCATCTCTCGTCGCGCTCCCCCTCCTCCCCTAGGACGTTTTGCAATATTGGCCCTCCTGTCTAGACACTCGGACGCCTTCGCCCGAAGCAGCGTCTACGAAGGCCTAAAATATTGGTTCGAGAATCCACCCGAAACAGGAGAGCCCATGTGATAGGAACTGCGGTCACGCCTGTGCGTGCAATCTGCACGGTGCAAACTTTGTTCCTAAACAGTTCTGACCTAACGGAAAGCGAACGCTAGTCACTTTCCCTTGCTTTCCGGACTCGCAAGGGCAGTTTCCGTTGTAAATGTGACGCCAGCTGACGTGCAACGCGTGTTTTACACGGCATCTCTTTTAGTGACAGACAGCGAAGCGAAACCGGCTCTCAAACACCTCTTTTCAGCAGCTGGTCGTTGAAGCAGCCGCCATATACACTTCGTGTTTTCAGAACTGAACGGCGAAGCGCCCATTTGGCTGACACCATTTTGTTACGTAATTTTGATGAATGAAACCAAAATAAACTTTTTTCGACCTTTCACCGCGGCAGCTTGAGACCTTTATTGCAGCATATAAAATTCACGAGGAGACTTAATAGCGCTGCTAAGCACGAGGTCACGGTTGGATTGCAGGCCGCGGCGGCCGCTTTCCTGATGAAGGCGAAAACAAAAACGCCAGTGTGTACGAGATTTCGGCCTAAGGTGGTCAAAATTAATCCGGAGCCCTCCACTACGGCGCGCCTCATTGCTTGCGTTGCGTCGGCGCGTTAAACCCTACAATATATCAACGAGGACACCTACGCACTTTTTTCTGGCGTAGGGATTTCCAAAACACTAGACAGACCGGCTGCCGAACGTGTCCTTCTATCATTACCGTTATCATTTTTCTTTCCATCTTTTCTTTCGGTTGATAGCCCAGACCAGAGGTACCAGAGGACACTTAAGGGAACCTTCTTTGCTGCTCCACTGCATGCAACTCCTCAAATTAGTTATACAGGCCTCAGTTATACAATTAGTTACGCAGGCCTTGGACTAAGTTTTCCTGAGTCCAAGGCCGCAACGCATTCTCTAAGTCCTTCTTCAGTTAGCTAGAGCCAAAGGTTCCGTGGTGCTAAGTGTGAACAATTTCCCAATTTCTAAAAAAAGCAAGACGCGGATTAGTATACGAACCAATGCACTATCCCAGTATACACTAACGTGAAAAAAAAAGAATTCTCCCTGCGCATTGGTTCTCATCGAGACACCCATACAAAGGTCGCGCATACTCTAAGCACAGCCTGAACTTTCGCTCGTGCGCAGTGGATGATACCTGACGCACGTAACTAAGCTTTCGCAAGGGCGACATTGCATACCTGCGCACACGCAAACACAGGAAGTTCTGAACCTATCCGTGCTTTCAAGGCGCGCTTGACATGCGTGAGTGCTGACGACCTGTGCGGCCCGTGATTCGTATTTGGTGCAAAGGCAGGACAAGGTGCTCGAGCGGTAATTCTTCCAACTGATAACAGCAGATCCGGAGGTTCTGTTCCTCGTTAACAAAATTATAGTTCTAACCATGCTCACGACCGCTCCATACGCGTGTTAACTGCTTAAGGAATATAATGTCTTCTTCAACCATACTTTTGTCAGCACAAAAATAGAACATGTCATCACGTTAGCATTACCACATTCACACTTAACTATATTAAAGCATCGTAACTCGTCAAGACGTGCTCACCATGCAAATACTATAATAACTACCTGAAAAACTGCCCCTGTGGGAATTAGTAGGGTGATTGCACTGAATGAGATATGCCAGAAAGCCACTATCCCTCGACCTTGGTTACGTGTTTTGAGTATTTTAGCAGTTCGTAACGCGTGTAAGAACATCAGCTTAATGGGGGGTTCATTGGTAACATGATAATCACCCGATAAAACGTTGAGGAATTAGAGGAATGGAATTGAACTGCCCGGCAACTGCCGGACTGGAATTGGGCGATGTTCCGGCATTTCGAGGAATTGAAAGGAATGGAATTTAAGCAACTTGTAATTCCCCGGAATGGAATTGGAATGCAATGGGGACACCCATTCCGCAACACTGATCTCAACCAATTAGACATTTGAGAACTGAAGGCGTTTCTCCGAAACAATCACGGCGCTGTGTTTTTATGGCACTCATAACGCGGTTAAAAGGTGGTCAAAGAGACTACGACAGCTCGTGTAGTATTCGACGTGTATTCACCGGTGGAATACACGTGTTAGTCAACGAAAATATAGAGACAGAACCTTACTTCAACGGTGGCACGCTGTTGCAAGAAGAATCTTTTAGAATGGAAGAGTTTGGAGAGGACGCTGAAAACGTTTTTTGAAGTTTCCATCTGGGAAGATGAATGGAATGCCATAAAGTTTCTATGGTAGAAATGTGACGCTGATATAAAGCGACTAAATGGACCAGAAATATTGCGCATGAGTAGAATAACGTGTCGTAGGACACCAAGCATTTTGCATTGTTGCAGCTACCATAAACCACCAAGTCCAAGTGTCTGCGTGCTCTCCAGAGACTACATAAAATACACAAAGCACTTTCTGTGTATGATGTAATCTTTGAGACAGCATCGTTTAAAAGTGTTGTCTTGAAGTGTGTTGTCGAAAAAAGTTTAAGAGTGTGGTTGAAAGCCTGGTTAAAAAAGAAGTGTTGAAAGAAGATACGCGAATATCGCCGAAGGACGAGAGTCTTCTGCCATCCCTGCCACGTAATTTCCTCTTTTCTCTCCCCCGCCCAACCATTATGCCGCTATTCTCTCGTCATGCTCTGCCCTCTAGAAACACGCAGGAAGTTCCCTTAGGTCAATTCGCCTTTCTCGCGCTCTACTCGGCACAGACCATCCAATAAATGATATAGTTCATTAAAATGCCTCCACAAGGTCTAAGCTTGTCCCGGACCTCTTTTTGTGTATCTGAGTCAACAAATTCGTTTCAACTAATATTTGTATTTGCTACTGCTAAATTAACTCCGAAAATATGTATTCAACACAAAGAACACTGCTAGTAACAGTTGTGTGTCGGTGTTTTGCATGAACTATTTTTACTGTTTTTTTTATAATTTTGAGAAGGTGAATGGTGGCACAAGGTTTTTTGTTTCCAAACATTTTGCCTGCATATACTTCCTAATGATTAAGGACCTTCCCGTTGGATGAAAATGGGGACATGCGACAGAGACATACATACAAGCATAACTACCAGCATTTTTGCGTGTTAAGTGTCGCAAAAATGACTGTGGTTTTTAAAGTGACAGACAACTTATTTTTGTGGAAATCATCTCCTCCAGCTCAAATGAATCTAGCGTTTTATATCTTAGGGCAACCGCAAGAAATTTCGAACTACCACGCGGAAATGTATTTAATGTTGCAGTGGAAGCTCTGAAGTCTGTAAGGTGGCGGCAAGTAGTCTCTAAACATGACATTACCTTACTGATCCAAACATTCCGTCGATTTCAAGAAATCATTAATGAAAAACTTATTGACGGAACTAACAAGTTCGCACATTACCGTTGTTTTTGCCGAGGACAAAGTTTCAACTTATCCTTTATTCTGACGTGCCATTTAAATACTGTTGAAGCACGGTTGACTTTCATGGTTGCCAGTATTTCTGTTGACGCAACACGTATGGGTGGCAGATCTAAATATTGGGATTTCGAAATTCTACGTCTCTATCAACAAAATTCGTTCGGGTTAAGGAGTTTTGGGCGATCCCCGATTTTTTGGAGATAAAAAGTGTACTAAAGAAAAATTAGTTGTCGGTTACGTTAAAAGACATAAAATAAGAAGAACAATAATCACGGGAAAATCATCCCCAAAGGATATACAATGTTTATGGCTAGAAATGCGAGCACGCAATAGTCCCGCTATACTCTGTTGGGAATTAGGCTTCGTTACCAGGAAGTGCATGCTCGGTCAAGGAGACATTGTTTCAAGGAGCCCCCAAGGTGTTTGATACACGTATGTTTGGTAAATCAAAGAGTTATGTTTGGTAACACATGAGCGTATGTCAGCTTTGCTAGCACCAAGGCTAAAAATACATAACGCGTAACTTCCACGAAAGAGTTCTAGATACAGGCTGCCATAACGATATATACCGGTATGTTATTTGGTAACATACCAAGCAAAATGTACAAATTTGTGGCCAACACAGCCGCTGAAATTAGAGAAAAGACGTTCTCACTCGAACTGATCATTCGTTCGGAGTGAATATGATTAGGCCAAAAAACACGCGTGACACGAGGAGAATTTTGATGGACCGAAAAACCAGGTTTTAAAGCGAACGCGATTGGGTAACTCCTGTGGAGCTACAACGACCATCCGAAAAAAGTACAGTGGGCAAGGCGGAGCATATGCCTATTACACTTGTGTGGGCATGTTAAGTGGAACCCAGTGCCCGAGATTGAGAAAATTTTGAAGGAGCTACTGGATAGTCAAACCAAATGACTGTCACGTAGCCAAAGACGACACAGCTGTTTTGATGAAAAAACGAGCTTATTGGAGTGAACCTGTCCTCCCCTAACAACTCAAAGAATACACGGGCGGTGAAACAGCAGTCAACAAAGTGACCTGCGTAGACTGGTGTCGACAATTCCAATGCCCCGGCATCTGCGCAGCGGAAATTTATCACTCGGCGCGAGGGTTTCTGGAATAGTCAAATTGTATCCAGAACACTGTAGATAAACGAAGAATATTCTATGCCGTTCGCGTTACTTTGGAACGCTCTCCCTATAAGAGGAGATAACACATGCGGTACAGAAAGAAAGATAAGAACACGCGCGTCCCTTGGCACACACAACACCGATAACACAGACCGGCGCAGCCGGGCGGCAAATGCAAAACAGAAATAAACAAACCCAATGCACGGTTCGCGGAATTACCCCCCCCCCTCTAAGAGTGCATCAACGCGATGCTAACACAAGCGACAGTTCGAACAAATAAAAAATGTAGAATTCCGTCATCGTGCGTAGAAAGGTTTGAAGAGAACCACGTGGACGACTTCGGGCCACGTGCGTAGTCGTGCTGTACCGGAATCACCATCGGGGATCACCTCGTAGGTAAGGTGGCCAACACGTTGCAGAATCTGATACGGTCCAAATTACAGTCGTACAAGTTTCTCACTTAGTCCACGTTGTCGGATGCGAGTCCAAACCACACACGATCCCCTGGGCGGTACTCGGCGTCTCGGCGTCGGCGGTTGTAGCGTCTCGCATCCACCAGCTGCTGGTCCGTTGTGCGAACTTGAGCGAGCTGTCGGGCCTCCTTCGCATGGTGAAGGTATCCTTAGACATCGGCGTTCAGGTCGTCTTCTTCCACGTGGGGAAGAATGGCTTCATGCATCGTAGTCGGCCGTCTTCCGTAGACAGGCTCGAACGGTGTCATGTGTGGTGTTTCCTGGGTAGCCGTGTTGCACGCAAACGTGACATACGGAAGGGCTTCGTCCCAAGTCTTAGGTTCAACGTCGACGTACATTGACAGCATATCCACGATTGAGTTGTACAGGCGTTCCGACAGTCCGTTCGTTTGGGGGTGGTGCGCCGTCGTTCTTCGGTGACCCGTGTTGCTGAAGCGTAAGAATCCTTGCATAAGCTCCAGAGTGAAGGCCCTTCCGCGGTCCGTGATTAGGACTTCAGGGGCTCCATGTCGCAGCACAATTTGCTTTACGAAGAACTTGGCGACTTCTTGCGCAGTCCCCGACGGAAGAGCGGCGGTCTCTGCGTAGCGCGTCATTTAATCTGTCGCTACGACAATGCACTTGTTCTGTGATCGTGACGTAGGTAAGGGGCCTAGAAGGTTCATTCCGATCTGTAGTAGATAATTCGTACCAGTTCCGGGGCTAAAATTCTTCTCCACGAGGATGGAGGTTTTGAGGGTGAATGCTGGTAAGTTCCTCTTGAACACCCTAGGCACAGCGAGGTTGCGTCCTTCGAGGTAATCGATCATAATGCGCAGGTCGGGGTCGGCACGCTGCTTGGCGGCTAGGTTGCTTTCTGTCACGACTCCGAAGAACGCGCTGTCTTCATTGGTGACTTGTGGTGGTGGGTTGACGGGGACGCGTTACAGGCAGTCGGCGTTGGAGTGTTTACTGCAAGATTTGTAATTTGTAGACTGTTGTAACGTCGAACTCTTGCGGGCGCAAGCTCCACCGCCCAAGACGGCCAGAGGGATCCTTCAAATTGGCGGGCCAACATAGTGCATGGTGGTCTGTCACAACCTTGAAGGGTCTGCCATACACGCATGGGCGAAATTTTGAAATGGCCCATATGTTAGCCAGGCACTCTTTTTCGGAGGCAGAGTAGCTTTTTTTCTGCTTCAACAGACCACGGCTTGCTTAGGCGATTACCTTTTCGTAACCGCTTTGCTTTTGGACGAGGACAGCACCCAAACCTATATCGCTGGCGTCCGTGTATGTCCGTTTCGGCGTTTTCGTCAAAAAGAGCTAGCACGGGCGGGTTTCGCAGGCGTGGTTGCAGCTCGCAGAATGCTTTTTCTTGGGCGTTTTTCCGGGCGAAAGGGGCGCTATCTTTTGTCAGGCGCGTGAGTGGCTCTGCAATGCGTGTGAAGCTTGCGACGAAGTGCCGGTAGTATGCGCATAGTCAGAGAAATGTTTGCACGCTCTTTTTGTCTTTCAGTCTTCGGAAGTTCGCTATGGCTGATGTTTTCGCCGGGTCAGGCAGGATTTTTGCGGCGTTGAAGACGTGTCGCAAAAACTCGAGTTCCTCGCAAGCGAAGCGGCACTTTTCGGGTTTCAGCGTTAACCCAAAAGAGCGAATAGCCTCGGGTACAGACTACAATCTTCCAAGGTGTTCGTCGAAAGTCCGGGCAAATACCACAACGTCGTTGATGTATACGAGGCAGGTGTGCCACTTCAGGCCAGCTAGCACAGTGTCCATGACTCTTTGAGAAGTTGCTGGCGCCGTGCACAGCCCAAACGGTATCACCTTGAACTCGTATAGACCGTCCGTGGTTATAAATGCAGTCTACTCTCGGTCTGTCTTGTCCAGTTCAATTTGCCAGTAGCCGGTCTTCATATCCATTGATGAGAAGTACTTCGCGTGGCAGAGGTGGTCGAGGGCGTCGTCGATTCATGGCAGGGGGTACACGTCCTTGTTGGTGATTTTGTTCAGTCTCCGTCAGTCAACGCAAAACCTTAAAGTGCGGGCTTTTTTCTTCACTAATACGTCCGGCGCAGCCCACGGACTTTTAGATGGCTGTATTATGTCGTCGCTGCGCATGTCGTCGACTTGAGTTCGGATTGCTTCCCGCTCGTGTTAAGACACGTGGTACGGTGACTGTCGGGTAGGTTGGGCTCCGTCTTCGGTTATTATCCGGTGATGCGCCAGAGGTGTCTTATGTCACTTTTAGTTGAACAGAAAACACTCGCTGTAGCGATAAAGCCAACCCAAAAACTGGTTCCTTTCTTCTTGCGGTAGCGCCGGATTCACATCGAAAGGATGCTGGAGCTTAAAGGTATCTTCGGCTGCGCGTTCAAAGTCGGTGACTGCGATCACGTCACTTGCTTGTTGCGCTTCTTCTAGGAACGCAATTGCAGCTTTATTGTTTAAATGCTGGTACTCCTGGTTGAAATTCTTGAAAAAACTTTAGATTGGCGTTGCTTAAAGCGCGCAATGCCTCTTGCGACGGAGACACCGCGGCGGAGGAGCAACCTTTGGTCACTCTCTTCGATAGCGTCGACGTCAGGAACAGCATCTTCACAGTAGACGGTGATCATCAAGCCTGCGCGGGGTGGCAGAGCGGCATGATCATCGGCGATCTTTACAGAAGCACGGTTTTCGGGGCTAGGTGCAGGTGTCATGCAGTGATCGGAGGAAAAAGTTATCGACTTGGTCTGCAGATCAATTATTGCACCGTTGTCCATCAAAACGTCCATTTCGAGAATTATGTCGCGGCAGCAGTGAGGCAAGACAAAAAACGCGGCAGGGTGCGTCGTGCAGTCTATGGTGACGCGGCGTGTGCACGTTCCACTTGGCTTCACGACGTGGCCTCCTGCTGTGCGTATGTGCGGACCGTCCCATCTGGTTATACCTTTCTTCAGCTTAGACGCAAATAGTCCGCTCATTACGGAGTAGTCGGCTCCCGTGTCTATGAGGGCGACTACATCAAAGCCGTCGATGGACACCTTGACGTCGGACGCCACCTTCCTCGAGTTCCGGGAGCGTCGGGGCGTTGCATCTCGGCTTGCGCGTGTTGACGGTCGGGCACTGTGCGTCGTTGTCATCTTCTCAGCGGCAGTGTCGGAAACGTCGGGTACGCGTCGCGCCGTGTAGTTGTCGTGTTCGGGAGTCTCGTCAGGGTTAGGCCGGGTCGTCGGGATGGGGGCATGTCGTGAATCATGTCTTTGGCACGTCCTTGTGTCGTTGGAGGGTTTCCGGGTTTTCGCCGTAGAGCAACTTTACCTCCAGAAATTGATGCTTTTAGTTCCCCCGCGTTGGCTGGGGAACTTCCACGGGCGTAGTCAGAATTGCTACGGCGGTTCGGCGATTGATACGGGTAGGGCAAATTCGAGCGGTTGAAACGGGCTGGGCCACGACATGTTTGACAGAGATGCTCGTCGATCTCACGTGGTCGTTGGCCAGGGAGAGGGCTACGTGCGTCGACGGAGAATTCTCGCAAACCTAGCCTCTAGTAAGGGAAGTGGCGGTAGATGTGGTCGGACCCTCCGCAGTGGTAACACATCGGGCGATTATCGGCGTTCGCCACACCTATGTCTTCCTTGGCTCCTGGTTTTGGGTTACAGGTGGTCGGGTGGGTGATATTGGGCGGCGGTACGGCGGGGCCTGTTGAGAACGTGTTGGAACAGGGCGGGGTCTATAAACAGCCGCAGAGTAGGTCGTAGCCTCTGTCTCGCGGGGTGCGTCGGATGGCATAGAAGGTCAAAAAGCCTGCTGCACTTCTTCCCGGATCACGTCAGTCAGGGAAGCGGCTTCAGGTTGTGGCGTCGTCGTCGGGAAACGTTTACGTGGCTCCTCTCTCACCACAGCACGGATAGTGTCGCGTAGTGAGTCGGAGTTAATAGCGCCGGCATCAATCGCTCCCGAAACCAGCGCATTGATTGGGCGGTCGTACTGCCTCGTTCGGATTTCGAGCGTCTTCTCCATCGCGGTGGCCTCAGACACGTATCGGGCAAGGTTTTGGGGGGGTTGCGAACAAGGCACGTGAAGATCTCTTGCTTCACAGCTCGCATCAGAAACCGTAGTTAATTTCCCTCCATCATTTCTGGTTCAGCACGGCGAAAAAGTCGCTTCATCTCCTCGACGAAGATCCTTTTCTTACAACGGTAGTAGAGTTCTTCAGGAACTCGCTTTTGAAGCGAGCCGAGTTGGTCAAGGAGCTCTCATGGATTTCGAACAAAGTGCGAGCCTAATCTTTCATGTAAAAGAAAACATGCCGGAACGTTTCTGCGTTGTCCCACCTGTTGAAGATCTGGACGCGCTCGGGTTTCTCCAACCATTCTTCTGGATCTCCTTCGGGGGCTCCTCGGAAGGACGGCGGTTCCCGTGGCTGCTGCAGGACGATTGCTGATGTCGCTTCTTGCACCATGGTGGTGGTTGCAGCGATCGTTCTTTTGGGTCCGTCTGGCAGGAGACCAAACTCGGGAGGGAGGCCTTGCAGTCGGCGGCCGGATTTAGTTAGAGTAGCTTGGTGGCTTCCAGAGGTTGTTGGTAGCATAAAGGGTGCGTACCCCGCACCTGCACAAGATGTCACGTTGCCAAAGACGACGCAGCTGTCTTGAAGAAAAAACAATTTTATTGGAGCGAACTTGTGCTCCTCTAACAACTCCAAAAATACACAGGCGGCGAAACAGCAGTCAACAAGTTGACGTTTGTAAACTGGTGTCGACGATTCGAATGCCGCGGCATCTGGTCAGCGGGAATTTATCACTCGGCTCGAGGGTTTCCGGAATAGTCGAAATGTATTCAGAACACTCTAGATCAACAAAGATAATGCTAGGCTTTTCGCGTTAGTTCGGAACTCTCTCCCCATCAGAAGAGATAACACATGCGGCACAGAAAGAAAGAACGGAATACACGCCTTCCTTGGCACACACAAAACCGATAATACCGACCGGCGCAGCCGGGCGGCAAAAGCAAAACACAAATAAACAAACCCAATGCATGGTTCGCGGCAATATATTCGGATTCTGCTGCAATAAAGGCCCACCAAAAAAAAGTAGAACAAATTATTTCCGATTGGAACTCGCGTTGTGATGAATTAAAAATACGAACTGCCAGCATCGACGGCATTCAGAAAACGGTAGCTGTGTTTCTGGCTAAATTGACTGATCTTTAATACTGGAGCAGGTGGTCCAACTTGGTAGTTTTCGGCATACCTCCGGAGAATGAAGAAACTGAGGATATGTTGAAAGAAGCAGCGCTGACCGAGGTTTTCGCATACAAGCTTGAGGTAAAACGCAAATCAGTGGGTAGTCTTCATAGTACTCAAGCCCGGCAGAAATCGGCCAGTTATCGTACATTTAAAACTTCTAACAAAAAACAAATAATCATCTCGACTGCTCGTAAGCTAGAAGGTACAGACATATCTGTTTAAAGCGATTACTGTCACAAAATTGAGCGTACGACGTCTAAAATTATAGTATTGTTTTTTCATAAAACTCCCACCTCCCCTCGCGGGAAACCCCTGTGTAGATGCGACGCATAGGGGATTCACGTTGCAGCGTTTGACAGCGGAGGAATGGCGCTGGAACGATGGAACGGAGCGGCGCAGGCGCCGTATTTTAGAGCGCGCATAACGGTGAGGGGACGTGCAGGCGCCAGTGCGTCTGCCGCGGCTATGACGCAACACAATCCAGCACAATCCACTTTAATTCAATCCAATCCAAATTCAATCCAATATAATCCAATCCAATCCAAATCCAATCCAATTCAATCCAATCTAATCCAAGCCAAGCCAAGCCAAGCCAAGCCAATCCAAGCCAATCCAATCGAATCCAATCCAATGCCCATCGTGAGAGAGGTTCACTAACGGAGAGGAGAGGGGGTAAGCGGTGGAGAGCGCAGCTGGCGCGGCGAGGAGAATGCGGGAGGGGCGGACGCCGACGACGGCAACGCCGGATGCAGGGACAGGGCGGGTGAATGAGATGCGTTGCCTCTAATATTGTACAGGAGCTAATTCTTGTTAGAGTCGTCCGATGCATTTGAGTTTCGGTTCTATTTGCCCGGTGAAAACACTGGAGCTCTCTCGAACGATGAGGCGGTCACTCCGCCTTCTCGCCGGCCCGCCGGCAAGAAAATACAAAAAATGAAACCTCCGCCGCTCAGCCTTCGCCGAAGCCTAGAGAGCTTTCGAGGGGGCGAGCGTAGCTTTGCTAGTGCTAAGGCGCGGCGATGTTTCCAGAAGGGAGAAAGAGGGAAGTTGTGCGCTCGACGGCAGCGGGCGCGTTGGTTGTTGTGCCCTCTATCTCCGCAACGGCGCAGCTATAAAAAGAGAATCTATGCCGAAGGAAGTTAGTTACGTTTGGACGTCGTGATGTAGCAACGGCTTCTGCCAGTTTGTGCACCACCTTCGGCGACCCGCGCCCTGGAGGCCTCCAACGTACCTCGAATCAGCCTGACCATCTCCCAGGGCCTAGCCTACGACACATTCACGCTTCACATGTAGCGGAATCGCCTCCGACAGCAGGGCATCGTCCGGCCCGGTAGGTGAATATTATGGGACTTTGTCTCTCGTATGCATAGAACTGTTTTCTTTTATTTACTTTTCTACCTCGTTATATTCATTGTTGGAGTTTCTTATTGTACATTTTGTATCTTTACTCTTTCCCGCGATTGCATCCGTTTTAACTTACCTCTCGTTAACGTTACTTTGCTCATGCTGGTACAGTGTTTGCCTGTTTAAATACAAGTCGCTGTGTTGTTGATTCGTTTAAAGCTCTGACTCATTCTTACCGCTCTGGTCGGCGAAAGCCGCTCATCAGACGGCCACCCCTTCCGTCACCTTTTCCCTGTAGATTCGGTGGGGTTGTTTGCTCGCTTTAGTCGACTCCCCATATCTTCTAACAGCGCACACAATTAGGGACACGGTGACAATTACTCAGAAAAAACGCTCCGCAAACGAAGGCTACCTTGGGACAGCGCGAAAAATGGAGAGAAACAAGAGAAAATGGTTCATTTAGCACATGACAATCTTCTCGTTGATTGGGGCAAGTACGCATGGGATGACTCCAAAAACTCACGAACCTAAATTGGCGGTTCCCAGCGTCGGAAAACAAAACTATGACCTTAAAGCCCTAGTTCTAAATAACAGCGGGTTTTAAATATTAACGCACGCAGAATCGTTAACAATCCGCCCAACTGATGTCAATTCTTCTTGGCAATAGGCTGCACATTGTGGTGATTACAAAGACTTGGTTGGGTGATTTCGTTCCATGGCGTTGGTTTTCTCCCTCTTATTGTCTGTGTCGTCGTGAAAGAAGCCGTAGGGGTGGCGCTGTTGCTGTCCTTGTAAAACTTGCTCTTGATGCGATCACACCGGCAACCACGAAAGTGATGTGATCACACCGGCAACCACGAAAGCCTTACTTTAAAAATGTTCTACTGTGGGCGTTCCTTCCTTATTTTTGCGGTGTGTAGTGGCCCTGATTCGCCTTCTCGGTTTCTGCGTGACACACACGAGCAAGTGCTATCTTTCAAGTATGACAACATATTCCTCGTGGGTGGTTTCAAGTTGTCTGGCATTATTTGGGACAATCCTTTCCCTAGTGTCCTACAATCCCAGCGTGCTTCGTATCTTCTGGATAGTACGACGCGGCATAAATTGCACCATACAAGGCACCATTAAACACGCGTCAATGCGACCTGTGCTTCCATACTTGGCCTCGTTTGTGTCAGCAATTCAACAGAACATTTTGCTGTCACCGTTGAAAATGGTTTTCCTTGTTACTGTATGTCCCTTTTATGCCCTGTGGATGGTCTGTGCACTGCTCCTTGAGCGAAATGTATCCACATAAAGATTTTTCACGTGCATAGGACGAAACTATATTAAATTTTTTAGAACTGTGCCTGAGAAACGTCCACGGTTCCGATGCCATTCAAATATGGGAGACATTCAAAAACACGTGTCTTGATTCTATTGACTATTTCATTAAGGAGAATGTCACAAAGAAGTGAAAACGAACCACTCGGGTTTCTTTTGATGTAGATTTGTACAAGTTTCGAAATGCTGCCTGGTCCGCTATGGAACATCGGCGGGTGCAACGGGAGGCTGTAAAAGGTACGTTTAACCATGCTGGGTGAGGTTCCCTGAGACACAAGCAGCATTTCCTCAGCAGACATGGAATTGGCAACCCTGTTTGAGCACAATGGCTACAAACTTCCCGATGATTATACACTCACACCATCGACCTTCAGCAAATGTATTGGCGTTCCTGGAGAGTTTTGGGAGACGCCTTCGTCCTGCAGTGGACATAACAAGGCTTAAGATAAATGGGACATAATAGGGCTTAGTGAGGTTAGTAGAACGGGTGAAGCCATCACACTGCCTTAAGCGAGGAGCGTGCGTACGCTGGTAACACTATTCAAGCCAACCAAATATCCCGCAATGAAGCCGTGGCAAGTGAAAAGTGTAAACTAAAAATATTAAATTATCCCCAGAAAAAAAATGCATTTTTTTATCCTACAATGGAAACCCATCAAAAACTACGTCCTCCTGCTGCGCTCCTTGTTGCGAAGGAGGACATTGCTGATCATTTGAGCACCAATTTTCATAGTGTTTTTTTTCCGCAGTAAATTTGCCAATGAGCGATCTTGTTCCAATTTGCTGAGCTAATGCTGATATCGTATTCATGTCGGGAGGGATTTCAATGCTGCTTAACTTTGAAACGACATCAACTAGACCTGATGAGATTCCGAATTTTTTTTCTTTATACGCTGAAAAGTTATCACATTTTCTGGTAGCAATCTCCAATGCTTCGTTCACTTCTGGTGTATTACCTCCTGACTGGAACGTTGGACGCTTTGCACCCGTGTTTAAAAAGGGCGACGTCAAGATTCCTGGTAATTATCGTCCCATTTCAAATAGTTCATCTTGCTGCAAATGTTTTGATACACATTACAGCTGACTGCACTCCAAATTTCTCAACGACAACGGTTTGTAATCTCCCGTCGAGCGTGGCTTCAGAAAAGTATTTTTTAGTTTCAACCATCCGACGACTATTGTTCACGGTTTTGCCAGCGTCCTTGACAAGTCTGGCCTGGTTGACGTAACTTGGCTACATTTCCGTAAAGCCTTTCACCTTCTTTCCACGCACATCTCATGCACAAAGCACAGTAAATCGGACCTCCAGCCTTCGTAACAAGCTGGATTTCTTCCTACCTATCCAACGGCATGAGCTGTCAGTATTCAAAATACCTGTTTCAAACTTTTACTCCTAACAATGGGGTGCCCCGCGAAGCAGCGTAGTAGGTACCTTACTATTTTACTGTATGTCATTCATATTATAATTGAATTGCTCACCCAGTAAAAATCATATTATTTGCGGACTTTTGTCTTTTGTTTAACGAAATAACTTGCCTCGAGAACCAAATAAAAATAAATTCGAACATTCCTAATGGTCATGCATGGTGCACAAACTAGAATATGCAACTAAAGGCGGAAATACGTCTTTATAAAAATTACTCAGAAGAAAAATGGCTTGTCGTTGTGCTACGAGCTCGCAGCACAGCCGCTCTGCGAGGTCTGTGCTTACAAGTACCTTGGGGTCGCATCTACAAAGAAATAAAGCTGGAACGAACCTGTTTTTAACATCCGTGCTTCTTCATTTCGCAAGCTTTGCCTTCCTAACCATAAACCTAAATTGGCTGCTGCAAGTGTTAAACTACTCGCACACACCTCGACGGCAAAACAAAAGCTTAAAGACGCTCGCTCAGTGTGGGACCTGCGCAAGCAAAAAAAATTCAGGCTCTTGAAATGTTACAGACCAAGGCTGTTCGCTTTATCTACTCAAAATATCGTATTATGGTCTCGCCCACTAATCTGAAGAAAGAACATGGCATGCAGACATTGCGAGGGCGCTGTAAAGTAGAGGGAATAAAATTACTTCACAAGCTCAAGAGCAACAAAGTTGGAATTACTTCGATGAGTACATTCAACTATTGAGGGCTCGACGTACAGTGCTCGGCGATTAAAACTCGATACTCCGAACGCGTGGCTGCCGGTGCTTGTTGCGCCACAGGTGAGCTCTAGTGAAAGCGAGCTGACGCATTGTGGTATAGGCTGAGGAGGAGAGCGTTCGTGAGGAATGCTGACGCCATCCGGCAGACAGCCCTTCGTTGTGTGGTTGTTTGCCGTGCCGTATAGGCGCTGCATGTCATGAATTCAAATCTCTACTCCTGCGTGCCGTGCAGCGCCGCGCGAAGCTGCGGGGTCCGGTAGCACATGCGTTATAAAGAATTCGAATGCGCATTTATTTCGGTGTTATCATGGCGCACCACTTTGAATCATGCTTTGTAACGCACGCGTCCCCGCACGGGGCACGTCGCGTAATCTTGGTGACGGTATTGGCGACACCACGGACCGCGAGCCCCTACTCACGCTGTAACCAACCGTGGTTATGAGTTGCAAGGTGAAGGTTAAAAACCACAAATGCTGTCCGTCGGAGCCGTGGTCAAGCTCCGGCGAATGCGCTCTCTGTCTGTCTACCAGGCAGGGAGCTCCAGAACCTTTTTGACCATCAGGGGAAAGTCAAAGAAGAAAGTACCGCCGTCCCCTGCTTTATACAATAGCGCATGGTAGTAACTAAACCCCTCCTTTCAAATGATCGGGTCTCGAAAAGGTCCCGCACGAAAACAATCTTTTAACCACTACCCAACCTCCTCTTCAACAACCCTGACAACTTTCCTCGCTTCCTAGTCATGCAGACTGTTTTCAAAGCAAACCCAATAACTTCAAAATCTGTGTTCCTGATTTCCAATTTCATTGAAGGTATAGTTGAAAAAAACTATGAAGCAAAAAGCTTGCATCTGGTGACTTGCTTATTGAGGTCAGAACTAAGGAACAATCTGCTAACCTTCTAGAACAAACAAGCATAGGTGACTTACAGATCACTGTAACACCTCACCGAACCCTCAACACCTGCCAAGGCATCCTCTCGGATACTGAACTCATAAATGAAACTGACGCAGATAGTTTTGAGGGCTTGCGTGAACAAGGAGTGACTGATGTTAAACATATCACAATGAGGCGTGTAGGAAATGAGATCAAAAACAAACATGTCATCTTGACTTTTGATCGTAGTACGCTTCCCAAATCTGTCAAAGCCGATTTTCCCCACTGTCACATAAGGGTGTACATCGCAAACTCGCGACGGTGCTCCAAATCTCAAAGGTACGGGCACGGTAGCAACAACTGTCGAGGGCAAAACACATGTGCAAAATGCTCGAAGCACGACCACCAGACAGATAAGTGTAATGCAACACAATTTCACTGTGTTAACTGTCAAGGATCCCACCCCGCCTACCCCCGTTCCTGCAAAAAAATCAAAAAGAAGAAAGAAATCACCAACCTCAAAGTGACCCACAATCTGTATTATCCAGGAGCTCTCAAAAGACATTCGATGCTTCCCTCAGGATGTTACGCTGATGCTGCTCACCGGGGGGTGAGGCGGCGTCAGGTTTCGGTGGCGACGCCGTGCAGCAACGCTGACCTGGTCCCACCCACGCCCCCCACTGGGCTGGCTGCGGCTGCTTGAAATGGTGTACCCTAGCCTGTGGATTCCATTGCGGCTGAGGTGGCAACGAACACCGTAGGTGGAGACCGCTTGCCTTCCGCTACTGCTCTGTTGTCGCCCGTGGGCACAGTACGCAGTACGCACAGTACGCCTTGCATCCACATCCATGCGCTCAACGCCGCTACAGCCACCATTGGCCCACGCGGCAAACACGATTGGCCCTTCGCGGGGTCCACGGCAAAAGGAGAGAGATCCTGGAATAACTCATTTGCCACCTGATGAGGAGATGGACGTAACACCCACACCAGCTCGGTCAGCTCTTCAGCTATAAGAGCAGCGTTGCAAATCGGCCACGGGAAAAAAACTAGCTCCGCGCATAACTGGCCCTAACGAAAGCTCGGTAACATAGGTAACACCACCCGGTTGCAACTCACAGATACACGCTGCACTCTCTCTTTAAACATTTATGGTAGTACAATGAATTACACAATGGAACTGCAGGGGCTCAGTGAAAAACTTGGATGATTATACGAAATACTCCATAAAAACCAATCAACCATTTTATGTCTCCAGGAAACACACTTACAATCGAAACAAACAAACTTTCTGGCGCGCTATTATGTGTTTAGGAAAGATAGGGACGACCGTTCTCCCTCCTCTGGTGGTGTAGCGGTAGTTATACAACATTCTATTCCCTGTCAATTCGTTGCTTTGACCCCAACCCTCGAAGTGGTTGCTGTACGTGTAATAATCGCCAACATGTTAATAGCGATAGCTTCAATAAGTATTCCGAATGTCTTTCGGCTTTGCAGTTCAGAATTTGAATCCTTAATTAATAAGCTACTGAACCCATTCCTACTGGTGGGCGACTTTAATGCCCACAGTAAACTCTAGGTATCTGGACGCGAAGATGGCCGGGGCCATTTAATTGGAAGATTCTTACTGTCATCTGCTGCCGCTATATTTAATCAAAAGAAACCAACACACTACACCACAACACACAACACCTACTCACACATCGATTTAGCTATTGGTTCATCCATTCCCTTCCCTTTGTTCGAGTGGAATGTGGACTCCTACCCCTATTGAAGTGACCATTTCTCTGTAACTCTTATGTGCCTAGATATACTCTCTGACAGTTTCATATATTATAAAAGGTTTGAAGAAGCCTGTTTAGACTGGGTGGCTTTTAAGCAAAGGTCATAGTTTTCCTACACATTCATAAAACACGTATACATCGATGAAGCGCGCAGTATTGTTACCGCCCACATTATAGAGGCTGCCAAGAGTTCCATCGCTTAAACCTCCTGTACTCCTCAAAATCCCAAAAGCCTCTGGTGGAACGAGGAGTGTCGAAACGCACGCAAAGAACAAAACAAGGCCCGGGGTAACCTTCGAAGATACCCAACGCCACACAATGTTATTGCTTTCAAGCGTGCCTTGGCAGTTGGAAGGCGTATGCACCGAGAAGCTAAAACCAACAGCTGGAGAGCTTTTGTGGGTTACAATAACTCTATAACTGACACAAGGAAGGTGTGGAACCGAAAGAGAATGTTGAAAGGGAACAAAACAACTTTACCCCTTGTTAGCACCACTGGCAACACATTAGAAGACCAGGCAAAGACACTGGCCAAACTCTTTGAACCTATATCAAGCTCTTCACATTACACAGACGGATTCATGAGGTACAAAATATCGTCATAGCGCAAATCCATTAAGGGCCTCAAGAAATTTTCAAAAGACTGTTTCAACTGTCCATTTTCTATCCACGAGCTTAAGGTCGCCTTGGCTACTTGTATGACATCAGAACCAGGTTCAGACCAAATCACATACAAAATGATTCAACACCTCCACGCAGACACCCTCGAAACACTCCTTTATTTATTTAACAAGATATGGAGTGCAGGGTATCTTCCAGAGGCTTGGAAAAAGGCAACTGCCACCCTCAGTTGTCTACTTATTCTACGTTGACGATATTCAGATCAGCTATAAGTCTTGTAACCCCTCAATCTGCGAGCGGCAGTTACAACTTGGTGCTAATCAGCTTGAAAAGTGGGCCGATGAAAATGGTTTTAACTAATCCTGAAAAGAGCACATGTGCATCGCTTTCTCGGCAGCGTGGAGTCTGCCCAGACTCTAAGTTCGAATATTTAATTTCAATAGTTTAGGGCGATCGCGCATAGACTACGGCAGTGTGGTGTATGGTTCTGCTTCGAAAACAGCTTTAAAAATGCTCGACCTAGTGTTGCATTTAGGGCTCCGCCTCGCGTCTGGGCCTTTCCGGACAATCCCTATAGAAAGCCTGCATGTTGAAACCGACCAGTGGTGCTTAGAGCACCAACGCACATATATGGCGCTTTTGTACTGCGTGAGAGCGACGTCGATGAGAAATCATCCGTTCGACGCTATTATTCAAAACACAACATCTGAAAGGCCGTTTTGGACCCGTCCGTCACTCTATCTGCCTTTTTTCTCTCCGAGTGAGAGCATAGGCAGAGGACTTTGGTGTCACCATGACGGACAGCTATGAAGCAAACATCACAGAGTTTATTGTACCTCGGAATCTGCTCCCTGTCATCTGCCACATGTCTTTCAAGGAAATTCACAAAAGACACGCACCCAAGGAACTCAATCTGGAACACTTTCTACAGTTGCATTACGAGTACCATACACTGGCTTTTATACGGATGCACCAAAGACTGCCAGAGCAGTGGCATGTGCAGCACATGTTCCCCACTATTCCAGCACAAGAACGGTAAAAAGGAACACGAGTATATTTACGGCAGAGGCACATGCAATTTTATTAATCACGGAACACAACACGAACAAAAACACAACTATCCATTATACTCACAGACTCCTTAAGCGTTGTAACGGCATTACGCTCAATCAAAACAAATAGAAATGCGATATTGAACAAAGTGAATAAAGAAATCATGTCAGCGTACGCTTTAAAGCAGACCATAGTAGTTTTCTGGGTGCCTGGACACTGCGGAATTCCTGGCAATCAACTCGCTGACCAGAGCGCCACTGCAGCAGCACTCCGCTGTGAAATAGATGTTTCTCAGCTTTCGTATCTTGACGTAAAACCGCTCTTTCGTGAGGCACTATGAAAACGCTGGCAGCAAAACTGGGGCACAGAGACAGAAAAAAAAACTCCACACTATAAAATCCCGAATTGCCAGCTACTACAAAGAAAAACATCACAGAACAACAGAAGTGTACATGTGCGGACTGCGTAGAGGCCATGCATATGCCCCTCATTCCGATCTTTTAAATGAAGCCTAACCTCCACGATGCAACCGTTGTGGACATCGTCTGTCAGTAATGCATGCTCTGATTGAATGTCCACACTTCCACAGTGCGAGAAAGAAGCATTTCCGGGAACTGTAAACTAGCATGATTTCACTACACCCATCATTGTTTTTAGGTGATTAGCCCTTCATTTAAACTAAACGTCTCTTTGCTTACCTTGAAGACATTGAATGTTTAAAAGGCATCTCATACCACACATGATAACAAAGCACCTAAGTGAGGGTAGCTTTGATTGAACATTCATTCTTAACTCTAACTTCACGATCATTTGGCTCATTCCAAAGCTTTGGCTCACTCCGAACTAGGGGCTCTATATTCCCCGCCGTAACCTATTACATTTCTAGCTATTTTACTTAGCATACACCAGAAACGACACAACCATTGTGTTGGCGCTCTGTGGCCTTCGTTGCCGCTGCGCCAGAAAACAAACAAATCATCATCATATAACGCGCGCGCTGCCAGCTCCCACAGCTTCGCGCACCGCGGCACAGGACGTGACCGCACAGTATAAACTCGTGGCAGACAGCGCCCCTATGGCTCCGCAAAGAACCATGCACTCAAGGGCATGGCTGGACTCGAATCTCCTCCTCCCGCCCGATTCGTCTCTCCTCCTCGTCCTGCGCATGGGAGGAGGAGAGTTGAGTGCGGCTGTGTGAAAGGCTGCCTACTCGATCCAGTCACCATGCGTCACAATCCCTCTCACCTCACCGTAAACCACAATGCGTGGTCTCGCTTTCGCAAGCGCTTGCATGTGGCGCAACAAGCGCCGCAAGCCACGCGCTCCCAGTATCGCCTTTAAATCGCGGAGCACTGTACATGGCATCGAAACAGCGCATCGCGATTCCCCTACAGTGCCAGAACAAAGTTGTCCAAATTTTCTTTCCTTCGTGCACCATACCTGAGTGGAATGATCTGGTCATATCTGTTATCAGCTGAACTGATGTAAGTGATTATTTGTAAAGTTGAAGCGATGTGTCAGTGAGTGTTTTATTTTGCTTTTTTTAAATTTTGCCTGCGTTTTATCCAGTGTTATCGGTTTGTTACTCTGCTGTGATTAGGCCCCTCCCGCTTGGAACGCTAGCGCGGTCTGAAGTATATCATATATAAAATAAAGGAAATGCCCCATGATGGCCAACGTGCAGTGCAGTGCCAAAAGTACTAAGATGCGACAGGAAGGACTTAAACACTAGAAGGGGAAAATTTTACATCATACAGGTGGGGGCTAATAGCAACTGCATAAATATTCAGATTCGCCAACAACACTAAAGAGAGAGAGAGAGAGAGAGAAGTGTTTTTATTTTTTAGCAGAGGCTGACGTATGGGCCTCGCAACGTGGAAGGCGTACCTAGTAGTAGATCCTTGAATTCTACTGGCTGTCATTGTTCGGATCACCCGTTTGAGCTGGGTATACGGGTCTGAGCTGACCAGAGAAGCTCTCCAACTCTCTAAGGTTTGGTTAGGAAGTGGGACAAAGTCTCTATTGCGTTGGCACGGCCATAATATTTGGTATAGGGTGCAATGCTGGGGACACTACTTACAGGGAAGGTTGTTGAGTTGGGAAGATGAGATGAGGATGGGTGAGTTAGGGGTTTGTATTCGTGTTCAGCGATAGCCAAGTTATAGCTTCCGATCCCGAGCGGCGCCAGTATGTTGGTGGGCGGCTTCACGGGGGAGAATTTGTGTCGCCACTGGGTAGTTGGGGTTTCACTTTGGGGGGTGTAAGGAACACTCACGAGGTGAGTGACCAGGTGCCCCGGCGTGGCGCGTGAAAAAAGAGATCCCCGCCGCTAGGTCTACACGCACTGCACTGCGAACACTACGCTGTCGTCGTCAATTCGCTGCGGCGCAGTCGGGAGACGGCTTGTCTGGATTCCGACATTGCCGCTGTAACAATCCCTCTTACGAAGGCAGATGGCCCCGCAAATTTACAAGGATTGTACGCGTACCTAACAGCGAAAGGGTAATTGTCGTTGTCTGACCGCACTGAAGCGGCGGCTTGCCCGCGAGATCCCTTTGTCGCGCGCCACCGAAGAAACGGCTGCCTTTGGTCACCCGCCGCTTTTCGCCCCCACCCTTCGGAGTCATGTGCGCTCGCCGCCGCGTGATTGCTCGCCTGTGCACAGGCATTAGACCCGAAGCTGGTGCCGCCTAGTCGAATATTTGGAAAATGCCTGAGTGACAGCTGTCTACGTGAATTTGCACCCTCCATTACGCGTCTACTAACGCTAGGGGGGCGTTCCTGAGAGCGAGAGTAATGCCGAGGTGTTGTAAGGCCGAACTTGGCCGTTGAAGAGCGTTCTTGTATGAGCTCTCAACTAGGCATTTCCCGGCGATACAAGAAGTCTCGATCGCTGAAGTCAGGCTGGGATTTGTGAGCCCATCGAGAGGTAGACTCGAGGATCGCATCGGAAGTTTTGGTACAGTTGTGTACCGGGAAACTATACGGGTCCTGCCGCGGGAACAGAGTACCGGCCGTCGTTTCTCGAACAGTTTTTGCAGGCTCTGAGCATAGGAGAATTAGACGGAGTTGAGAAGCTCGATTGAGTCGTGCGCACTTACAGCTAGCGTCTAACTACGCTTTCAAGTTTTACATGCGAAGCATCTCATGGTCGGGGCTATGCCCCTCCCTTGTTGTTGCACCATCCACACCCCCACGGCGCATGCTCGGCTTGCTGAACGCCCGTTGGCGTCTTACCCTTTAATGGCTCCTGGAGCGACAGTGTTGCCGGTGTCTTCCTGGGCCGGCACGGGACGAGCACGCTTCACGCGCCTTCGACGTTTCATCGTCGTTGGCAGCGGCATGCGTCCGCGAGTGTCGTCGGGCCGTGATTACAAGGAGCCCAAAACCATCCGGGGATCGTGCGGCGACCTCATCTTCAGCAACTTTAAAGTTCTTCAACTACAACAACCCTTGTTTTTACATTTTCCACATCTACCATCGACTTCCTTAAGGAGTGCAGTCAAATACCTATAAAGAACGGCGCCAGACAAGGAGACAATGTTATTCGTACAATGTTTACAAGCGGTATTCAGAAAATTAGATTGGGGACAGCTGGGCGTAAGGTTTAATGGAAAGTACCTCAGTAATCTCAGGTTTGCTGATGACGTTGCCTTTCTACGTAACTCGGTGGACGAATCCCAAAGCATGCTTACCGAACTGGACAAACAGCGAAGAACTGTGGGCCTGAAAATAATATCCAGAAAACGAAAGTAATGATCAATAACCTCGGGAGAGCACAGCGGTTTAAGGTAGGTGGCGAGGCAGTGGATGTAATAAGCGAATATATCTAGTTTGGCCAAGTTGTTACCTTGGATACTAAACATGAGGCCGAGATAATTAGAAGGATAAGAATGGGGTGGAGTGCATTCGTAAGGCATTCTCAGATGCCAGAGAGCTTTAGTACAGCGTTTGTTGGCTTTGCGCACGGTAAACGCTAAATTTTTGCGTCACACTACGTGAGCACCGCGAGAGGAGTTTTAGTAGCGCGTCTCATCAGTTTTGCGTAGTGACCCGCTAATGCTTACGGCGCCATCTGTCGAATGTTTTGCGAAATAAATCGCCGCCTAATCTGCTAGCGGAGTGCCGGAGTACTTGGACATTTTACGACTATCCAAACAAGTGTAAACCAACGCTTTCCCGTTAGTATTGAATGCAACACGGCCATAACATGACATGAATATTCTCTTACCTGAGTACGTTCCATAAAGAAAGCGTTTAAGCACCGTCGCACTTTCGTTCAATCGCAGAGAGCACCCTCAACCGAATGCCAGGGTTTGACGCATATATTTTATTCAACTTCAAAACAATCCAGAGATGCGTTTCGAACGAACACAACTTCACAACATGCGTTGCAAGTCTGAACCGCGATTGACAGGCGATCGGTTGTTTACCTCCTCCCGCTCGTCGTAAATCAGGCACTCACCTCGCGCGCGGTTTGCGGGACGAACAGCAAGTCATTTAACCCGGGCGCGCAAGCCGAGAAGGCTTTTGGCCACGCACAGTGCACATAGCCTATGTGACGTTGAGTCGTACGTCGCTCGAGAAAGATATTCCAGAGCATGGGACGCACTATCCACCCGCAGAAGTACAACGTAGCATTTCATCGCGAAGCGAACGCGTTTGCAACACATACACAGACACAGCTTCGGTCTCTGGCTTGGCTGCAAGCTTCATTCGGACAGCCAGCGATGTTACGACGATACACAGCAGCGCGAAGGCGCCATGCTAACCACTCGACGTATTTAAAACCACAGGAGCAAAAAACTGGGTCCATCGGTAGCAAAACTGTCCACAGAAGAGCGGAACCGTGGATGGTTGTCGTGCTACTTGGAGCCATGTTGGAAACGCAAGCAGCTTTACGTACGCACGCAATTTTCCTGAAAGAGCGTCCAATATTCTTCCATCCGCTAAACGCAGAAAAGGCTTAACGTACGGTGCTTGTGCAGTGTGAACTACGCAAAAAATAGCGTCCGCTAACTGTTTGCGTACGTCTGCGTACGTTATTCTAAAACTCTCTATTGTATGGCAGCATACCGTTGTTCTTGAAAGAGAGTGTATGATAGCTGCATTTTACCAGTACTCACCAACGGGGCAGAAACTTGGAGGGTCAGGTAAATTGTTCAACATAAATTGAGAACCAGTCACCAAAATATGGACCGGAAGGTGATAGATGTAATATTAAGGGACAAGAAGAGAGCCGAGTGGGCCAGGGAGCAAACGTGTGCTAAGGAGATATTAGTAAAAATTAGGAAGAAATGTGCTGGGCAGGGCATGTAATGCCAAGGCAAGATAACCGTTCATCATTAAGGGTAACAGAGTATATTCTTAAGAAGTCAATCGGGGCAGGGGGTGGCAGAAAGTAAGATGGGCAAATCGGATCAAAAATTTGCGCGGGTAGATTGGACGCAGTTCGCGCAGGACCGCGATAATTGGAAATCCGTTGGAGAAGGCTTTGCCTTCCAGTTGCCGTAGATAGTCAGATGCTACTGATGCTGATAGACAGATGCGGCCAATATGGTGGGGTTTGTAGGCTGTCTGCGAGTTGATGGGAATGATGGCTGGTTCAGGGCGGGGAGTGGTGTCCAGTCAACAGATATTTCTTCACAGACATTGATTGAGGTTGTGGTAGTAGTGGCGGCATTGATACATTGCCGAGTTTGCGTAACTACACAAGCTAAGTGACCAGCGCCCGCAGTGTATGGGGCAGCATGTGTGTATACGTCTGTGGGATCCTTCCTGTATCGCGCAGTCAAGGCTGAAGCAGGGCCCGCCCAGCGGCCAAGATGGTAGACTGGTTGCATATTGCGAGATATTGATGCCACCCGGATGCACTGTCGCACGGTTAGTAAAGTGCGGTTTTTGTTCTCTCAGGGGTATCCAGCGGTGTCCTAAACCTGTTAGGTCTCGCCGACCGGTGGTAATAAATTGCAGGCGCCCTTCTTGAGCTAACTGATGGATGTTTTGCAGCATTTTCCACGTGTTGTGAACTCCTGACGTGAGACGTTTTTAGTTGTAGTGGCTGTGGGGAGGCCAAGCGTGGCTTTGTCCGCCTGGCGTGTGGTGGTGTTGAGTTCAACGTTTTTAATTGTTCTTAGAGCGAGTAATCGTGTTCCGTATAAAATATTTTTCATAGGCAATGCTTACACTATGCGGAGTGCATCTGGCTTTTTAATACCTTGATTGTGTTGGAAGATGTGTAGCAGATGGTGCGTTAGTAGTCACAGGGTTTTATGTAGTGGGGAAATAGCGTGCACTCCCAAGCTGTGTCGGGGTAATCTGAGAGGCAAAGCCCGCACGTGTGAAACTTTGGGGACTGGCCTTCCTGAAATGGTCAGGTGAAGCTCAGGTACCTTTTTTCATATTTGTGAGAAGCCTCAGAGCGCATAGTCATCAAAGCGGATATTTTGGTTGCGCACTTGAAGCCTTGTGTCCGGAGGCAGTAAACGGTTACAATAACTGCTTGCTGGAAAGCATCTGGCTGCTTTCCAGTTGCGCCCGTGCGTGTCCACACTTCGTAATCACCGCGTATAACACGTGTTTATTATATGTAATTGACTGCAACTTTGGCGGGAGGTTCATCATGTGAATGTTAAATAACAGTGGTGAGATGACAGAGCTTTGCGGAGAGTCTTTTGCTAAATCGTAACAATGAACGACCGAAGATACCCAAGAGCACACGGCCCAGTACGGTCCGTTAAGGAGGCCCTGACGGGCCTTTACATGCGCTCCTTGAATCTAAATAATTCGAGTCCTGCGAGCGTTGCCTTGTACTAAACGTTGTCGAAAATATCCTTCATTTACAGAGCGAGTACAGAACAATGGGGGTATGACGGGAGGCAATAACAGCTCGACTTGAGTAGGATTAAAATATCCTACTTGAACAGCTGGGGTCTAAAGCCAAACCTGGGCATTTCGAGCATATTATTATCCTTGACGTATGAAACCAAGCGGTGTTCGTCATGATATTCCTACAATTTTCCAGCAGTCGAACTCAGTGAGATGGGCCGAATAGTTCCTAGCTTAGGTGGTTTCTTTGGCTATGTGATCCGCGTAGGATCACATGCGTCAGTGATATCACATGTCTGTGTTGGTCTTGTGCACCGGTTCTCTTCACGTGCTGTGATGGCAAGGTGTCACACGCACGACAAATATAACGTTCCCAACTAAGGGTTTTAAGAATTTCCCGAGGCAGGCACATTACTTCCCATAGCTCCAATTTTCGCCCAATCTGTGGAGTGTATCTGCAACAAAGAACTACCAGGACAATATATTCTGTTGAGTGCTGGAAACGTGCAGAGATAAAGCAGTGTGGTGCTCCTCCGCAAACGAGGTTCCAATCTCATAAAATCATACTTGGTGTTTGACACGACAGCCTCAAGTGAATGATTCTGTAAAAAAGCGCTCTTCCTTTTTTTCACTTTTTGCAGCGGCGGACTACTTTTTTTTTCATTTGACAGTCGCAAGAAAGACAAGGCGTTTATTATGAAAATAGGGAGAGTCCAGAAAATGCTGAAAACAATTTGTTTCCGTGAAAATTGTGTATCCGAAGATCTGGAAAGGATTTCCGGCAGGACGGAAAATGGGTGCTGCTTTCTACAGAGGCGGCATTGCCTCACTGAATAACTATAACAACAACACCGGCGCTCGTAATACAAACGTTTTCAGTGACCCATTTATGGAAAAGCGCAGTGGCTGTCGACGTTGTAGCAGAGATTCTCCTGTCATAAAATTACCTTCCGCCGTACAGAGTAAATGAAAGAAAATTGTGCAGGGCAATGAAATTCGACTCTGAGTATGCACGGTCGCCGCCCACTGCACACGTTCTGACAGGTTCGATTATCACGTTGCACGCATTATAACGCAACTTCCAGGTTTCCAGTTTAAACATCTGTGAAAGGTATTGATTGGGTGCGTTGTTCCTAGAACCTCGCGTTTACTAGCCAATCCTCCAACAGCGTATGAGGCACGAAAGAAAGAACAACAAAAACGGCAATACCAGTTTTATACGATAACAACATAAAAGCCGCACAGCCGAACAAAACACTGATTCTGCTCAAATTTTAGCATTTAACAGTCTGCTATCACACTTAATTTGCCCTATTAGACGTAAAATAGGAAGCTTATAAAGGGATCAATTACGATGTATCAGTTGACCAGTTTGTTATATGTATCGCCAATCTTTCACCCTGAAATCATGTAGGCAGATTTATGTAGATATTCTGATGAATTTTCTCTCAGGCCTCCAAATATTTTACTTTAAATGTAGCCTTGTACAGCACCGACAATTCTCACTGCTGCAGAAGGAAGCCACACTCTAAAATTATTAGGTTTGTTTTACAGTTCCTGTGAGGTTTAGTTTCCGTGAAGTATCAACAATTACAGAATAAATGGTACTTTGCACTCCGTTGCGAATCGAAACTGCACTTTTAGACTGATCACTTGAGTTACTGCAACGCAACGACCACGTGTACCCCGCAGCAAAAGAAGAGTGAGCCAAGTTCTGGAGATTGTGCTGTCGTGGCAGACAACAGAATAACGCAATGGCACGTGGGTGAAACAGCTGCACCTCAGCTAGGGAAAACGTTCGCTCTTAGAAAGGTGAAGCAAGAGGATCTGCCTGTCGGCTAATGGAAGAACGTCGCTCCAAAGTATGCAAAATGAGCAAAAAAAAAACCGTCTGCAGTATGTAGCACTAAATATTCGCTTGGTAAATATCGCCAGAAGAGCCATCCTTTCTCCTTTTTAAATAAGCTATGCAGATTTACGTGCCCTGTGACGTTTGCATTTCTGTGGTAGTCTGAGTGCACATACGAGATCCCCGCTGACTCTACTCTACTCTCTTGCAACTTTAGTGATTTTTTTACGTTTTCTTCTTTTACATATTAGTTTTCCCGCGCCCGACAGCCACCTTCGTGCGTAGATTGCATGTTGGCGTATGTATACTTAATTCGAATATGGGTTCGCAATATCTTTGAAGGGTTTTTCTCAGATCACTCAGAGCGACACTCCATAACGACTGTTTTTATAAAGGTTCAAAAAAGGAACAGGCCCTCTGAAGGAATTGAAGTATGGCCAATGTCGTCATGTGCAAGCGATTGAGCACACTTGAGCGAGTGATTCACCACTGCAGAGTGCTGAACATTTAAACCTATTTAGAAATTATGTTTGAACTTCGACTGCACCCAACCATAACATATACAGATTGTCTGCACATTCATACATGTGTGTCACAGACAATCTCGCAATCATTAGACTCATGCGCGCCCAGTGCGCCTATCTCTGGCGGCCCGTGTTTTTCCTCTGCCAACGCTACGTTGACCTGCAAAGCCGGAAGAGGGAGGTATTTCGCATTACAAAAACTGAAACGCTTTATATGTTGGATCAACTTTCTTTATAAAAGCACGGCCCGTAACTTGCTTTTACAACTACCCTACCATATCATCCTGTGGCTCGTCAGTGCAATAAATTGTTCTTGGACGGAGAACATTTTTATATTCAAACACGACGTATGGTGGGAGAGTAAATATGCACTATCGGAAAATTGTTGAATAACCGTTCATATAAATCCGAGCTAGCACCACTAGCGGTCCTCAAACGTGAAAGAACAATTCTGAAAGTTTATGGGGAATGTACAAGTTACTCCAGACTATATCTGATTACGTTTAGTGCTCGTTTTGTGAGAAGGGATTGACTTTTTACTTTATTGGGTGTAATTGCATACAGTGACAGTGTTGTGAGCGCATCGACCATAAAATGCATGGTCAGGCTTATCCGACATGGCTATAAAGTTTTGCATTATATATGTCCCTAAATCGACTACTTTTGTCTTGTCCAAAAACCGAAACGTCTGGGCCTCCCTCTGAAGCGAAGGGATTGGGCAAAAACGCCAGTAACATGGTGAGTGCAAATTCCATTTAACACTTGAACAGGTTCACCCACCCCACATTGAAATCTGTCAATCAGGACATTTAGTACTTTTTAATTGTAGTGGTAGCCAGCAGCCAGTCACAAAAATCTTCATAAAGTCTTGCTCGCACTGCAGTGTCAAATCTTGGACTCGTTTTTAAAATTTCAACACTGAACGAAGCAGCTTGTGCGTATAACAACAAAGCGCTGTCTGTCCTGATGTGTTCATTTGAATTAGTTTTAGCCGCCTACACCCAACGGTCCCCGAACTTTTCCTTTGGAGGGTGGGGGGATGGGGGGGCGGGGGACTCCGGGGAGATAGGTTAAGCGGCTTCCCGTGTTTGCTACCCCCATCTAACAATTATTCCAAAATTAAAGCTGAACGGTGGAATTTCTATTACGTTGCGAGTTTACAGGATAAATTACCAGACCAAGGATAGGTTGAAACAATACACCATACAATTAAAATAGGTTACGTAGTCACAAAATTATTACATTGGTTTCTTTCAAGTTGATAAATTGCTTTGAGAAACTTCAAATATACTTGTATTACGGCACACACCCAAGAATCGACTCATTATGCATGAGCTCCATTCACGGCAGTCAGATTTCGAATTTTAGCGGCTTATACTATGCACACCGCATATCCCCATGGGTACGCTTAATTAGTTCCTCACATGTACAACATTTATTGTAGATTTTATCTATTATCAGCTTTTTGAATCCCTGCATATCAATGCGGTGTGGCTATATACCCCCGTATACTCCACTTCTGTTCCATCTAATCCCCATAAAAATTATGTTCAGAAGGACATAATCACTGGTTCATTTTCTACGTACGATAAGTAGATTGCGATGGGCGCTCGGAAGCCTATATGTACAGGTAGTGACTTACACCCGCCGTGGTGGTTCAGTGGCTAAGGCGTTGGGCTGCTGAGCATGAGGTCGCAGGTTCGACTCCAGGACGGGGCGGCCGCTTTTCCGATGAAGGCGAAAAGCAAAAACGTCCGTGTGTTCGAGATTTAGGCGCACGTTAAAGATCCCGAACTGCTCAAAACTAATCCGGAGCCCTCCACTACGGCGCACCTCATTACCTGCGCTGAGGATGATGGTTGGTGTTTATTGGCGCAAGGCCGACGAGGGCAAAGAGCGCCAGAGAAGTTATTTAATGAAAAGAAGTGATTCCCACAAAAGGTAGGTATAATACGTGTAAACTGGACATAGTAAGATCGATAAAGATAATGGTGATGGCTGGTGTATAGGGCCAGATTTGATTATGCATGATAGGAGATGAGGTTTAAAAATTTAACATCTGACAAATACTTAAACACGCGTTTCACAGAAACCATGGCATCGTCACCCAGAAACAACGTTTGGTCTAGGGGAATATGTTGTCTGTAGAGTTCACTGAAGTGTTTGTGTCATGTTGTGTCAAGTGCCTTGCATGTATAAGTATGTGGACTACGGATAGGCCCTCCCCACACCTGCTACACCGGGGTCTTGGAGATCCCGTGAGCAGGTGCGAGTGTGTTACATGCGTATGGCCTATCCGTAACCTAGCTAAGGTAACTTCAATGTGCCTGTTGTGTGAGTCAGTAGTGTATTGTCCCAAGTGTGATTTTATTACGTGTAGTTTGTTGTCTGTCTGTTCGCTCCAGTCTGGTTGCCAAGTTTTACGGACTTGTTGTCTAATGTGTGGCTTGAGGTCTGTGTAAGGTAGTGTTGCCATGTCTACTGTGTTTCGGAGTGCAGCATGGCGGCCATTTCATCCGCCACTTCATTACCGCCAATGCCAGACTGGCCTGGCACCCAACCCACAGTCACCCCACGGTTTGAGGAATAAGCTACCATAATTCTTTGGAAGACAAGATTAATTACATGGTTTTTTGATGACTTTCCGGATGATAATGGACGGACGACGCTCAGCGAGTCTGTATAAATGATGGATGTAGGAATATGATGTTCAACTATGTGACTTACAACCAGAAATATGCCATATGCTTCTGCCGTAAAAATACTTGTATTAACATTCATTGTTCTACATGCTTCGAAATTGGGACCATGCGCAGCACAAGACACTGCAGTGAACGTTTTAGATGCATCGCTGAAAAACTCTGCAGCCCTGTAATTATTATGCAGATGCATGAAATGCTGTAAAATCCCACTTCTTGGTGTCCTGTTCTTATTGTATTGTACGAAAGACAAGTCACATGCGACAGGACGAAGATGCCATGGTGCTACAAGATCAGTGTGAGATGATTTGAATGTGTCTAAGAAGGAGACGTCATGAATGGTCACCTCGTCCCTCACTCTCTGCGAGGAAGGAACAGGAATGGATGGGCGGTTTAAAAAGAGTTTAGTTGTGGACGTATCATTAAAAACCAGTTTAAAGGGATGGTTATTGATTGATGAGACTTTGGAGGCATATAGGAGGTCAACATAGTTCGCTGGTACGCTAAGCACCATTTGTCGCACTCTGCATAAAGACTGTGGACAGGACTGGTACGGAACGCCTTACAAGACAGGCGAAGCCCCAAGTGAAAGCACTGGGTCGAGACTTTTAGGAGGTGCTGTTTTTGTGGCTGACCATACACAATGCTTCCGTAGTCCAACCGTGGACAATACCAACACGGCATAAAGTCGAAGCAGGAGTGTTTGTCTGCACCGTACGATTGGTGAGACCGGACTTTTAGAATATTCATTGTTTTTAGGCATTTTTGTTTGAGTCGTTTTTGTGGGGTATGAATGAGAGTTTCTCGTCAAACACCACACCAAAAACTTGTGTTCTCTTTTTACTGGAATCGATCACCAAAGAGTTTTACGTCGGGATCGGGCAGGGATGCCCCGCCTTTTTGAGAATACAACGCAGGTACTTTTAGAAGGATTAAGTTTAAATCCATTTTCATCTGCCCAGCGAGAAAGTTTATTTACCCCAAGCTGGACCTGACGTTCACAAATGGATATGTTACATGATTTGAAAGATATTTGAACGTCATCAACATACATCAAGCAGGGTATGGTTGGCGGCAGTGCCTTTCGGAGAGAGTTCATCTTAACTATAAACAAGGTGCAGCTCAATACGCCACCTTGAGGCACGCCATTCTCCTGCACGTGAACGTTTGAAAGTGCCGAACCGACGCTGACACGAAATGTTCGTTCAGAAAGGTAACTTGAAAGAGTATTCAGCATGTTACCTGTCACACCAAAAGGATTTTAGGTCTGCAAGAATGCCATAACGCCATGCCGTATCATAAGCTTTCTCGATATCAAAAAATACGGTCATGCAGTACTGTTTGTGTATAAAGGCATCCTTAATGTAAGATTCCAGTGCAACTAATTGATCGTTTGTGGATCGCCCTCCCCGGGAAGCCTGCCTTGCAGCTCTCGAGAAGACCATTGTACTCAAGAAAGTACACAGTACACGACCCTACGGTTTATCATCTTCTCGAGGAGCTTGCACAGGCAGCTTGTCAAAGCAATGGGCCGGTAACTGGAAGGAGAGGAAGAGTCCTTCCCTTCTTTTAGGAAAGCCACTACTATGGCCTCCCTCCAAGAGCGGGGGGAATGTGCCCCGAAAGCCAAATCTTGTTATATAGGGTGGAGGAGTGTTCGAAGAGTGTCTGAGTGTAGGTGCTGTATCATTGTATATGTGATGTTGTCTGGCCTGGAGCTGAGGGTTTAAGTGCTCAGAGCGGTCTCAGCTCATGAAGTGAAAACTCCGAGTTATAAGAGGGAGGTTGACTTATCATTATCAAGTAAAGACTTCTTTTCGCCAGTGTTGTGTTTCATGTAGCTGCTAGTGTAGTGTGCTGAACTGGACACGTGTTGGAAGTGTTGTGCGAGTGTGTTAGCCTGTCTTCCAGTCTGTCCCCTGTTGTACTAACAGGGGAAGGCTGTGTGTCTGTTGTCCTTTTAGTTGCGTATTCGTGTCCAGACTTTGCGAGAGTCAGTTAAGAGTTTATGGATGTTACGAATGACGCCAACTCTCTCGTTTTGCCTCACGGCGCACACGTTTTCCCATCGCCCTTAGCGCTTTTGAAAAATAAAAGGTTTCCCGACGTGGGGTACCGACGGAGGATACCCCAGCTTATTCTGGGCCTCTCGCGCCCGCCTACAGTCCTCATTCCACCACGGCCTCCGCTGGTTGCGCGGGGCACCAGAGGCGTGGGGATTGGACCTTTCGGCGGCGTCGAGGATGTGCGCCGTGAGGAGTTGTGCGGCTTCATCTACGTGTAGGTGTGCTATGGATGTGTGGTGTAGTTTTCGATGTCCTCTGTAAATGTGTTTCCAGTTAGCTCGTGCTTCATTGAACCTATTATGGGAAGATGAACTGCTTGAGCCTTACCTATATATGTAAGTGAGGTGGGGAAGTGGTCACTACCATATGGGTCACTTCCCACACCCCACTCGAGAAGAGGAAAGAGAACTGCGGAGCCAATAGCCAAGTCAAGACATGAGTATGTGTTGTGTCCTATGTTATGATATGTAGGCTGTTTATTGTTGAAAAGGCATGCCCCAGAAATGTCAGGAATTTCTCTATCAGGCGACTCGGGCATCCGTTCTGGAAGAGCCCCAAAGAGAGTTGTGAGCATTAAGGTCGCCTGTAAGGATGTATGGTTCGGGCAGCTGGTCAACCAGCGCCTCGAAGTCGGAGCTCGTAAGTGCAACATCAGGAGGAATGTACATGGAGCATACCGTTATCAACCTATTAAATATTATTGAGCGAACACCTACAGCCTCAAGGACGGTGTTCCAGGTGACAGGGTGGCATGCTAAGGATTTGCGGGCGATTATGACAACACCGCCAGAAGAGTGTGTGCAGCCATCTCTGTCTTTCCTGTATACCAGGTGACAATTAAAAAAATTTGTGTGTTTGGAATTCAGATGTGTTTCCTGGACACACATTATACTTGGCTGATTGGCATGCAGAATCTCATACACTTCGTCAAGATTATTCAGAAGGCCTCTGCAGTTCCATTGAACAATATTTTCTCTTCCCATTATTATGTGTTCAGAGCTACTGGAGTGTGACTATTATGTAGGGTCTTTCGGGGCTTGCACTCTTGGGAGGGGTTTTCTGGCCTTCTCTACTGACCTGGAACGTCGCAGCCCGTTCCTTCCGCTGCGATGAAAGCCGGAAGGGCTCGACGTCCATGTCGTCATCTGAAGGCAAGGGGGTGCCCAGCGGATTGGGCCCCCTTGACGTGGTACCCTTTCGGGTGTTCCTTGCCTGCGCTGCCAGTGCCGAAGGCGTGGGGAGCACCACAGATGGCACAAGCAGTGAGATGGGGGAGGGGGTCACTGCGACTGCCTCCGTCTCCATCTCGTCCGGGCCCTCGCGTGTGCTTCGGGCCGGTGGAGAGGGGGAAACGGTGGGTGCAGCAGCATCCCCACCGGACGTGGATGCCACCACAGCCGCTGCTGGCTCAGCGAGCGGTGCGGGAGGCGGGTTGGGCTGCCAGAGGCAACCCTGGGGGGAGGGCGGGGGTGGGACCAAGTCCGACTCGCGGTACTGGGTCCCCGCCGAAACCAGACGCCGCTCCGCCCCCCGGCGAGCTGCGTCGGCGTACCTCCCCAGGGGAAAAGAGGCGAACCTCTTTCGCGCCTCGGGGAAGATGATGTTTTCTGTTACCTTTATGTTAATGATTTTTTTCTCTAGTTGAAACTTTTCACAGGCGCGAGAGTATGCTGCATGTGGACCCTGGCAATTCGGGCAGGTAAGGTTGGTTGCAGTGCAGTTGTCGGATAGATGATCATGCTGGCCACATTTGGCACATGTTGTTCTGCCACGACAGGAGTTGGTACCATGCCCGAACCTCTGGCACTTGAAACAGCGCCGCGGGTTCGGGATGTATGGCCGGACAGAACAACGGATGAAACCTGCGTTGATATGCTCGGGCAGTGTGCAGCGGTCGAAAGTCAGAATCAGATGTTTGGTGGCTATTTCTTTGTTATCTCTCCTAATAACGATGCGCCTTACTGCTGTCACGCCTTGATCTTTTAGGCCTTCGAGCAGATCGGTCTCTGTCTCGGTTAGGAGGTCTGGCTCAGATATCACACCCTGGGAGCTGTTGAGGCTGCGGTGGGGTGTGACTCTGATATCCAGGTCTGCCATGCGGTTTTGGCTCATGAGAGTTGTGGCTTGCTTCTGTGAGTTAACCTCAACTATGACCTCGCCAGTTCTTAGTTTTTTAGCATTGTATGTGTTGCCTAGGATATATTCAAGAAACTTGGATACAAGGAATACAGATTGTGAGGAAAGAGGCTTGGATTTGTCAACCGATTCAACTATCAAATAACGTGGGTAGTTGTCAGGTTTCGGTGAGTTGATGGCAGGAAGAGGTTGAAAAGATTCTTCGGTGCGAACCCTTTTCAAGGTCCGATCATGTTTGGGGGGGTTTTAGGATTTACCATATGGCATGTAATAGAAGCAGGTGACGGGGGTACTTTCTTCTCAAACCTTACCCTGATAGCCTGAGAGGTCCCGGAGCTCCCTGCCTGGTAGACAGACAGGGAGCCCATCCGCCGGAGCTTGACCTGGACTCCGACGGCCACCGTTTGAGGCTTCTACCCTTCACCTTTAAAGACATCACCACGGTAGGTTACAGTTTATGTTGGGGGCTCGGGGTCCGCGGTGTCGCCAACACCGTCACCATGAATACTCAAGGTGCCCCGTGCGGGGATTACCTGCGCTGAGTCGGCACGTTAAACAACGTACAATCAATTAGGCAATGACTTACCAACCTAAATTCTTAACATAACCGATCTGTGTTTTAAAGTGAAGCCGTTTTCGCTCTTCCCTCTGCGTTTGAGACGGGTGCTACTACTGTTCTTCTACAGGAGCTGCTGCGCTCATAGCGGGTGCGCCAATAAAATGATAACACAATTTTCTTATCTCGGGCGATGGTTGCGGAAGGCTTCTTGTGGAAGGCACCTGCCGAAATTGCAAAATATATCTTTGACCTCGTCGGAACGCCCTATAGTTGGGCGGGCAAGCGACGCGCCGACTGGGGCACGGGCAGAGGAATTCCCACATCCTGCGGTGCGAGAGGTCAGTGCTTCTAGAAAATCAGAGCGTTCCGCCAGGCAGCGCTGCCGCTGCGCCATCAGCTAATGCCTTCTGTAAGACATATTGCTACAGGAAGCGCAAGTGGGCGCTGGCGCTTGGCTTCATGGGACCCATCGCTGACGACGACGAAATAGTAGATGGCAGGGGGTCGTTGCTCGAGCTATCATGGCCGCTTGTAAACAGATTGCTTCGCTCTGCGGGAACATATTGTAAATACATCACTTCATCATCGCCCATAGTTCGCCTCATCATTGCCCTGCGCCACGTAACATTTTGGCCGAGTGTGTGAGTTCGTCCCTATCTTGGCCCCAGCATCTTGGGTCCAGCCTATCTTGCCCCCCCCTCAAAGCTCTTGGGTCGCGTCGGCTTCCCCAGACCCGGGGAGACACCAAAGCGCCCATTCCCCAGCCCCGTGTCCCCAGCCAGGACCCATTGAGGACGGAACATACGGGATCAGCCGCGACCACACTAAACAACGATGCCGTTCCCCTGCCCCGTTCTCCGGCGTGTCTCCGGGGGCTTCGGACGTTTCATCATTCTATCGGCGGGCCCAGCTGTTCCAGTGCAAAAGTTCGTCAAGCTCACCATCACCCATGGCGCAAAGGAGTTCAGTGTATATTGTCATCCCATCTCATCTCTGCACCCGTGGAAGTAGCTCGACCGGGCGGTCGCCTTCGACGAGCGGGTAATGCTACGGGAAGTGAAAGTGGACGCTGGCGCATAGCTCCATTGGACCAATCGCTGAAGATGACGAAATAGTAGATGGCACGAGACTCGTTGCTGGAGCGATCATGGCCACTTTTAAATAGATTGCATCACTCTGCGGCAACGTATTGCAAATATATCACTTCACCATCACCCATGGTTCGCCTCATCATTGTCCTGCCGCCACGTAACAATATATGCGTTTGTCTATGCTTGACATGGCTGCACTTTTGGTGTCGCTGCCCAGTACTCGCCTGCGGACCCTCAGCTCTGTCTCGCTGCCGCAAACCGCCGATTTTCCATGGCACAGGTAATGTCGTAAAGTAAAAAAATCTATCCTCTTGTGTCTGCGCTAGCTTCGCGACATGATTGCTTCACCAACGGTGACGGCTCCGTTTGACACCCTTACGAGGGAACCCCTCAAGCGGACGACGCTGTCGGAACAGCGGCGGTGGCAGCTTTTACACTCCGAAGAGGTCGGTTATCCAAGCCCACACAGCTACTGCGTCGTCTTCTACAGCTCCTTGGAGGCACTGAAGCCGCGTTCGATCCAGGTATGCTTTCAGAGCTTTTGCTGCAACGCTTTTCCCCCTATGTCTGCAGGGTGGTGGTGACCGCGAGCAGTTTATTTATGTCCGAGCTAGCCCAACTTGCCCACTCCATCATGAACGTATCGACTCTTGTCGAATGTGCCGCATGCTCCAATCACCGCAACTTGGGAGAAGCAGCGCGAAAGTGCACGTCACCCTGCACGTTTCAGCGAATCCCCCCGCCGCACCAGTAGAAGCGTCGAGTTTTGTCACTTGTGATGTAAGCTGCCTGTGTTTTTGTGACGGACAAAACCATAGGAGTTAGTTTTCTCGCCGACATCGCCGGGCCGTTCACTGTCATACCGTGCTTAGCCGTGATTCGCAAGCCCAGGCCCTCCATTACCAGCAAACAAGGCGAAAACAAGGCTCCCATCACCACCTAACAAGAGCAATCCCTGTAAGTCTACATTTGACTCCGGAAAACTTTTTGATGAATTTTTTTCTGTGAATGATGCCGCCTACCCCATGAGGGCGCGCTCTTTCTGCGTCACTACAACCTGTTACTTGAAATTCACTGCAAATGCCTCATTGATGCCAAAGCACAACTCTCTCTGCTTGGTATAGTATCATGAGAACTGCACTTGGTGGTCTCAAGAACCTCGACGAAGTTGATCTACGACAAGCTTCTTGAGGAACTCACGTCGCTTCTGCAACCTGCACTTCCTCCGTCAATTCAGACATGACGTATCTCACCCCATTGTCACTACTGGCCCATGCTTCACGCTCATGCTCGTCGCTTATCGGCTGATCACAACAAGATCTCACCTGGTGACCTAAGCACATTCTGGAGCTCCGAATTGGACCTCGCCATTGTCAACCCTACACTTGAACCGTGGAAGAGCATTTACCAGCTCGAGCATCGACTACCAGATTACCTTGGTTGACTCAGCAGTGAGCGCCAGGATTGCCCATGGATTTCTGGACAAAGAAGCTACTGCACAATGTTTTGCCCAGGAAAGTTTCTTGGGAGTACAGTTTCTTCTTGTCCTTCTCGACCGTAGTCGAGCCCTTAAGCATTCCCAATGCACATGGTGCCAAAGCCGTCATGTGGAGCCTGGCCTCTCCATGGCGACACATGCTGCTTGACAATAAAACTGCTCCCGATCGTTACCTTCTTCTACACTATGCAAACTTGTCAACAACACTGCATCGGGTGACGGTATTCTGTAAGATCGACTTTGTTCAGGCCTACGATCTGATTCTTGTTGAGCGGGTGGATATTTCGAAGACGGCATCATCAGGGAGAGGAATGTACAAAGGCACAAGAAACGGAGCTGTGAGAAACAGGAAGAGAGCAAAGTCATTCTTTTCTGGGCTACAGTCGCCGCTCATCTTTATATTACTCCGTGGTTGGCACTTCCCCCAGTATGAATCGGGAAAAACGGAGCCCAACTGATCGGAAAAGAGGCAGAATAAAACCGACAGCAGAGGGCCGAGCAAACGCGTATGCGGTGAAGAAATCGGGATTAATATAAGCACAATCGGCGCAGTGCCGTCAGAAAGAACTACAGAAAGCCAAACAAGCAATTCAAAATTCGTCACACGAAATTGGCCGGCATGGGCAGGTCGCAATCTATAAAACCGGTCATGGTATTAGGTTGTGCGAGATTTTCTGCGTGTGCCTTCTGGGTCATTACGGTGGAGAAAGAGCGATGCCAAGAACACCAGGGTTAATTGCTATATGAAGTTTTTTTTTGCATCGTGGTAGCGAATGGTGTGAAACTTGTTCGTATTCCGTGAAGCTTAACTGATGTATACGACTCGTGCCGTGCGTGCGAAGTGCTTGACGACACCTCTATTTTGCATTGTGCATCACTGTTTCTCGCAGCACGTCGCGCTGAAGCACTTAGCACGAATAAAGGGTCCAAGTGCGAGTCCAGCTGCGGTCTTCAGTGCCCAAGCGGTGTACACCAGCTGGCCTGGCTTGGCTGCGTTAGCTGCGCTCCGGTTGACACCAACGGGGGCGGAGCTGGCCGGGTGAGGAGGGGAATGGGGCGATATTATAGGCCCCAGAGGGCCAGAGCAATACCTCTCCCGTCATCCGCTACGCATCGTGGCGTGGTTATCGCAAAGAGTATAACGCTTCCAAAGCTAACATGGCGGCCGTGTTTCTATGCAAATTCCTGCGCACTAATGCTTACCCAGGCTCAGCTGTAGAGGTTGTGGTAGTACTATCGGATTTATGACGGACGCTAGGCTAAAGGCTAAGCGATGTGGGGCTTATGCACACCGACGTCGCACGGAGACTGGGGACAAAAGTACCACACCTTCCCGCGAGGGGAACCCTGTGGAGATGCGACGCATCTTGGGGGTTCACTTGGTTTTTCCGTTGGGTTGATTCTCTAATTGCGTGAAACGTGTGAGGGACGCGTATGATGTATTCTTTATTTACCAGGCGGCGTTGAGCATCGGCCGCTCGCTTCTCGCGTACGGCAGCGGCTTCACGCTGACGAAGTTCAGCATCGGCCGCTCGCTTCTCGCGTACGGCAGCAGCTTCACGTTGACGAAGTTCAGCATTGGCTGCTCGCTTCAAGAGTTTGCGTTCGGTATCACGTTTACGAAGTTAGGAATCGGCTGCTCGCTTCAATCGTTTGCGTTCAGCATCACCTTCACGCCGCTTCGTAGCCTTGTCTTCAGTGGTGCTAGCATTCCTGTTATCACAGTGATCGGTGCTTGTTACGGTTGCGCGGGCGATAGCAGAATTGTTAGGCTTCAATCAACGCATCGATGGAAATCGGAACGCCGGTGCTGGAACGACCGCGGCTATGACGCAACGTGGCGCGGCTATGACGCAACACAACCAACACAATCCACTTTAATTCAATGCAATCTACTTCAATCCAATCCAAGCCAAGCCAAGCCAACCCAATCGAATCCAATCCAATGCCCCTCGCGAGAGAGTGTTCGCTATCGGAGAGGAGGGGGTGAGCGGCGGAGAGCGCAGCTCGCGCGGCGAGGAGAATGGGGGAGGGGTGTGGACGGACAACAACAACGCCGTATGGAGGGACAAGGCGAGTGAATGAGATGCAGTCGCCTCTAAAATTATCCCTTGTTTAACGTTTCCGCAAATACAGCTATCCAAGAGGCTACTCAGATGACCCCGCTCAAGCTACAGAGCATACTACGGTGCCAGCTACGATGCTTGACTCTATGGGGCCGCACGTAGACGACGACGAACGTAATGCGAAGTCGAAGTATAGATAGAACTTGCAGGTGTGGCGTGCCCCTTACTGGAGCTCTTAAAACGTATTAGCATATCGTGGACCCCCGCACGCTACTATCACTGACGTATAGACGCCGACTTTAACGTATGTGATCTTGTGTGCTATCGGAACTGAATCTGATCAGGTAACTGAGAGAGTAGCTTCTCCGGAAATATTTCAGACCATGAAGAACTCAACGACATTGATGGGGAAACTGCTCCATGAAGTTGTCCCGGACGATGTCTACGTGACATCACTATAACGCTCGTGACTAAGCTGGTGCACAACGTTCCCGTCACAAGTTACCCTTCTTCTTAAATACCTTTTGCAATACAAATATCCTCTTCTCCAATAAAGGTGGACCTTTTATTGCTTGATAGGCAATTTCTTTTTAGCTTCAGGTCAATGAATTCCGCAGAAAGGTACTCCAGCCAGCTAGGCCTTCTGATTTGTACTCTTGTTGTTTTATTCACGCCAACGTATGACTGGCTAATTTATTTTTTGTTACAATCGTTTCGTGCGTTTCATATACTTCCCCTATACTGCACTTGCGATCTTTCTTGATAAGGAAAGGTGCAGCTTTTTGGTTGTTGTCCTACCCTGTTGTTGTGTCATCGATGATGTTCTCCGTGTATTTTGATGTTTCTCTAAACCACAGCACTGGAGGTATATTTCTGAATACAAAGCTACCTGGCATTCCGTTCTCCATCATTGTTGTGTGTGAGTAACTATTGACTGCTTCCTGCACGTCAATATTTAAAGGTAGTTTTTTGGCGAATACATTGTGTGGTGAAGTAGCAAGTCACGGCACACGAACCTCAAGTACGTGTTCACTGCGCGACAACATAAGTTGAATGAGTTGAATGATACAATGAAAAACTGTTGTCGTTACGTAGCAGAACGGTTCCTAAGAGTCACTAGCTGACTACGGCGGACTTGTTGGGAGCAAGAAAAGGACGTGAAACTGGGCGCTTATCAATTAGGGAGGCCACCCTAATTGATAAGCGCCCCTGCTATTTGCCAGTATTTCGGTGTTCATCGTAGTAATATTTACAGTCTGATTAGGTGCACCGGACTTGTGCGATGTTGTGAATGATGCATGTGCCGCCAAATACCCGTCCTGATTTATAACGATTCCGGCATTGCCTATGCCCACGTGATGGCTCTGTCCATGGTCTGTTGACAAAGAAGGCTCTCCATTTCTTGTGTTTTCCTAACTTGTAAGCTATGTGAGAGTGTTGGCGACTACGATCAAAATACGCCCTCACTGCTTAATGATAACACGATAAATGTGGCTAGGTAAAAATACAATACTTTAGAGCTTTTCCCAATTATTCATTGAAGTTTAAAGCAATGAAGGTCACTCGTTTTAACTTTCGGTACATGCCGCATCGAAGGTGCGCTTGATTGGTATTTAATACATCAGTTCACATGCTGTGAGTGTAAGGCTGGCATGAGCGTATGTCGTGTGTTGCCGATTGTCGCTTGAATTGTCCCGATACCGAATGCACCAACGGTGAAGTAGGGTATATTGTCTATAGAATTTATTTACTTTAATTTGGTTGCGAGTATCACTTTTACTGATGGTTTATAAATATTTTTATTTATTTTTCACAGGCCAAAGACCGTTATTATTCTCAAAACTACAGGCTGTTAGTGGCGACGAAGGTACGGTGCCGCATTTTCGTCCGCACTGTCGACGAGTAGTGTCTACACAAAATGGTGCATTCTGCATAGAACAAAATGTGGTGGCGTAGCTGCTCATAACGCTGCAAATGACATCGAAAGCCATATGTTTCTTGCACCCTGCCACTTGTAATTCTCTATTCGCTTTCACGCCCAGTTTTCAGCCTATTCCTCTCCCTTCTTGCTCCTGCTGCGGTAAGAACAGTAACAATTAACTTTGCTGCTCCGGATGATAATAATGAATGTTATTCACATCAACTTTTGAACGGCAGGAGAACGTGTCATCTAACCGAAGTAAACAATTTATCTGTGTGGCACTATTGGTTTAACTCTAACGCTGCTTTTACGGCAGGCTCAAAATAAATTTCGAGCCTCCTCGAACAGCCAGCCTATCTGATATTGTCACAATTCTCCTCTATGATGTTCTTCTACCAACAATCTAATATTCTTTTAGTCACCTCGACAGCCTTCATGTTTCCTCGCTCTGTGTTACTCTTAAACACTAGGGTTGCGGGAAGCTGAATATTTCCCCCATATAGAATTTGAACAATACACTCCAGATCATACACTAGGTATCGCACAGCTTTTATTTTTTTTTTCGCAGAGCACACGTAGCCCATAATCTTGCGTAAACTTCCACGCAAATCTACCAGTTCTCAGGCAGCCTGCTGTAGCCTCAAAAAGCGAAGCACTGCTCTTACAATCTTCCTAAAACATTTCCTTTCTGGTGCGAAGTTTTTCTGCCCTTTATATTTCTAACGACGTTTAGCTTCAATTATTCTCTTAATTTATGTGTGGCTAACTGCCTTGTTTCTTGTTTGGTTACCTCAGGCAGTCTTTGATTCCCACTGTTTTCCATGCTTGATCGCTAACCTTCTTGTCTTCGTTATCCACTTTGTGTCCACGCCTTTCATGTATAGGTACCAGAAACTTAACATGAGCTGTCCACTTACGTGGATTCATTGCTCCCAACATTCCTTAAACCATATTTCACTCTTAATTTCCCGAACTTCAGACGAATCCCAGCCCATATCTCCCTGCACTGCTTCGTTATTTGTTTTACAACACGTTCCTTAGGCCAAGCGGTCTACCGTTGTCTGGTTCACTTCAAGGCGTGATAGAGCGTCTGATTTTAAGCAGAGTGCTGCATTTTGAAATTTGAGGCCCAGGACCATTACGTGTTTCTAAATTCCTCTTTTTACGTCGTGTTTGATGTACCCCCGCAAAGCTCTACGCTTCACTATGGCTGCGCTTCACATTCCTTCAATCTTAGAGTATTCCTTGTGAGCTCTTACGTTGTATTCCTATTCGTTTATCGACACTACCAAATATTTATATTCGTTAACTCTGGGTCTTCCGGCATGCTGCATTAACACTTCGTGACTTCTACAGTGATTGCAAGCTATTCTTCACAATTTTACAGTGCTAAACTTTAAGCCATGGTTCTTTACGAAATGGCCGCGAATAATTATAAGCCGTTGATTATGTATCTTGTTATCGGCGAAAAGACAATATCGTCTACGTAAACATTCCCGGAATAGGCTGTTCTAACACCTCGCATTGCCACATGTGCATTAGGTTGAACCTTAGTTACTTCCTTCCCCTTGTTTATCTAACCCTTCCAGGTAAATCAGGAACATTATTGGGCTCCAACGGCATCCGTGTTGCAATCCGCGGTGGGTGTTGATGGGCTGTGGGCCTTTCTGCCCTTACGATTTGCGGTTCACTCTAATATATTTATAGATTGCTTTAAGGAACTTTATTAAATTGTCATCAAAGCCCTGCAGTTTCAGAGCCAGCAGAACAGATCTGGGTTTACGTTGTCTAATGCGTATTGCAATGCCAAGGAACGTTATCTATAATGGTCTATTCTGAGCTTTCAAAGTTTTGATGCACTGTGTTGTTACGAAAAAGATATCATTCAAGCACGGGAGTTGTGTGGGTTTTCTGGGTTTTCTTTAGCATTTATTTTCATTTACCCTTACTAGAATTTCTGCTTTTATGGCCTGCATTACGAATCAATACAGCACTAATGTTACTCTGGATGGCGTGCATGAATACTGGCTTTGCTGCTCATCCGTTTATATGATACACTTATCCTACTCTGCGGTCAATCTTCCTTTATTTGTCCTGTTTGTATCACCTCGTCCTGTGCCATCATGCTTATCTTACTTTTTGGTCTAGTCAGGTTTATTTGCTGCGTTGGTATTTCGTCCGGGCCAATTGCTCATTGAGAAAAAAATTTTGTCCTGCTTTTCTCAACTGAAGGACTCTCCAATGTATTTTCCTTTCCGTAGTCATCTATGGTGCTTTTGTCATGGATGTAGCCTTCAGTGCCCGTGGTTCCCAAAACTTCCCACTAATCACTTAATAACTATGTTCCGATGCCTGCTCACCTTCAAAATGTTTCCCTTCATCTACCATCAAGACTTTTTGATGGATATCGTTTTTTCAGCCCAGTGCTTTTGCAGGGTTGCAGAACTTTTGGTTATATTTATTTATTTTTTTGCGTTTCTGCCACCCAATGGCTGCAGTTTTGTTCGATCTTTGAATGCAACATTTTGCGTACTTCCTGTTTTTTCTTCCGGTGGCTATAATTTTTTTCCTTTTATACCTCAGGTTCCAATACAGTTATTTTGTCTCTCTATTACCTCTCGACACCTTTTTTTCACTGGTGAATAGCCACTGTTATTTCCTTATTTCACCTTCTTGTCCGCCTTTCCATCCATTTTGCTTCTTGGCTTCATGCATCCTATTATTAATAAACCCCATCATTATTTGTATCCCCTTTTTTCTGTTTAATCATTGGTTTAGTCTTCAAACATATTAGCAATTATCTTGAACTGCTCATGGTTCATATTACTCTGTCTGGCTTTACCTATTTCCAAATTTCTCCGGTTTGCGATTCCACATTACGAGGTATTCCGCTTCTGGTCGCTTCTAAGCTGTCTGTTTCGTTTCATTCTAACCTCATTTTCCACAACATTTTCTACACTGTTCCGGAGACTTGACTATTGTAAATGCTTGACTGTCTGGTACCGCTCTCCTATGTTTTTTCCGCAACACTTGTTTTCTGTGTTTACTGTTATATGCTGATTTCACTGACATAGCTCTGTTACTAGAGCGCAGTTATTGCCTGTTCAAATATCATTATCTTCCCTGGGGGCATTCACACCTCCAACAAGAATATTTTAGGGCGGGTAACAGCGCAAACTGGACGAAAACACGAAAAGGCAGAGGCACAAACAAGCGGTGACTTACAACTAATTTTATTTAAAAACGCACAATTATATACAAACGTCGAATCCTCATGGATCATGCGCGAAAAGAAAAGATGGAGAAAGAAACACCCCAACTGCTGACACCCGCGGTAGAGAATATAAAAATTACATTTCAACCTATGCCCAGATAAGAAATCTCTTTTTTATGTAAAAGAACAGACTGACTGACACAATCCGTCGACCAATAATTAATGTGCGCTGCTCAACCAGTTCTCTGGCTGTCTGGTTCCTACGGCGGAACAAAATTGAAGTGTCAGCCAAACGGGGTGTGCAACCGCACTGTTTGCAATCAGCCTACAAGTGGAAACTTGTAGCCCCTTCGGTGGAATTGTAATGTTCTCTTAATCGTACGTTAAGGCAGCACGCCATTGGCCCTACAAAGACACGCTCGCAAGGCAGAGGAATGAATTAGATGACGGAAGTACGACAAGGTACATAACTGTAAATATGCTTCACCGTGCAGCCAGACGTGGTAATAGCCTGTTTTCTGTTTATGCGGCGATCGAAGTTGGCGCACAATCAGCACCAGAATATTTCACCGGAATCCTTGAACTCTTTTGCTTGTCTTTTCAGACAGTACCATATTCTCATTTACCACTAAGTCCGCTGCCGGCCCACAGATACGTAACTCCTACCCATATACTTTTTCCTCCTAGCGTGACTTCAATTCAGATGCTCCTTATAGCTTTCATGCAATCTCTGACAGTCTCTTCGTTTTGTTCTGTCCTTTGTTCTGTATCTGGCTTTGTTTGTTCGTTCCTTTGTTCATTCCGTTCGGCGTTTTATTCCGTGCATACCACTGCTCATGCGCCAGGTACTGGTAGCTTTAGTTACCATTGTCCTTGCAATGCCGCTCCAAGGGGTAACCGCGAGCGCTGCTTGTATTTTGCAGTCTCAACAAATTAGGGCGTCTTTTGCAATTGCTAATACAGAAACAAAGATGTCATTGATTTTAAATTGAATAGAAAGTTAAAATTTTTGAGGTATTTTTATTTTGCCTCAAACATGTAATAATATTTTTGGGTAATATTCACAAGAAAAAAGGTTGCCCGCTGGATTAAAAACCCTATAGGGTTTTATTTTTTTTAAATTATTGACGTCAATAGGTAGAAGACGTCTTCAACAAAGCGTTTACAGAAGAAAAAAAGCCTTCCGAAATTGCTAAATCTCGTGGCTATGTTCATTGTTGACAACACGCTTAAGCAATAAGAAAAATTGCGGCATATATGGGGCGAAACATCAATACGTGTGTTATTCGCTGCGTCCTTTTCGGATAAATTCATGGCTTTTAAATTCTTGCAACGGAAATTAAAAAGAAATATCCTTCCAATAATGTTTGGACCAAAAAATGCGACAAGCTTTTGCGGGTGGTATTCATAGCAGTCCAACAGTAACACAAAAGGCTTCCGGAGACTTCATGCAAGCGGTAGACTGGGCAGCAATGTATAGACATGAAAAAACTTCTACTTCGTTCATTGGTAGGATACGAGAAGAGAGACAAAGAACGTTACGGGCGGGCGTGAAAAAGACGAGAGGCATGCACACGAGAGGGCGGAAGGACAGTTTGGGCTTTCGACGATATTGCCAGCGAGGTGTGTACATACGCGGTTGATTTCAGACGAGTGACTGAATCGAGGGAAAGGCGGACGAACGAATGGACGGACGGACGGACGGACAGACACGCAGACAGACAGACAGACAGACACGCATACAGACAGACAGACAGACAGACAGACAGACAGACAGACAGACAGACAGACAGACAGACAGACAGACAGACAGACGACAGACAGACAGACAGACATAGCTTTTGCGTTTAGGCAGCTTAAAAAGGGCTATCATACTACAAGGTGTTTCCTTTCGTGTTACCAAATCTACAATCCTGCAATTAGCGGTCAGTTATGCGACAACGTGTTCTTCCTTTGCATTCTAGTAATGAATAGTTATTGCTTCTAGCACAATAGATATGCAAACGTTCAGGCAAGTGCCGATAGCAGACACTTCATAAATGTACCTTCAGTTTTGGATCAACACAAAAGTCAGGGGGAGGCAGCTTAAGGATCATCCACTAAGAATTGATAGTTTAACCATGCGTCAGTGACGGCCGGTAACATAATCATTGGCAAGTTACCCTCAGTGCGTGTATGAGAACTGCAGGTAAGAATGCCAGCACCGGAAAAACTGGGAAATCGCCGTGCGTGCCTAATTGTAACTCACTCGCATTTTTACTCGTCAGACCCTCAGGGTGACGGAGCTACAGCACGCCTTGGCATTGGAAACGCACCCAGGCAGTGTCCAGAATACCACCTTGGAATGCCTGAACCATTTGCAACAAGGTCATAGCAACGAGGTAGGAGACTTGTACGTGGCGGCGAATCGTACACTAGCGCTTGGAAGTCCTCGTTCAGTTCCTAAAGGGTGGTAGGCCTATTTTAATTCTAAAAAGAATGCACTGTTTGCATTTCGGCAGTTGTACCCGCAAATTTTTCCGCAAAACACGGGCTCGCATGGGCTCACACGAAACACAACCACGTTTGGGCGTGAAACCCCCTGCTGCGCGCTGGTGGACAGGTGCTCGTATTGCTTCCTTCTTCGCGGGTTAGGTGGCCTCGACAACAATCCGGCTACTTAACCATCATCACCGCACAAAGAACACTGCCCTTGTATCGACTCCAGAACATTACCCCATGACGGGCAACAACTATGCCCACCAGCAAGCCTTAGCTAAATTTCCCGCCCGATTCCCACCGGCCTACCATGGCTGCCAGACCGGGATTGTCACCTCCGCTGAAAGAGCGGCTGAAGGTGTTCGCCAGTTAAGTGACACCTTCGCCTTAATGTACACAAGCTCGGGTACTACAAACGTATTGGGGCCGGTAAAGGCCACGGAGCTATCAGTCCGCTCTTGTTACAAACCCCTCCGCGCTGGCGCCGCGGCTCGGGGTTGGGCCAGGGTTCCTTTTTGTTTTCTTTTGCTTCATCCCCAGCGGAGCTATGAATTGCGTGTTTGGAACATTAACGTCAACACGTGCGCAACCTCCCCTGGAGACGAAGGGAAAATAAAAATTGGCTCCAATCCACTCTCTGGAGCTGGTTGAAAAGCAAAGCTGTACACGGCTTCCACAACTATTCCACGTGCGACTTAACATGAATTCACACACGTGTATCTAGAAAGAGTGAAAACAGAAATTGTGCCAGCTGTTACCTGGGAGTGGCGGACCGCCGTCCCGAACGCAGCAGCGTCAGCCACGGCCGGGCACCAGCGGTGGACGGCGCCTTTGTACCCCGGCCGTCCAACGCAAGAAAGAAGACGGGGAGGAGAGGAAAGAGGAGAGGAGAGGAGAGTCAGTGGAACCTAGCCATCCTGGTGTGCCAGCTCGGGGCTACACCACCGCGCGACACAAGCGAAGATACCGAAGCAATCCGGCATGTGAGCTTAGTCATTCCTCTTTATACAGATGTAAACTAAATAGTTTCGTAGGTTTGAGAAAAGCGAGAAGGGTGATGGAACTTTTATAATAGCTTTTTACCAGAATCAGTTGCTTTATTCGTCTTCAGTAATACCTGTTACAACACAACCGAATCGGTATTCAGCAATTTAGGAAACGCAGTCTCATTCGCGGCAAGCAGTGCACAAAAGGCCGCGTTTTTCTAGCGGCCAGATGTGTGGAAGTGGTCTCTACATTTTGTTTTCCCGCCATGCAAAGCAATCCTAAACGTATCTTCGCCGCACGACCACTTCCGTCGGGTCAGGGTTCCCAGGAGGTGGTGTCGAACAAGTTAAGGAAGCAGTGCGAAGTTAAGCGCGCAATGGACGCGAAGCTGCACCAAAACAGCCCAACAGCCTCGCTAAAGCAGGCGACTAAGCCGATGGAAGGGTCCAGCCGACGTTCCCGCTGGTATGAGCACGGGGAACACTGTTGTAATAGTGTCCTATCGCCGTGCGATCTATACTGTGCTCCGTGAGCTAAAAGCGCCCTCAGCCGCTGCGTTGGAAGTTTCTTGTCCCACACGCCACGAAAGAACAGTTGGCTGGTACAGGTAGAAAGCATTGCTTTGAAAGAACGCACCCGGGCCCCCCGAGCCAGAGCCACGGTGCCCGCGCGGAGGGGTATCGAACCAGAACGCAGACAGATCCGCAGCCTTTACGGGCCCCAATACGGTTGTAGTACCCGCGAATGTATGATGCCAGCTTAATCAACACAGTCGCAGAGAGGAATCGGCAGTGACGGGACACCGACAAAAGGGAGAGGGAGCGAAGAAGGTATGGAGGAGGAACGAAGAGGGAGAAAAAAGAAGAGCTTTGTATAAAAGCGAAGGTGTCACATAAACTGACGATGACCTGCCGCCGCTCTTTCAGCGGAGAGGGCATTCCTGGCTTGGCAACCATGGTTGACCGGCAGGAGAACGCCGGGTAAAATCAGCGCAGGCTTGCTGGTGGACATAGCTGCTTCCCCGTCACTGGGTAATGTTCTGGAGTCAGAACAAGGTCAGTGTTCCTAGTGGGGTGATGATGGCTGAGTGGCACCCGCTGCAGTAACTCAGGGGCTAAAGGGTTGTGCTGCTGAGCACGAGGTTCCGGGTTCTTTACCCAGCCGCGGCGGCCGATTTTCTGAAGGAGACGAAAAGCAAAAAAAAAAAATACGCCCATGTGTACGATTTGTCGGCGCACGTTAAAGATCCCCAGGTGGTTAAAATTAATCAGGAGGCCTCCCCTACGGCGCGCCTTATCACCTGCGTTGCATCGGCGCGTGAAGCCCTACAATACAAAAATCATGGCTGAGTGGCCGGATGGTTGTCGAGGCCACCTTACCCGGCATGAAGCAAGCAGGACGAGAACCTGCCCACCAGCTCGTCAAAGGGGCTTTCACGCCCAGCCATGGTAGTGTTTCATGTAAGCCCGTGCGAGACCGTGTTTCGAGCAAAATTTTACCGGTGAGCCAGCCGCTATGCTCGCCTGTTTGCCGCGTATGCCATACGCTAAATAGGCAGAAATTTGTCTTTGGGTACGAATGCGTTATCGACGAAAGTAAATCTTTGGAATGCTTTTTTGTGGCCAAAAGGAGAGAAACAAAAAAGAACAAATATATCAAAAATTACACCGATATTATTTCCGGAGAAAATCGGAAAATCTAAAGATTGAGTTGATAAATTATGATGTTTAAAGGGGCCATGAAGGCAAAATTTAAGTTTGGTTCATTCAAAAAAGTGCCTCGTTAGAATAATGCTGACTTCACCTTTAACGTAAAATTCCCACAAATATGCTGTATAATTAGGACAAAAAGGGGAATGACCATGCGACCCACTAGCTCATTTCCAGCAACAGAACCTATGATGTCATGCCAGCCAGCTCTGCGATTGGCGACATCTTTGGAATGCTTTTGTGTGGCCAAAAGGACAGAAAAAAAACAACAAATATCTCAAAAATTACACCGATATTGTTTTCGGAGAAAATAGTAAAATCTAAAGATTGAGTTGATACATTATGATGTTTAAAGGGGCCATGAAGGCAAAATTTAAGTTTGGTTCATTCAAAAAAGTGCCTCGTTAGAATAATGCTGACACCACCTTTAACGTAAAATTGCCACAAATATGCTGTATAATTAGGACAAAAAGAGAATGACCATGCGACCCACTAGCTCATTTCCAACAACAGAACCTATGATGTCATGCCAGCCAGCTCTGCGATTGGCGGAGGCCGGAAAAAGCAAACGCAAATTCGGCGGAACTTATAAGCTTGCCCAACAAGCCATTTCTGCATAAATTTATTGCCCATTCTTACCATACCAGTAAGAATGGTAGGACAAACAGCGGCAATTACAAAAGCACACTTAAACATAGAAGTACCCATGCGTACTGCTGCTGGTGCGGCGCGCACTCCGTTTCGTCTAGATGCACAACACTGTAGAGATTTGGGGTGGTGTCAGACGACACTGCCTGACTGACGCAAGCGACGGTGTCTTACGTGTCCATATTTGTCGAGCGAGCACCATGTTTCACGAAACAAAAATTTTCTCCATTAAGAAAAACAAGCCAGGTTTAAATACGCTCACAAACACGGAAAGGCGGAAACGGCTTGCCTCGGTTTGGTGTCGCCATCTGGGTTGACTAAGATAAGCAACTCTCTGTTCCGCACCAAGTTTAGCTCAAAGACCTGTTTTTATGCTCTTTTTGCAGACGTGTTTCAAACCCACGTTTTGGCGCGAGAATCAAAATTTTTGCTTAAATTGATGAATGTCGCTGTAAATAAAGCATCGTTTGCTTCAAGGCAACCGCTGTGGTCACTATAGAACATGAAAACTTTCGAATAAAACAAACTTGTTTTTTGCCTCCATGGCCTCTTTAAGGAGCCGACGCTGCACAGGCGCTGATGCACGTTGTAGGGGAGGGCCTCCCGAATAAGTTTGACCTCCTGAAGATCTTTAACCGGCGCTGAAATCTCAAGCACACGGGTGGTTTCGCGTTTCGCCTTCATCAGAAAAGTGGCCGCCATGGCCAGGAATGAAAGCCGCGTCATTGGGCTCAGCAGCACATAGTCTTAGCTACAGAGCCAGCGCGATTACTATGAGTATCAAGACGCTATTTAAATGGCAAGACCGAATGCTGCGATGCGGACTGGTCAAGACGACGTTGCAAATACGCCTTCCCGAGCAATCAACCGCCCAACTTCGTTGCAAGCCGTGAGTATTTTCAATGTAGGCAATTTGCGTCCACGAAGGAAACTCAAGTTACCCCAAGGGAGCTGCAGGGCTTCATAACAGCGTTGAATAGACCGTGTGCCTGCGCGAAGGACAAAATTTTAGGTATACAACGCATGCATTCCTTCTCAAAGAACGCCGTATTGGGCCCCGTTAGGGATACGTGCAACTCTGCGCGGGGGCAATCATTTGCAGAGTTAAGAGTGGGTCTGAAGGGTTGAGACTTCAGGACAAATTTCTTGTCGTCCACGCACCTTTTTAGTCGAGTATAAGTCTTTGATTGACTCTTTTCTTGGTGCTTTCCCAAAAAGCGTCACTGGCAACGCGCGCAGCCGCAGCGCATATTTTCGTTTATATAGCGTTGCTAATAATACCCACGCCCAGTTGCAGTTCTCTTGGCGTGTATTATTTTGTAAGTTTTACAGCAGCAACTTTCGGCTTGTGCGGGAGTGCCATGGGTGAAGCGTAATGTTGCACCGAGTTCTTAAGGCATGACCGGTGCCCCAAATTCAGCAAACTAACTTTTCATATTAGGAGACCGGTTGACCCCATTACACCTGAAGCATAGGTCAAGGGTAGTTCCCGATGTCTATGCTTAACGCTGGGAAATATTCAGTTATGTTGCAGTGGTGGCGTAGAGGTAGAGCATAAAACTCGCTTGCATATGGACCATGGTTCGAACCCCATACTGCACCCTTCCCACCGGATAAAAAAATATCCGCTTGTTGATGGAATTTCGGAAGGAGGCTTGGCGTGCGGCCTCATGCCGGCCACCATTGCCGGTAGCACACTCCCTCACCAGAGCTGGATTGGTCCCCCTGGTGTAGTAATGGCAGCACCCTACCATGAATACGTCAGTTCACCCTCGGTCCTCAGTCTCCAGTGGCTGCGAAGCACCAGAGGGTGTCAAGAATCTCTGGATCCAAAAAGGCTTCCATTGGAATCTGAACCTGACAACGTTTAACACAAGAACTTTATCTAGCGAGGCGAGTGTAGGGGTGTTCAAGGAATTAGAGAGCATTATATTTGATGTAATAGGGTTTAGCGAGGTTCGGAAGAAAGGTGAAGCCTTCATAGTACTAAAATGGACACGCCCTACGTTACCGCTGTATAGAGGACAGAAGAGAACTGAGAGTTGGATTTCTACTTCATAGGAGCATACCTGGAAACAGAGGAATACTATAGACTTAACTAAAGGGTAGGTGGTTTTGTAATTAGTCTTAAAAAAGGAACAATTTCAAGGTAATGCAGGGCTCTGCACCCATATGCAGCCTCGACGACCAGCTAGTTGAATGCTTCTATGAAGATGTAGCATCAGCAATGAATAAAGTAAAAACACAGTATAGCGTAGTTATGGGAAACTTCAATGCTAAATTAAGCAAGGCGGAGGCTGAGACAGTGCAGTTGAGAAATGCAATGAGAACTGCAATGCAGTTGAGAGCGGTTGTATAATAACACAGGTGACGTATTAGTAGAGTTGGAAAAACGTAACAATCAACGCGTTCTGAATACCTTCCTCTGCAAACGGTAGAGAGGGAAGTGGACGTGGAGAAGCCTGAATGGGGAGTATAAAAATGAAATACTTCATACTATGCAATATCCTATAGCATCTTGCAGCTTGCGTAAGTGCTCAGAATGGTGAGGTAGGGTAGTGACCACCCCGTGGTAGGATCTCAAATTAGGCTACATTTGAGGAGGTGCCGCAAAAGGGTAGTAAAAAGAATCCGATCAATTAGCTGAAGGTTGAACAATTCAGAATCGGGCTGCAGTACCAATATTTGGCTCTAACTGAGGAAGCAGAGTTTACGAAACAGGAAGCCAGTGACAATCTTACCCGCGTTATCACTGAGTGTGCAGTATAAGTCCGGTGCACGATGGCGAGACAGAATGCTGGTAAACTATCCTAGGACAGGAAAGGTCTAATAAGAAAACGCCAAACCATGACAATTTCCTCACCAGCCGACAGAATAGAGCTATCGGAGATTTCGAAGCTAATTATTCAGCGTAACACAGCTGACATATGGAAGTATACTACGGAAAAGATTGAGGGTGCTGTAAAGAACGGAGGCATCCTGAGAGCAGTGAAGAGGCGTCTAATGATGATGATGGTTGGTGTTTCATGGCGCAAGGCCAACGAGGGCAAAGAGCGCCAGAAAAGAAATTATACAATGAAGCGAAGTGATTACCACAAAAAGGTAGGTATAAAAACATGTAAACCGAACATAGCAAAATCACTAAAGGTAATGGGGATGGCTGGTGTATTGGGCCACATTTGATTATGTGTGATATGAGATAAGGTTTAAAAACTTAACATCTGACAAATCATCAAACACACGTTTCACACAAACACTGGCATCGTCACCTAGAAACAGCGATGGATGTCGTGGGATATGTTGTCTGTAGAGTTCTCTGAAGTGTTTGTGTCGTGTTGTGTGAAGTGCCTTGCATGTGATTAGTATGTGCACTACGGATAGGGCCTCTCTGCACCTGCTGCACAGAGGTCTTGGAGATGCAGTGAGAAGGTGCGAGTGCGTTGCATGTGTGTGCCCTATACGTAATCTGGACAAGGCGACTTCAGAGTATCTATTGCGTGTGTCGGTGGTGTATGGTCCCAAGTGAGGTTTTATTACGTGTAACCTGTTGTCTGTTTGTTCACTCCAGTGTGTTTGCCATGTTTTGAGAAGTTGTTGTCTGATGTGTGGTTTCACGTCGGTGTAGGGTAATGTGGTTATGTCTGCTGTATTCAAGAGTGTAGCAGCAGCAGCCATTCGGTCCGCTGCTTCGTTCCCGGCTATACCACAGTGGCCAGGGACCAAGCAAAGAACCAGTTCAAATTTGCGTACATACACAGACATAATACCCTTGACGATCAGATTGACAACGTGGTTTTTCGAAGGCATTGTTGACGACAGTGCCCGCACAACACTGAGGGAATCTTTATAGATAATGGATTGTGGGATGTGGCTTTGAAGTAAATGATTGACAACAAGAAGTACGCCGTAAGCCTCTGCCGTAAAGATACTAGTATGACTATTCAGAGTTCTAGTGACACTAAGGCCGGGCCCATGCACCGCACAGGACACAGAGGTGACAGTTCTAGAAGCGTCCGTATAAAATTCAGAACACTCACACTTCTGCTGCAAATACAAGAAATGCTGCAGAATTGCACATGTGGGAGCTCGGTTTTTATCTACACGAGTGAAAGATGTTTCGCATGATACAGGGCGGAGATGCCATGGTGCTATAAAATCCTTTAGAGATCTTTGTATTGTATCTAAAAAGGAGACAGCAAGCTCTGACGCTTCCTGTCTAACTCTATAAGAGAAGGGCGCAGAGAACGATGGTCGATTTAAAAGGAGTTCAGTCATGGACGTATCATGAAAAACTGATTTAAAAGATGGTGAGGCATGGATGAAATTTTAAAAGCATAAAGGAGATCTGTCTATGTTCGCTGACGTTGTAGGTTCCATTTGTTGCACTCCACATAGAGGCTTTCAACCGGGCTAGTGCGGAAGGCGCCAAACGCCAGGCGGAGCTTAGATGGAGCACTGGGTCCAACCTTTTGAGGGATGTTTTACTTGCTGACCCATAAACAACGCTACCATTACCCAATCGTGAACCTATCGAGCTGGTAAAAACACGTAACAGAAGTTTGTCAGCACCAAAAGAGATGTGCGAGAGAACCTTCACGATATTCATTGTCTTTAAGCACTTATGTTTTAGTTGTTTCATGTGTGGGATGAATGTGAGCTTTTCGTCAAAGATAATACCTAAGAACTTGTGTTCCTTTTTTACAGGAATAGAGACACCGTGGAGTTGAATGTCTGGATGCGGCCGAACGCCACGCCTCTTGGAAAACAAAACACAAGTGCACTTTCCTGGATTAAATTTAAAACCGTTGCTATCTGCGCAGCCCGAAAGCTTGTTCACACCAAGCTGGACTTGCCACTCGCAGATAGACAAGTTACAAGAATTAAAAGATAACTGTACGTCGTCCACATAAATTGTACATGAAATCGACGGTGGTAGCGCCTTACGAAGACAATTCATTTTCACAACAAAAAGGGTGTGACTTAAAATTCCACCTTGCGGCACGCCGTTTTCCTGCACATGAACCCTAGAGAGGGCAGTTCCAAAGCGCACACGAAAGGTTCTTTGAGACACGTAGCTGCAAGTGTGTTCATCATGTTACCTGTTATGCCGAAGGACTTGAGGTCACTTAGGATGCCATACCGCCAGGCGGTATCGTACGCCTTTTCCAGATCAAAGAATACCGTCATACAATATTGTTTGTGGAGGAAAGCATCCCTTATATAGGACTCCAGCGCGACGAGTTGGTCGTTGGTGGACCGCCCAGCCCTGAATCCTGCCTGGCAGCTCTCGAGAAGACCATTGTACTCAAGAAAGTACACGAGTCTCCTGTTTCTCATCTTCTCGAGGAGCTTGCACAGGCAGCTTGTGACGGCGATGTGCCGATAGCTAGCGGGAGAGGAAGGGTCCTTTCCTTCCTTCAGGAAAGCCACCACTATGGCCTCCCTCCGAGCGAGGAATGTGCCCCGAAAGCCATATATTGTTGTATAGATGTAGGAGTGTTTCAAGAGTGTCGGGGTGCAGGTGTTGTATCATGGTGTATGTGATTTTGTCTGCACCTGGAGCTGAAGGCTTACATGTGCTAAGAGCAACCTTCAGCCCATGAATTGAAAAAGGAGAATTGTAAGAAGTGTGCGACTTGTTGCTATCACGCAGGGACTTCTTTTCTATAGATTTTTTGTGTTTCATGAAAGTGTTTGTGTAGTGTGCTGAACTGGACACGTGTTCGAAGTGTTGTGCAAGTGTGTTAGCCTGGTCTTCCAGTGTGTGCCCTGTTGCACTAACCAGGGGCAGGCTGTGTGTCTGTTGTCCTTTTAGTTTTCGTATTCGTGTCCCGACTTTGTGTGAGTCACTGAATGAGTTGATGGAAGTTAGGAAGGTGCGCCAACTCTCCCTTTTCGCCTCACGACGCACTCGCTTCCCAAAAGCCTTTGCCCGTTTAAAAGAAATGAGATTATCGGACGTGTGGTGCCGGCGAAGGACACCCCACGCTTTGTTCTGGGCCTCTCGCGCCCGCCTGCAGTCCTCGTTCCACCAGGGCCTCCTTGGGTTGCGGGACCCACTGGAGCCCTGGGGAATAGACTTTTCGGCGGCGTCGAGGATGTGCGCCGTTACGAGTTGGGCGGCTTCCTCCACGTGTAGGTGTTTTATGGATGTGTGGTGTAGTTGAGATGTTTGTGTGAATGTGCTCCAGTTTTCTTTTGATTCATTAAACTTTTTATGGGCAGATGGACTGCTCGGGCCTATACCTATATACGTTAATGAAGTGGGGAAATGGTCACTACCATATCGGTCTGTGCCCACACCCCACTAAACGACATGGAAAGAGAACTGCGGAACCAATCGCCAAGTCAAGATGCGAGTATGTATTGTGTCCTAAGTTATGGTATGTAGGCTGTTTTTTTGTTGAAGAGGCATGCTCCGGAGGATGTAAGAAACTTCTCTATCAGGCGACCTCGGACATCCGTTCTGGAGGAGCCCCAAAGAGTGTTGTGCGCATTAAGGTCGCCTGTTAGTATGTATGGTTCGGGCAGCTGGTCGACCAGCGCCTCGAAATCAGAGCTCGAAAGTGCATGATCAGGAGGAATGTAGATGGAGCATACCGTTATCAACCTATTAAATATTATCGTACGGATCGCTACAGCCTCGAGGACAGTGTTTAAAGAGAGAGGGTGGCATGCTAATGATTTCCGGGCGATAATGGCCACACCTCCTGAAGAGTGGTGCAGCGAACCCTGTCCTTTCTGAATACCATGTACCTATTTAAAAAATTTGTTTGTTTAGAATTGAGGTGGGTTTCCTGCAGACACATGATACTTGGCTGACTGGCATGCATAATCTCATACACATCGTCAAGATTTTTAAGGAGGCCTCTGCAGTTCCATTGAATGATGTTTTCTGTTCCCATTATTTAAATTTAGGAATGACTGGAGTGTGTGTGTTTGCGTGTGTTCATGTGTCGTCTTTCGGGGCTTAGGATTAGGCTTTTTAGGCCTTTCTACTGGCTTGGCCGTCGGAGACCGCTCCTTGCGCTGCGTTGCAGGCAGGAACGGCCCGACATCCATTTCGTCGTTCGATGTCCGAGGGATGCCCGACGGACCGGGCCCCCCGGACTTGGCCCCCCTTCGGGAGCCCTTCGTTTGAGCCGCCACCGCCGCGGGCATTTGGGACGCCAAAAGTGGCACGGGCGGTGCGGTGGCGGTGGGAGCCGATGCGGGGCCCGTGGTGTCCATCGCCTCGGTACCCTCCAACGCACTGGAGGACGGGGAGACAGAGTCGGGAGCGGCACCGGTCCCGATAGAAGTGGTTTGCGCCACAACCGCTGCTGCCTTAGCAAGCGGCGTGGTGCCGGGTTGGCCTGCGTGAGGCAACCCAGCGGGGGGTGGGGGCGGGACCAGGTCATTCTCGCTGAACTGGGTCCCTGTGGACACCAGACGCCGCTCCGCCCCCCGGCGAGCCGCGTCAGCGTACCTCCTCAGAGGAAAAGAGGCGAAGCTCCTTCTCGCCTCTGGAAAGGTGATGTTCTCGGTTACCTTAATGTTTATGATCTTTTTTTCAAGTTGGAATTTTTCGCACTTGCGGGAGTATGCCGCATGCGGCCCCCCGCGGTGTACACAAGTGAGGGTTTCGGATGGGCAGTTGTCACTAGGATGGTCGTGCGCCGCGCATTTTGCACACGTCGTTCGGCCACGGCAAGAGTTCGTACCGTGCCCGAAACGCTGGCACTTAAAACAGCGCCGCGGGTTCGGGATGTACGGACGGATGGAGCAACGGATAAAACCTGCATTTATGTGTTGTGGGAGAACTGCGCGGTCAAAGGTGAAGATGGTGTGCTTGGTGGGAATCTCCTTGTCGTCTCTGCGGATGGTGATGCGTCTCACGGCAGTGACGCCCTGATCCTTCAAGCCAGCAAGGAGATCCGCATCCGTTTGGTTCAAGAGATCTGTCTCTGATATCACACCCTGCGAGCTGTTTAGGCTCCGATGGGGTGTGACCCTGATGTCTAGATCAGCCAGTTTTGTCTGACTAGAAGCTTTGCCAGACTGCTGCTTGTCATTTATTTCGATTAGGAGTTCACCAGACCTTTGTTTTTTGCACTTATATGATTTTCCTACTATGGCCTCAAGATACGTGGCGATCAAGAAGACTGACTCAGATGCAAGAGGGTGGGTTGGTTTGAGGGACTCCATGATAAGAAATCGAGAGTAATGATCTGGTGCAGGAAATGTCAAAGATGGCAATGGGGGAAACGATACTTCGGTGCGGCCCCTTTTAGGGGGCCGATCACGTTTGGGGAGGAGGGGTTTAGACAATACCATAAGCATCGTATAAAAGCAGGGGAGACGGGGGGTTACTTTTCTCCTTTGACCTTACCCTGGTAGTCAAAGAGGGTCCCGGAGCTCCCTGCCTGGTAGACAGGCAGGGAGCCCATCGGCCGGAGCTTGACCAAGGCTCCGACGGCCACTGTTTACGGCTTCTACCCTTCACCTTTAAACACCTCGCCACGGTTGGACACGGCTTATGTTGGAAGCTCGGGGTCCGCGGTGTCGCTGCTCACCGTCACCATGAACACTCAAGGTGTCCCGTGCGGGGTGAAGAGGCGGCTAGGTGTGGCTACAAATCATATGTATTTAATTTAAGACAAGCAAGACAATGTTATCACAAATATGGATAAATAGTTATTATAGCCGAAGAGTTCTATAGAGATATGTACGGTAGCAAGGACATCCGGGATAATGCCGAACGAGAAAGTAGTTCAGAGGAGATAGACATCCCACCAGTTACGACCAAAAAAGTAAGGAAGGCTTTGAAAGAATTGAAAGGCGGCAAATCACCTGGTGAAGATAAGATAACAGCAGACCTATTGAAGGATGACAGGCAAATTGTACTAGTAAAACCATAGAAACTGTACACACAATGCCTAATGTCCGCGGGTATACCGGAATCTTGGAAGAACGCGAACATCATCCTAACTGATAAGAAAGGCGATATAGAAAACTTGAAAAATTAGAGGCTGATCAGCTTACTTTCAATCGTTCAAGGTGCTTACCAAGGTAGTCGCTGACAGAACTTCATTCACCTGAGATTTTAGTCAACCTAATGAACAAGCAGGGATTAGAGTAGGAAGAATTTCAATCGATTAAACCGAGGCCATCTATCACGCATGAAGAAACGTTTCAGGGATGTATACAGTAGCCGACCCATTTTTCAATCCTCGAGGGGAACGAGCTATATTAAGAATAAAAGCGCAGTCCGAAAAATCCGTGAGTCATTGCTCCTATGGCACAACTGGTCGTTTCTCGCAAAACTCCGAAGTATCCAGGAAGTCCAAATTTTTGGAGTCCAAAATAAAAACGGTCGGCTACTGTTAAGCTCGTTACATGGCGTTTACAGACAATGCCATAGCCTCTAAATAAGTATATATTGCAGCAGTACTGAAAGAACTGAAAGTTTATGAATACAGGAAGTCTGCAGAATACTTCTAGACGGCATATAAAGGGATATTCTGGATGACAGAAAAGTCGCGAGATAATTGAGAAGATTTCGATCAGAATTGATGAAAAATACGATGTAATGGGAAGAAAAATAAGATGTAATGATACATAAGCATGCTGAAGGTGCCCTCTTTAGCACATTAAACGCAACGCCAGAAAATGTACAAGAGTACAGGTGCCTTAATATGGCAGTGGTGATTTTAGAAACGACAAAAATATGCGGTGCAGACTAGTCGTGAACTGGGGTAGACTTCGCAAGCAAACCCAATAATTACATTGAGTAACGTTCACAATAAAGAATTCAGAGCGCTTCTACTTCATGGAGTTGAAAACCAGGGAAAGCTTAGATAAAGTGGGTTTTGCTATGGTGGGTGTTTTGCGATGCTGAGTTTATATCTTATCACATCTGGATTTCGTCGGCCTTGAGGCGGGCAAGTTTCTCTTCAACCTTAATAGATTCTCAGCTACATGACGGGCTGGAACTTCAGACTTGAGGTGGCAACCTCTAGTGGCTTCACATTCCGTCGCAGCGGCTTTCTATTGTTCCAACGCAAATTCACGTGTTTGTGCGGGCAGGCGCTCCTGCAATTCCTGCTCTTTTTTATGACTATCAGCCATACGCGTCTGTCTCATGGCGAGTTAGCAAGACGCTGCTGTTAACAGTGCTAGCGCTGTTATAAAATGTGAAAAAGCATGGTGTTGGGGAGGAGTAAAATGTAGTGAAACAACATCGGCGGCGGCGAGGATGAGCGTAGAAGCGCGCAGAGTATACTATTGCATCCGCAAGACGAATTCCGCATCTTATATATATATATATATATATATATAGATAGATATATATATATATATAGATATATATATATATATATATATATATATATATATATCTATAGATATATATATATATATATATATATATATATATATATATATATATATAGTTTCGCTGTATCAAAAGTAGTTTAGAACCAACTCTACCGCGAGGTGAAATATTATAAGAGAAAATGTGGCGTCCTACTCACTCCTGTCACATGCCTAGGCAGGTACCCAAGCCATACAATACAAAGGATGACAAGAGGTACAGTTTCGGACAGGAAGCCAATTTCATTCACCGGTAACGGAAGCGATTAGAAGATGTAAAGATAAAATAAAGACAAAAATTACCTTGGGCTGGTCATGGGGTAAGACAAAATTGGAATCGCAGAACTATGAGTGCAAGAGAACGGCTACCCAGATGCTCGACTGAAGTATTGAAGTGATTCGGAAGGAAAGAACAGAATCGGCCAATACAGGACAGAAGCAATTGTAATGCAATAGGAGAACGCCTCTTCCTGAACTACATCTTATAGGAGATTTATGAAGATGGCTATGGTGACATCAAACCTGACGAAGTTTATTGAATGGTAGAAGTAGAGTTTACCTTCCAAGTGGTATGATGAAAATAAGAAGCTAGCAGCCGTTATTCGAAGCTATTATCGCGCTGATGACTAGCGGGAGGATGCTGGTGCGAGTGTATACATTGACTTCCTCTCCTTAACAGGCCTCTCTATAGCGCGAATTAAAGTACTGCGTACGAATGAACCTTGGTGAGCAACACTGTGAAAGATAGCAAATTCTGTTAGTAGTGGACCATAAAGTGTCCGAAGAAAAAAATGGTCATCAACAATGATAGTAGACCATCCTGGGCCGTGAGTAGAATTTCTTGTGCATGGTATGATTTACAAGTTTTATATTATCGAATAGGGTGTGCTTGGGTAGCGCTGTAATTGTGGAACGAATTGTTCGACGCAAGATTTTTGTTGTGCCGAAGCCTGCGAGTAATTGTCTGTAGACCTGAGCCCTGCACGTTAAAATAATTGATTGCGACGACGGGCACTTTTCTGTTGATGGCTTTTTTGGCTTGCCCTTCTGTGCTTGTTGGCAAAGTGGTGTATGGTAAATTGCATTCATTATGTGTTTTGAGAGAATGAATGCAAATCGTTTAAATATTATTGTGTCGTATTGTAATGCCAACCCGTCAGATGGGCTGTAAAATGCCAATAATGGGACTGCCAATGAGAAACGCCGCTTTGGGTTGATTGTTTTGCAGCGGTTTGTGGTGTGATACCGTAGAGAGTTATCTTTTAGGACAAGTTCGGTGCCGAGAAATACTAGACATTTCTCAGGACCAGCCAGGACGTTTTAGCGATCAGTTTGTATGGCTTCCGCGGAAAGAAAGAGATTTCTATCAGCCATTATGAGGATGATGTCGTCTAAATTCTTAATGAGTAAGTAGAGTGTCGTTCAAAATAGGAAGGAACTGTGCTCAACGCTATCAATGAAACTACGGGCCATAGAATAAATTATGAAGGAAGCTTCGGTCAAACTTATAAACACGCTGTTATCATTTTGGGTGCGAGCCGTGGCGGGTTGCTGAGCGATACTGCAGGTTGCGATGAGCGATACCGCGTCATTCATAGCTGCGATCGCGAGCAAAAATTGTGTTCGAGGAGATCCTTAGGGATGGTAGTTTCACTTCTGCATTCAGCAGACCTACAATACACAAGACAAAAATGACACAGAGGCACAAGCAAATTGTAGCGAAGCAACAATTAGCTACGAGTTAAGCCAAAGTCTGACGTGTGCGCTAATAGTTATACACAGTCTTTGATCTCGACGGAAGCATGCTTTACGCGTTACAGTTGGCAAGACAGGGGGTTGTTGATGAGGCTGTCGCGTTTCTTCTAACTAAATATGAAGAGAGATTCTTCTAATGGTGTTTGCTGCTCATGTTGCAAATCCTTTGAGGGGTTGTTACAAGTATCCGAGATGAAAAAGACATTTGAGAATTCACGTGCTCCGATAAAGCTGGAAAAAATGTGGTTTTTTTCGTTTTGTGCTCGCGAAGTTTCTAGATGAAAAAAAGAGAAATCTTGAAGGTGTCGCAGTTAGAACGGCCGGTATTAAAAGCAAGGATAGAAAAGCTGTACAAAGTTTTCACGAATTGAGAAATGAACATAAACTAACGAAGGGCCAGGATTTCTTCCTGTACCTCAATAAATGGTTCATTTCTGACATATTGGACAGCGTGCCGAAAATTTTCCAATCCCGACGAAAACCAGCCACGACACCGTCGACATTGTAAGTCGTCGGACAGAAACACCATGGGAAGATGACTGTAGCTCTTGGCGACGCGACATAACAGCATATAAAAGTGCTGGAAAGCCTAGGCCAACACAGGTCATCATGTAGGTTTGAAGTTCACAGCAAAGCAACGTAGTCGCAGATGCGACGGCCTGTAAACCGCGTTTATAGAAGTCGATGGTACTGGTAACTATTTTCGTGGTGCCCAGCGCGCAGTCTTGTCACGTTCTTTGTCCCGTTTTAGCGCTGTTTTTCCATATTCAGTTATGTACCAACAAGCCCGCACCAACACACTTTTTCAGTGGTGCCTGCGTGCCAGTAAGGTATCTGTAACAACTAGCCCTCTGTGCTGTCATTAACACTGCATTGTTGAGGCGGGCCCTGCTTCCCAAAGCGCACTTGGGAGGCAGGAAAAACATAGTATATCTGGTTGGCAGCACACTAAGATTGTGGCCGCTAACAAACATCATGCTGTCGACAACTGATTACAGTAGCAAGTCGGTGCAAGTTGAGCTGAAGAGCCAAAATGTAGTCTTATTCTGATCAATTTACTAGAAGAGGTTAGAGGGGGTATTTTTGACTCGGCGAGTCTCGGCAACCCACCGACCGTCAAGAAATACCTTCAAAAAGGTTCTTAAAGGCACTGATTTGGAGGCAATAAAACAAGCTGCGGAAGGTACCGAAAAGTAATTACTACCGGGATTGCTTTAGGAGATCACAAACGGTTCCTACTAATGCACTAACTACAGAAGCATGACAGAAATTTCGCGGCTGCAAGAATAGGATGCTAGCCTGCACCACCGCTTTGAAAGAAAATGGGAGTGGATGACGGCCGAGAAGATAGTCCTGAGGGAGGTTTCAGCTGAACCGGGGGATAATTCTCGGCTTGTTGAATAAGTTTAAAGAATGCTGTATCAAAATATTCACGTAGCAACAGAATTACCGGACACCACGATGTAGTAACATATTCGAGAGTGCTTTCTGGGGCTAGTAATAAGTGTTTGAGGTGTAATCAGCGGTCATTGGTTGGTTTGAAAAAAAAACCTTACGTAGCCACACCACGAAGCGTGTGTCGTAATGGGAAACATACCGTGCAGACACGAGTTGTTCTACTGCTGATATTACAATGTAGCGGTTACTCGTGACTATTATTGTAAATTTGTTGAGGTCTGAATGCTGTAGCAAATTTGCGTTCTGCCCCTCAATACGATTTTGTTGAGGTTTGGCTTAATACGACCATAATCAGAAAGCCTAACACATAGTGTCAGAGGTCCCTCAAGATCGCCATCATTCACCAGCGACAAGACAACGACGAAAAAGGTTAAACTCGGCTGTTGCCGGGTCAGCAGCACATGCTGAAGAGTATCAAGAGCCACCAGAGGAACGACACTTTGAGTAACAGACATGGCTTCAACCAAGCAAAGCGTTGCCGAGACTAAAAGATCGAATCTTTAAAAATGCCTTCCCCCCTAAATAATTGCAAGTTATTTAGATCATCCGAGATATATGAACTAGTATTACTATTTGGGGGGAATGTTTCTTACTTTGGATATCTATTTTAGTTTGTTTTTTTCTTGGCAGTTCCTCAACTATATGCTCGAGTGTAAGCATTTTTCAATTAAAAAAGGGCCAATCTCCCCGCGAGGGGGACTCGAGTAATGCGTCGCATAGGGGGTGGGTGTATTGCGTTAACGTTTAGTGTTTGGGCAGTTGGTGGTAGTGAATGCGTTGTATCAGCAGCTTCTTGACGTAGTTCGAATGAGTCAGGGATATAAGGCGCGTTCGTAGCCTTCCATTCTGTGTCGGCTTTGTGGCGCAGTGGGTAGAGCACCATGTACCTTGCGTTCCGCCCGCAGGGTCGTGGGATCGAAACCAGGCGCCGGTAAGTATTATTTTTTAATATAGTGCAGGGGGAGGGGTGCGGACCTGTTGTTGAGAGCGAGGAGGGTAGCGTGATGCGGGAGAGGAGGAGTGGGGAGAGAGGGCGCACCTGGAACGGCTGTTGTGGACGCCGAGGCACGCCGACAACGCCGGGTGACATCGTGAGTTAAAGAAATGCTCTGCATTTAGAATGCCCGTGTGTCGAATTTTCGTTTACCGGACAAGAGATAAGCCATGTGGATGAGCGAAAAATGCGTTTCATAAGCGTGGAGAAGATTAAAGAAAAAGTGATCGCGCAAAGGTCACAAATGTGTGTTGTTCCTCAAAAATTTGATGTCTGGGGATTGAAATGACCTGGGTAAATTTGAGATTGATGAGACCTTTCAGAATTTCGAAGGACTATTATTGTAATCAGAAGATCGGGGAGGGGTGTTTTAAACAACTCGTGAAGGGTTTTATCCGCATAATGCAGATGTTTGCGCGCGTCTCGGCATAATACAGATGTTAGCCTTGGTCATAGCCCAGCGACCTTCAGAGCGAAATAAACATAGTAAGGTGCCCAGGCTTATATACGGTGCCTGTGCACCGGATTTAAGCACAGTGCAGGGTAAATATTCTTACAAATGAAAGAAACAAGTAATAACTTCAGTTTTGGGTGTTACATGTATATTGAATTAGTGGCAAGGCGTTGCATTCCGCGATCCCGCGGCAGCGGTGGATGCCTGAACCGCAACTAAATCCTGCGCTTGCTCTTACCGCCCGCCACCTCGCCTGCCTGAAGATTTGTTGCAACCGCTGGACGACGCATGTGCGCGACAAACTCAGAGCATGGCCTGCAGCATCTGCGATGGTGGCAGGAAGTACGACGCAACACCCAATTTTTGAGGACCGAGAAAAGCACCGATGGCATAATAAGACCAGCGCAACGAGGATTCCGTGCAGTTCGGCAACTGTGCACGCCTGAACCGCAACTAAATCCTGCGCTTGCTCTTACAGGTAAGCAGCATACTTGAAAAATCCCATTCTCTTGTATGGTAAAGGAGTGTGCACTGCTGCCGAACAATCTGCCCCTGCATTTTCTTGTACAGTTGTACTCCAAGTGTTGCTGAAATGTCCAAGGACGCTCGTGATATGCCTAAAGCCTTTAAGGATTTCAAGCGTGAGCTCCGACTAGAAAGTAGAGGCCTTAAAAAATTGATGGAATTGGCGAACTAACGAAGCAGCTACAAGAAATACAAAAGAGAATCGAATACTTTGTTCACAGAAAATGAAGCCGACAAATATACTAGAAGAGCTAGAACAGTACCAGCGCACCAACAATGTTGAGATGTTACAATGGGTTCAGCATAATTATCCTCAGAATTTTCTGAACACACCAGAAAATAAGAAATTTAAATACAACATGCGTCATCTGTAACGGAAAAGCACCACAGTGTGGACAAATTACGGTAAACAGCACATCTATTATCAAGCACCTGCTTTATTAATCGCTTAGATGGTCTCACAAACACAAACCATATACGTTCTAAAACCTAAATGAAGTCCATCCTTTTATGCCATGACATTGAATATCGATAATAAGGTATATGTACTTAAAATGCTTTACTTTTAATGTGTATTGTATGATAAAACGGTTATGTGAACGCCTATGTTATATTTTTTGTTAATATCTACTCTTCAATTCTGCGAGTTTTTAAAAGTATATGAGTGGCTTTTTTCTTTTTAAAGTGAAAGCTCATTTTTTGTAAGCACTACTTTGGACTTATGTGAATTTTTATTGTGTGTGGTATTGAGTGAAATGATGCGATATCATATTTGATCATTGGTAATGAGTTCCCTCTTTGTCAACTGTAGTTAGCTGCAGAGGCCCTTGTCCGGCTATAAAGCCTATAGCCTCTGCTCCTGTCCCTGTAAAGACTCAGCACAAATAAATTATTTCATTCTTTCTTTCAAGGCTGAGGTAATTTTTTCAGAGTACTGGTAGCGTACTCATGCTTTCGCGTAAAAATATAATTGTGGAATCAAAAGCACAAAGGCACACCTAATTTATTGCCCTACCTGGTAAGCGACAAATATATAAATAACAAGCAAAACTCGCTAAAAAAACGCATCCCGTTCGGCGCAATTATATCTGTTCGAAAAAACAGCAACGTTAAAACGTTTACTGAATATATTTTACTACACAAGTAAAACGCAAACGTTGCAAAACAAACCCGCCTCAATTAAAAACTGGCAAACAAAACTACTACCAGGAAACGTAAGGTCTGTGAAAAGACATTTTATTAATAGGTATATTTATAAGAAAAGCAATGCTCACTCACCCGCAAAAGGGTTGTCCGAACGAAACAGAGAGAGGAAAAAAACACGAGAGTGCGAGGGACTTAGTTCCCTACGCCGTCCGCCAGAACGACGGCCTTAAGCCTAACTAACTTTGGCCTTTGAGCCCAAGTCCTCGCCCGCCGGGGCGAGCGCGCCGCCCTTAAGCCTAACTAACTTCGGCCGTTAAGCCCAAGTCCTCGCCGCCCTTAAGCCTAACTGCTCACCCCGGCGGACGTTGTCCGCCGGGGCGAGCGGCGCGCCGCCCTTAAGCCTAACTAATTTAGGCCGTTAAGCACAAGTCCTCGCCCCGGCGGACGTTGTCCGCCGGGGCGAGCGCGCCGCCCTTTAGCCTAACTGCTCGCCCCGGCGGACGTTGTCCGCCGGGGCGGGCGGCGCGACTTTTCACAATTTTTTGTGGTGAAAATTTCATATTCAAACGGTTTGACCGAGTGGAATGAACTGCTGGCAGGAGCTTTGGCCCGGGAATGCTTCCTGTGGTTTCTTGTACGGTTTTGAGACAAGTGACTCGTTTAGTTGTATCTGCCGACTCCAAACGCCTATGAAACATAGAAGCAGTGACTTTGCAAGCGAATTAAGTGGCTAGTCTCTCGTTGAATGAAAAAATGTTGCACAGAGAGCCATCTTTGCTCTCAACAGAAATACCAAGGTTTCAGCTAACAGAAAGATGACTCACTTGCAACATCATCTTTACACAACAATGCTGCTGACTTCAAAAAGAAGTGCTAAAATCAAACTTTAAAATAATTTACTTTACTTTAAAATTTATTGGTTCAATTTCCAAGACCCCTACTGTTCTTAGAACGACTTTGCATACCAAACGAGCTGCCATCGTAAATTAAAAAAATTAAAGCCGTTCCACTCAGTGTGAAAGCTGTCGAAAGTGCAGAGCAGTGATACGCCAGAATGGGTGGTGCGCCGTTATCCGCTCACAGCTAGCACCCACCACACTCTTCGCCGCCCCGTCTTAATCCTCTCTTGATGAATATGCATTTCAAATTTCTTGCCTTCGCAGTGCTCACGCGTCCCTTGCCTCAAACGGCGCCAGCTGTTTGAGGCAAGTTAGAGGCAAGTTTGAGGATCAGTTCTCTTTGTGCTTGCTTTAATTTCTTATGCTGGAGCTGTTTTGCGTCATTTCGAACGCGTAATTTTTTTCTTTCGGGGCTGGAGCCTTTTTGCGTCATTTAGAACGCGCCATTGTTCTCTTGCGCGGCCGCTTTTTTCGCTTACTATCTTAAAAACAAACCCAACGAGCGTTTGTAACCAAAGGCACGCATGGGCTGCCAGCTATATACACAGATTTTGCCTTAATTGTGCCTGCAGGTTTCTTCGCGCTAAACAATGGGGCGATGTATGACATACGCCAGCCGTTCATGAGGTTGGAACGGTTATGACTACTTAAACCGCGTGGTTTTCGGAGCCTCAGCGTGACCCCTGATGACGGTGCACCCGGCTCTACTTGGGTCCGTTATCTCGCTGCACCGCCTGATTCCGGCAGTCGCATGATATCGACCGTTACAGATCTACGACAACAAGGGAACCAATAAAGCGCTCTGCACTTAAAACAAGCAATCAGTAGGTGCATGCCTTTGGTGTGAATCTACAAGGACTTTACATACCTGCCAGAGAGCATGCGAAGAAGAGGGATGCAGGAAACCTCGGCATAACTCCTCGGAGTAAATTCACAACCTTAAAGCGCAAGCTTTTGCTCCTGATTTAAAGAGTTTTCACAGCTGTTATAGATATGAACAGTTTCAGAGCCATATATAGTTGACGCATCTGCTTTCGATAGAGATGTCGTGGATAAATTCATAGGGTCATGCTGTTCACATGAATCAGTTTTCGGTAAACGTGTCAAACAATGTATATAGAGTCATCTTATAAGTATGTTGGTATGTTTCCATAAGCGTCTGTGACGTATTGTTCACTCAGACCGCAAAGTCTACCGAAAGACAACGTAAACATTGAATTTAAGTTTTAATACATGTTTGTTTATATAAACAGGCGTATTGCTCATTTTAGCACATCGTTGCGGATTTGGGAACATGAATAAATCAGTAAAAAACTTCAATCATCTCTTATCATCGTCCCTTTTATCATTGTGCCATGGTCACGTGCCACAAAGCATGTTTTCAGAGCTGCAATGATATTTCGCCTGCATCCCTAGAAATCAAGGACTCAAATTTAGTACAGAAAAAGAAACGACTGGAGTTTGTTTGCTCTATAAATTTGTTATTGTGTAATTACTAAGAAAAAACTTAAATTCTCTACTGTCATACATAAAATATCTGCATGCTAACTAAAGGCTGTACAAACACTCTGATGGTATCAGTTGTTTGCGGAAGGCTATATAAATAAAAGGCATTGAAAATTTATTTCGTGAACTGCACGGAAAGGCAGAATAAATACGAGAAAAGGTAACAGAAATTTAGTCTGATTTTAAACAGAGTTATGAAACACACACAAACGAGCCATTGGCAAAGGAGGCCATACTTCGAATGTATTTCTAACACAATAATTACATGTAGTAATTCTGTATTTATTTTGAAATACTTCGCATTCGAAATACGTTATCAGTGCATTAAAAATACAGGAAAAGTACATTTCACAGATTCATTTCAAGTATGCTCGAAATATATGGTAAATATATTCTCATCATATTCAACATAAATTTAAAATACAATCTTGAATATGTGTACACTTATAAATGTGCGCTTAAAATACATTGAAAACACGTTTACCATCACGAATCTGGGAATCCAGCCGTAATAAGTGCATTTATTTTGCATTTGAAATGTATTCATGCCAGATTGAAAAAAGTGTGCTAGAAGTGCACCTATAATATTATCTCAAATACATTTGAAGTGAAATAAAATGCACTCAAAGTGCACTTGTAATAGCATTTTAAATATATTGAAATCTCATTAAGAGTGCATGAAAGTGCTCAAGTTAAAATGCATTTTGAATGCGTTGCTGAATGTATCAATTCCTTCAAGCATGCAACAGGCCCTGAAGAATAACCCACACAAGAAACTCAAAATTCTCAAGGTCATAGACGGAGCGCAACTTTGTTTATTCACTGATAGCAGCACAACTTGGTGCCTGTGTGGTGGCGCTTCCAGTTTTTTTTAACGCTGTAGCCGCAGTGTTGCATTTGCGGGGCAGGCATCTCCGCACGTCCGACTTCGTCAGGCTGGAGAATTTCTCCAGCACATGGGCTGCAACAAAAGATTCATTCCAATTCATGTTTGGGCCCCACAATTTATGAAGCAGTTCTGAATCTTTGTTTGCTTCATGACTGTGTTTACACTGTTTTTTACAACTGGTTCTGCAAGCTTTCTTTCCTTTCACTGTTCGTGGAAGATGAATCGTAGATGTTGAGTTCGCAAGCCTGATGAAGCTAGAGCGCAGAGCTTCTTCCGCTTTGTCCTCAGGCTATTCATTACCCTTGCAGGATTCAACATTTGCGATGCTTCTTGATTGGGAGCTACGCGAGTAGGAGAGCCGGCATTTGCGGTCACGCTCCAATAGATGGCACTAATCTTCAACCACTTCTGTAAGCTGCATCTTCATTGGGAGGACTTCTCACCGTCATTTCATAGCTGACTGAATCACTGTCTGTTTGCTGGAGTTATAATAAAAACCGACTGCAGGCATCTGTCGTCCACCTGTGTTTCCACAATGGAAGCAACTGTAATTAGTGACTGGTACTGCATCTGATGTTAAAATGTGTGTTACAAGCGAGATTGTGATTAAAGTTCAAGGATGACCATTATAACCAACTGTCTTCTGCATCCGATTGTCTGTTATAAAAGAGGTCAATTTAATGGTTAAGATAGGGCAGCGAACCATGTGGGTGAATAGCGTCTCTTATACCCATTTGTCTCTTACATTCGTGTCTCTTAAACAAGGTTCTACTATATATAAATTGCACGATCGCACAAAACGAGTGATGTGCTGTCCTTCACTTTCAGAACTGCCAACCATGAAAATTAGGGAGATTGTGTTATTAGGGAGGGGGTGTTGTTTTGTTTACATTTCTGACCGACATCTGAAAGTGTGAAGGGTGTTTATTGTATTTTATAACAACGTAAGGGTACGAGCTGGATGATACTCCATCAAAACGCCGTAGAGCACAGTAGGCAAGACAAAGAACGCAGGGAACACGGACGAGCGCACGGTAGCGCTCGTCCGTGTCCCCTGCGTCTTTTGTCTTGCCTACTGCGCCTACGGTGTTTAGATGTTTATTGTAAGCTGCTTTGTTCTTGCATCATGTGACAGATAGACGCAAACGTCATGATCCATTTTCCCTCTCCTTCTTTTAGTACAGTGGTGAGCGTACAACCAACATTCCGGCAGTTCCTAAATGCATGGTGCACACGGTACTATTGTGGCCAGAATATATTTAGCGGTACTCACGGTACGGTCACAAGGAACAAAAAGTTAGTGGCGAGTTCTCTGCCCCAGCACCGCAGATGTTGCAGCAGTGAAGGCACAAGCACGCGCATGATTAGACAACCACTTTTCGGGAGAATAGAGATGGCATTCATACAATTAGAAATGTGGTCGAAATTCAGGAGACTTCCGGTTGATTCGGGAGAGTTGGCATGTATGCACTTGTCTGATCCATGCGTTATTCTTATGGTTTAAAATGATGTATCGACAAGCCAGCTTTACCATTCACTGGCCTTAATGGCAGCAGTGCTGAACTAACAATGACGTTGGTAAAAACTGATGAGTCAAAGCAGGAATTTTGTTTTAGTGATGAGGCTTTTTTTTGTGTTGGCAAACGAATCCCTTCGTCTCTGTCACAAAAAACCATTTAAAGCGGCCATGAAAATAAAATAACACTGTTTAATACAAAAGAGCTAGGCTTCACTGCCTTAGCCAGCTTCATTCCAGCCCCGAAAAGTTTTAACTAAAACAAAAAACGAAACGAAAGGCCTAACTACAATTGCCCGGACATGTGCATTAGCGAATGGTTTGTTGAACGGGCACCAGCCGCATAAACAACATTTTGTGGCATCATACAAAAGTTGCCTGAAAGCTGGTAGAAAATTTTACTGATTCATATGTTTGCTTTAATATCACCATTATTTGTTTGAAGTTTGCTCTAAAATTAGTAATATTGTCACAACGGCTAAGCAGTTTTGCTTATGAACCAAACCTCCATTTTGTCTTCATGGACACTCTAAGATATCAGCAATGTCACTTCAAGAGAATGCAAGGCTATTTCACTTCAATATTTTGCAAAAGGGAATAACCCTCGCCCATTTATATGTGGGCAACATAAGAAATTAAAACATATGCAACATCAAACATTTAGTGCGCTGAAGTACCTTCCGTAAAGCAGCATAGTATCCTTATAAATGAGCGCCAGTACCTTTTCGTTGACCTCCTGCCTGAGTCGCTGCAGAACCAGGTCCTGTAACGCCACTGCCTTTCGTTTCCCTGCCTTTAAGGGTGCAAAAAGAAACACAGTGAAAACATACTTTGCGAAACACAACTATCAGATTCCCTAGTTTATCATAGTAACAAGAAACCTTTAATGCTACAAAACGTTCTTGCAGTTTATAAAGGCAATAGGCTTTACAGCTTCTAGCATTGAAGATATGAGACCATAGTGCTTAGAAGCGCCAACCCAAGCAAACTCCACACAGGTTGTTTTGACATTACAAATGAAAGGGTGTGATGCATAAGCTATAATGCTGAGAGCAGAGGCAATATTTCAAGATTTCAGTACTGAAAATACACCTCGGATATCAGGTGCACCATGTAGAGAAGGGTACAAAAGTTTTTAGTTGTGTCATACAAACACCTGCTCTTAAGAGGAATTCAGCAAGAGCTAAGTTACCAAAAGGAGAGGGAAGTAAGAAGATGCAATTTTTTATAAATATTTATGTGCACCAAAATGCACAAATCCTGCCATTGTTGGCAACAGAGAATTCGAAAAAACTAGTGAAACTAAAAAAGATAAAAGATCCCATTCAAACCGAGGTACATAACATTCAATCCCAGCTACGCGCGGTGAGAGTCAAGTCATTTAAGCACTCCACCTACACCAGAACATGAAACAGACCTTTTGAGGTACCTGCTCGCATGCTTTGAACGCCAGGCAACATAGTTTCTCCTAAGGATGCTTAACTGCTGCATCAAATGTGGGTCATGCTGGTTCCATGAGGCTACCATAATGCCGATTCATAGCCCTTAACCATGAAGTTCCATGCTTACTCATACACCCAGCCACCCAAAGGCTTTCACAGCGAATTTGCACGGTTTAAAGTTGCTGCGACATTGAGATACCCATCTACGATTCCCACATATTCATTCATGGGGACTGGCAGGTGAGGCTGAAAGCTGCCATCAGAGGCTCGTGGCCAATTTACCAAATCCTTATAGCAGTAATGCTTTGGCATTAAGTACCTGAATGGAGAATGAAGTGCCAGCAGCAATTTTGTTGCCACGGAACCAGCATTGTCCTCTCTGCAAAGACTGCTCATTCTATCTGCCGAAAGCACCATGACTAACAAGTTTCCGCTAAGTTCGTGACAAAAGGGGTCTTCAAAGTTCTACCGCCATGCAAGCTATCCTTAGCTTTCAGGCTTCCCTTTGCATGACTTCATGTACAGACTGTCGAGCCCTTGATAAAGAAATTCATTGTCCATGGAGAGTTACACTGACTCAAAAAAGGAATAAAGAACAGTAAATGAAAAAAAATGCTATCCAGCTCTCGTGCACCGTACGTACGTGCACCGTACGTATGCAGCGATGGCGTAGAGGTAGAACACCCGCCTCGCGTGCAGAAGGACAGTGGTTCGAATCCCGGTGCCGGACAATTCCCACCGGATTAAAAAAAAATCCGCGTATTGATGGAATCGCACAAAGGGGCTTGGGGTGCGGCCTGACCCCGGCGACCATTGCCGGCAATGCGCTCCCTCACCAGAGCAGGATTGGCCACACTGATGTAGTAACGGCCACAACCTCCCATGAATACACCAAATTACCCTCGGCCCTCAGTCCCCAGCGGCTGCGAAGCAACTGACCACGGCGGCGGTCAGACCTGTGACGCAGCAGAGGGTGCTAAGAATCCCTGGATCCGGACAGGCCGCCAATGGAATCTGAACCTGGCAACGTTTAACGCGCGAACCTTATCTAGCGAAACAAGTCTAGAGGTGCTGTTCGAGGAATTAGAGGGCATTAAATGGGATGTAATAGGGCTTAGCGAGGTCAGGAGGGCAGGCGAAGCCCTTACGGTGCTGAAAAATGGACACGTCCTATGTTACCGTGGTCTAGAGGATAGAGGAGAACTGGGAGTGGGATTTCTAGTCAATAAAAGCATAGCTGGCAACATAGACGAATACTACAGCATTAACGAAAGGGCAGCAGGTCTTGTAATTAGGCTCAATAAGAGGTACAAGCTCAAGGTGGTGCAGGGCTACGCGCCCAAATCCAGCCACGACGACCAAGTGGTGGAACGCTTCTATGAAGATGTGGAATCGGCAATGGCTAAAGCAAAAACACAGTATACCGTAGTTATGGGGGACTTCAATGCTAAAGTAGGCAAGAATCAGGCTGGAGACAAGGCAGTTGGGAACTATGGTATGGGCTGTAGAAATAGCAGGGGGGACCTACTAGTTGAGTTTGCAGAACGGAATAACCTACGCATAATGAATACCTTCTTCTGTAAACGGGAGAGTAGGAAATGGACCTGGAGGAGCCCGAATGGGGAGCACAAAAATGAAATAGACTTCATATATGCGACAACCCCGGCGTCGTGCAGGATGTGGAAGTGCTCGGAAGGGTAAGGTGTAGTGACCACCGTAGGGTAAGATCTCGAGTTAGGCTAGATTTGAGGAGGGACCGCAACAAGCTAGTACGAAAGAAGCCGATAAATCAGCTAACAGTAAGACGTAAAGTAGAAGAGTTCAGGATCGCACTGCAGAACCGATATTCCGCCCTTAACGAGGAAGCCGAGCTTACGACACAGGAAGCCAGCGACAACCTTACACGCATTATCACGGAGTGTGCAGTAGAAGTCGGCGGCACTATGGCTAGACAGGATACTGGTAAACTTTCACAGGAGACGAAAGATCTAATCAGGAAACGGCAAACCACAAGAATCTCTACCGCAGCTGACAGAATAGAACTAGCGGAGCTTTCGAAGTTAATCAATAAGCGCAAGACAGCTGACATACGGAAGTTTAATATGGAGAGGATCGAATACGCTGTAAAGAATGGAGGTAGCCTGAAAGCAGTGAAGAGACGTCTTGGCGTGGTGAAAAATCAGATGTATGCACTTAAGGATAAGCAAGGCAATGTCATCACAAATAGGGATAAAATAGTCACAGTGGCCGAGGAGCTCTATAGGGATCTGTACAGTGGCCGGGACATCCAGGATGATGCCGAACGAGAAAGTAGTTCAGAGGAGATAGACATCCCACCAGTAACGACCGAAGAAGTAAGGAAGGATTTGAAAGAAATGAAAGGTGGCAAAGCGCCTGGTGAGGATCAGATAACAGCAGACCTCTTGAACGATGGCGGCGAAATTCTACTTGAAAAACTGGCAAACCTGTATACGCAATGCCTAATTACCGCAATGGTGCCGGAATCTTGGAAGAACGCGAACATCATCCTAATCCATAAGAAAGGCGACATGAAGGACTTGAAAAATTACAGGCCGATCAGCTTACTGTCAGTCGTCCACAAGGTATTTACCAAGGTAATCGCTAACCGAATCTCTGCAACCTTAGATTTCAGTCAACCTAAATAACAAGCAGGGTTCCGTAAATGTTATTTAACAATGGACCATATTCACATGATCAATCAGGTGATAGACAAGTGCGCTGAGTATACTGAACCCCTATATATAGCCTTCATAGATTATGAGAAAGCATTTGACTCAGTCGAAACCCTAGCAGTCATTCAGGCATTACGGAACCAGGGGGTAGATGAGCATCATGTAAGAACACTAGAGGATATCTACAGTGGGAAGTACAGCTACCATCATCCCTCCATAGGGAGAGCAGTAAAATACCTATTAAGGAAGGGTGTCAGACAAGCAGACACAATCTCTCCAATGTTATTCACAGCATGCTTACGAGAAGTATTCAGAACGTTGGATTGGAAAGAGGTGGGAGTAAGGGTTAATGGAGAATACCTCAGTAACCTCAGATTTGCTGATGACGTTGCCTTGCTAAGTAACTCGGGGGACGAATTGCAAAGCATGCTTTCCGCACTGGGCGCACAGAGTAGAACCGTGGGCCTCAAAAATTAATATGCAGAAAACTAAAGTATTGATCAATAACCTCGGGACAGCACAGCAGTTTGAGATATGTGGCGAGGCAGTGGAAGTGGTAAGAGAATATATCTACTTAGGCCAAGTTGTGACCCCAGATCCCGACCATGAGGCAGAGATAATTAGAAGGATCAGACTGGGTGGGGGTGCATATGGCAGACATTCTCAGATAATGAATAGCAGCCTACCATTGTCGCTGAAGAAGAAAGGTATGACAGCTGCATCTTACCGGTACTCTCCTACGGGGCAGAAACTTGGAGGCCTCACTAAGAGGGTTCAACTTAAATTGAGAACGACTCAGCGGGCAATGGAGCGGAAAATGATAGGTGTAACATTAAAGGACAAGAAGAGCTCGGAGTGGGTCAGGGAGCAAACTGGTGTTAAAGACATATTAGTAGAAATTAAGAAGAAGAAATGGACGTGGGCAGGGCATGTAATGCGAAGGCAAGATAGCCGCTGGTCATTAAGTGTAACAGAGTGGATTCCCAGAGAAGGCAAGCATTGCAGGGGGCGGCAGAAAGTTAGATGGGCAGATGAGATCAAGAAGTTTGCGGGGATTAAATTGGTCACAGTTGGCCCAGGACCGAGGGTAATTGGAGAATAATGGGAGAGGCCTTGCCCTGCAGTGGGCGTAGATAGGCTGGTGATGACGATGACGATGATGATGACGTTAAGAACAGCAAGGTAGGTACTTGCCCTGGCAGTCTTCGTCATCCTAATATCGTCCCGCGTTTCTTGTAGCATCTTTTCTAGCAACTTTTCAAGTTCGCTCTGAACCGAAACAAGAAAGCATGACACATATTAGTGAATACACTGCTAAAATTTATGCTTATGCCTGTCTTGGGATACATTCTTAAAATTAGTGGTGAATGTACACGGTGAAGAAATATAAGATCGAAAAAAAACGTAGAAGTACAGCCTACTTGCAAAGTACACGATATCTGAGCGTCGACAATGTCTGTCGCAACAAGACCGCCTTCAAGGTATTGCGGAATTAGCGCAAAAGTGTGGATACATATAACATGCACTTCGTCCCATATAAACCGAAGCGCACCTTTTCGGTACCAAGCACATAACGACAGCAGAGCAAGGTACAAGCTTAGCAGTACGATTTTATAGGCAACCACCACCGCTTCGTCGCTAATCGCGTATTCTCGAGACATCAGTTTGCAGCGCAGGGCGTACTGTTGGCTATTTCTGCGTTCTTATAATAGTCTCTGCAATAAACTTGGCAACTTCAAGTAGCGTTCTCCTGTTTGCACGTTCCCTGTGCCTCGCTTTTCGAGCAGTTTTAAATGCAGAGCATTTCTTAAACTCACGATGCCACCCGGCGTTGGCGTGCCTCGGCGTCCGGAACAGCCATTCCAGGTGCGCCCTCTCCCCCACTCCTCCTCTCCCGCATCACGCTACCCTCCTCGCTCTCAACAACAGGTCCGCACCCCTCCCCCTGCACTATATTAAAAAATAATACTTACCGGCGCCTGGTTTCGATCCCACGACCCTGCGGGCGGAACGCAAGGTACATGGTGCTCTACACACTCCGCCATAAAGCCGACACAGAATGGAAGTCTACGAACGCGCCTTATATCCTTGACTCATTCAAACTACGTCAAGAAGCTGCTGATACAACGCATTCACTACCTGTGGGCGGAACGCAATGTACATGGTGCTCTACCCATTGCGCTACAAAGCCGGCAGAGAATGGGAGGCTACGAACGCGCCTTATATCCTTGACTCATTCAAACTACGTCAAGAAGCTGCTGATACAACGCATTCACTACCTGTGGGCGGAACGCAATGTACATGGTGCTCTCTACCCACTGCGCCACAAAGCCGACACAGAATGGGAGGCTACGAACGCGCCTTATATCCTTGACTCATTCAAACTACGTCAAGAGGCTGCTGATACAACACATTCACTACCACCAACTCCCCAAACACTAAACGTTAACGCAATACACCCACCCCCTATGCGACGCATTTACTCGAGTCCCCCTCGCGGGGAGATGGGCCCTTTTTCGTCATTATTAAGCCGCGTGTAACAAAACCGCCAATAAATCGCCTGTGTTATTGATAAAAATCGTACCAAACGGGGAAAACAGCATCACGTTAATGAAAGAGCGCGGTGTAATGAATTAAAGAAAAATGATTGCATCACTAAGGTATGACATGGCTCACAAACGCTTTTATGCGGCTAGAACTGGGGGTATGTCCTTAAATTTCTCATCTGGTCGATCATGATGCAAAGGAATGAATGACCAGCCTGGATGCACTCATTTATTTTTATTCAGCAGCCAAAGTTGATGACGATATCGAAGAAACGAACAGGTGCGTTTGTGTCGCTTGCGGCCGTTTGTCCTCGTTCGAGTTGTACGATTGAATAAACAACGATCTAGACGTTTGTACAAAGCAGTAGGGACCGCAGATACAAGTTTTGCCACTGTCAGCTAACAGGGCTGGCATAAAATGCTACTTCGGCTTTACTTCAAAAGCAGGGCTGGTATGAGGCTTGTCGTTCCGGTAGCCGTCTTGTTGCTATCTTAATAGGGTCAATTCACTTTTACCCAGTTGCGTTTCTGCGTTAGGCCCGTGAATTCCGGCCAGGTCTTAGAGTTATGTTTTCTAATTGGGTCAAAATCTTTTATTAGTGTTACCGACTCAACGGCTAAGCTTTCATCAGGAAATCTGAACAGCGCGTATTTGTCCATCCTGAGCAACTAGGAGGCAGTACCACAAAAGATTTGTACCGGCTGGTGCTGGTGTCGTGGCTGGGGTTGAATTGGATTGCGTTGACTGCTGCGCACGCTGCAACGCTGCGCACGGGCTCACAAGCCGCTGCTTACGGCTGCAAAATCGCCGACTTGTTCGTCTCCCTTGGTAAAACAGTCAGCTTCGAGCGTATAATGTAGATTAAAAGAAAACATTTCTTTGCGACTATATATATAACAAAACGTGTTTGAGTAAGTCCTGTCCATGCAGTGCAAGGCAAGACGTTTCTCTGGAGTTTCTATTGACACGTCAGTGAATGGCTGCTTCAGAAAGCGCTCGGTTAAATTTCTGCTTCTAATAATTTCTTCTTCGCAAAGATTATGTGTGTACAATTATCAAGTGTTTTGAGACGGGCAAGTTATAGAAGAGCTGCTGTAGGGGAAGCTGAAGCCGGAGCTTTTCTACGAAACTTCTTAAGGCAGCATTTATTTTTGAAACTCAAACAACGGGTCCTCACTTGTATTCTAGGCAATTTTAGCTGTACAAAACAGTGCTCGGGCTCCTAGTTACAGCTCAGCCACCCGTGTTTTTGCCCGACATATGCATAGCAACCCTCCCCTTCTTTTTTTTATTTTTCTTCGTGGCTCTTCATTTCTAGCTATGAGCATGTATGCTTCCATTTCAGTGATTGCGATGCTCTTGTGAGTGCGCTAAAGCTCGTTTCCCCCTATGTCTGTGGCTACTCAGGAGATACCAATCCACATAACTGACACGGCCTTCTCGACAAAATCAGAGGGGCTTTTGTTTGAAATACCCACCCACACGAAAATAACAAATACCCACAATTTTGACCCGTGTGCAAATGTACTCCTAATGCCTAAAACTATATACGCAAGAGCACAAAAAGACGTGGTATATGACGTTGATGAACCAGTATGTATGCCTACGCTTGCACACACAAAATTTCTTTTAATTGAAAAACAGAACTACATTTTTGTTTTATTCCACGGCATTCGCACGCACCACTTTTTCTCTCTTTCTAGAGTATGGGAACGGGTTGTACCTTCGGGTATGTCTAATTCTTACAACCTTGGCGCTGCTGTGAGGCTTTCTGATCTTGAAGTGAACGCTTCATAAATTAAATGATAACGGACCGCAATGTTGTTAAAATGCGACCTCTTGCATACATAAAGTTACAGGCGGGCAAATAAACTCGAAGAAAAAATACCCCACTTGCTAGTTGAGCCGAGAAATCACCCGGCCTGTTTTACGTAGGTGGTGCTCCTCCAATGAATCTACTGTACGTTTATCGCTATGCTGTACGTTCATGTATGGAGAATATACGTGTTTTCGCCGTTCAATGCGGAATTCGCAAATATCGTTCCTGAACCCCCTTGCCCAAAGTATCGCTAGAAATGCGTGTCTAATACATTCCTGTATCTGTGTTCCGCAAAATTTTTCGTGTGCACTGATCGAGGCATATCTCTGGTATGCCGTCGTGTGAAACATAAATCTCGATATTGCACTGCCAGTCCACGTGTCCCGACATTTTTAGTATTAGTATTACTGTTTTCAGTATATCCTACCAAGCCCTGATTTACACAAAAGTGCGGCGTTGCGCGAGTTCAACCGTACATTGCTGATAACATAGGTGTAATATATGCATGTTTTATTCAATGAAGAAGAGGTAAAACAGTTTAGCTTAAAAATGATGTGAGATGATCGTTCGAAAATGACTTGCAGGTGAACTCTGGGAAATTATTTACGTTGACCACATTTGAGAACGGCACTGAAGATGGGAACACAGGAAGGGGGTCGGTACAGTGGCTGTGTATCGTCCAGCGAATATAGATGGCGCGACGGGGTATCCAAAATGGAGGACGGGACGATGATCGGGACGTCGCATAAGTGCGCGCGTCTGTAGGAAGATGTCAATCCGGGCCAATTAGTGTCTCTTCAGACAATCTTTTCCCTTGCCGATGAGACACGAAGTTGCTTTGTCGAAGGCGAACCAGTCACACAGTTTTTCCGGCATCAGGGAGGCCACCGATGACATGCTGAGTATCGCGGGATTGTGCCTGCAACTGAACTGCGTCACCAGCCAACCGCACTGCGTGAACGTTTGTTGGCACTGCAGGTTCTTGAAAGGATGCTACACTTCCATCCATGCTCGCAAAATTGTTCAAGCATCCTCTGCGAATATTTATTAGGCGCCAAGCAGAGCTGGGTAGACGCAACCGAGCACAGCGTTTCGTTATTGCTACTTGAACAATTGTGTCCGGTTTAGTGCGAATAATGCGAGTAAAATATAATTTTATCAGCTGCTTTTACAAGGAAAGATCCAACGGAGTTTATGCAGGTTACAGATATTAATAAAAATACCGAAACTAAATATCAAACGCTGACGCCTCTACGGCCGGGCCTGGTACATTATCCGTGCTGTGCTTTCAGCGCTCTGTCGGAAACGACGATGCCGCAGTAGCAAGTTTGTTTATTTATTAGAAATACCTACATTGCCCATTCCTGTAGGGGGTTTGAAAAAGAAAAAAAAGAAGAAAGTTCAAAACAGTAATCACACATAATGCTAAAAATGTAACGAAGCACAAACAACCCTACAAAGCACGAAATGCAACGGGAATGTAGCATTTATTAAAAGAAACCAACCCGTTATTAAAAGAACAATGGCGTTCCCCTGTTGGTCCTTGGTTTCACTTTCTTCTCCTGCTTGCGCATAGGAATGTTATGTGGTGGCACGGGACTTTTCTTGATCCGCGGTTTCAGTGGCTGCAGACCATCTATTACTAAACGACGCACTCAACTTGCATGAAAACACACCACCAATAACGAAAGAGCGAACTAAACTTAGTGATATTGCTCGAGAATAAGGCAGCTTTCATGAAGTGACTACTGGAAACCCCATTTTGTTGCTGACACCTTTTCCGATACACAGCGTATTTATCCAAACCCATCGGGCTTTTTTGTCTCCAAGAAAGTTATGAACGCTGGCTTTTCCCCGCACTGAGAAATTTCTATACTGCTGTACACAGCACATTCGATTGCTTTTTGGTTTTGCGTATTCTATCCCAGCTGTTTCTGAACACTCCGGCTAACTTTGCCCGGGACGCCGATCATCTACAATCAGCTTCGGAAAAAAGACGCGCGGTGGCGCCACCATCGCGGGAAAGTGCGAATACAACACCGCGACTCGCTCATTGTGCGTGCCAAACCACGTTTGACTGACGTAAAACACACATTCATGTTTCACGGTGCATGTGTTAATTCCTGTACCCATGTTTGTAAATGGTTATGTTTTGATCTTGAAAACGATGTGGTGTGAACACGAAGCGCTTTTGCACTGATTGAACTCTTTCACAACATAAAGCACTGCAACAATAACACACGAGCAAGCGTCAGCAGATATTGCCGTCGATTTTTCAACTCGCAACTAATCAAGGAATCCTGGCTTTAACTTTACCGACACCAGGGTCAAAAATGGCTGAATATGACGTTGGGGAGGTGGGGCTAAATACGGGGAAAATAGCATGCGGCAAGTGTGCACTGTAAAAGAATGTTTGGCGTGCCTTTGAAAGACTATCACATGTATTGAGCCCAGCGTGGCCTCAATATTCCTCTTTATTCTACAATTACAATTAAAATGAGATATCTACAAGTTAACATTAATCGGAAGCGGTTGCCTGACTGGCCAGCGCTTGTAACCCGAAAACCGAGAAGCGCCAATCCTTCGTTCGGCGGCTTTCCATCATCGTCAACGCCTCGATCGTGTCCTCCCCCGTGGCTACGTACTGTCCAGGCAGACGTGCGTGCGGGCGCTCGCTTACCTGCTTGGCGTGTTTTGTTGTTGCTGTGAAAACGCGGGAAGGGGGGGGGGGGGGGCAAGTGGTCGCTGACCTTCGCTCTCCATTTTCGTTCCCCGCTGCGACATCACGGCACAAGGGAGGTCCGCGTAGGCATGCTGCCTGCCCTGCGGAAGGTGCAAGTCAAGCAGTCCGCCTGTTGCATCATGCACGTAGTTAGCGTGTTGACCGGGACCCGTCTTGGCACTTGGGCATTCGTCGCGGTAGGGAGATTATTTCCGCAGGCCTGCCTTCGCTATGTCCGCGCCTCCTCGCCCTTCCTCCTCGCCCTTCGACGGCGCAGGTGCAAACGCGTCGCGGTCAAACCGGTAGACGGACTGCCAGAACTCTCTAATGGCTTTCATCGTGGCATTTTTCCTTTGGTGCTGTGCGTTTGGATGCCATCCATAGGAAGGAAATGCGTTGGTATTTCGCTGTGTATACAAATGTTATTTCTATAAATGATAAACTGTTGTAACCTGATACACAAGATGAAATTGGCTCGGCCACAGCTCTGTTGCTTGCAATTAGAAAAAAAACTAGATGCATCAAGAGCTTCACGCATGCACATGTGGGCAATAGAAAAAAAATAATTACGTGTGGATATTTACACAATCAGAAGATGTCCCCCACTTTTCTTCTTTTTTATATATCGGCTCAAATAAAATGTTTCTCAGTACGCACCATCACTACACGTGACGCAGCATTAGAGCAGAATGTTGTAAAAACGCGTTCATGTTTCTCGGGGCAACTGCGCAGCTGTACGCAGGTAATTCGTATGGCTGCCCCTGACGGTTCAAGGTTTTTGTCCTCACGAAATGAGCAAGTTGACGAAAATCCACCTATCGTGCAGCGAACTATTCTAAATTCGTCATTAATAAGCTTTTTGGCAACTTCCATGTTCCCAAACGCATGCAGCAATGTTTGGGACATACTAACACGGAACGGCCTCGCTTGGGCATTTTTAATTGCCATGAAGCGCGCGTGGCTTCATTATTAGCTTATCTACATAATAAATGTTTACCTGAGCACCCCTCTACCGAAACATTTATTTGCCGAAATTATTTTCGCTTTAATAAAAGCTTTACCAGCGCTAAATTTGTACAGCGCTCAAGGAATATGTTACGTTCATATTCATACGTTTCGGTGTTTATGTGACACAAGACAAAAAAAAATTCTGCGCCTTCAGACTTCCACAAAGAGGCAATCGGTGTGTCCGCAGTTTGTATTTTGCAAAAGAGTGTGCCTTGAATTTGTACATCCGACGTCCTGCTTGTAGCGTATTGTTCTAGCTCCATCGATCGTTACCTCCATCGATCGCTTAAAATCGCACTACTTTGACGATGGCGATTTTGTTTAGACGGCATTATTTGTTTTTTAACAATTTAGTAACTTTGTAAGACCCTAATCTGCCGTGAACTGAGTTGGGGAGAACGATCATCATTACAGCGCTAAGAGCACAAATGCCCAGTTTGGATATGCACTCATGCGCTGCTAGCTGTCGTCTGCTATCTCTCCATGGGTGGCGAGGGCGCAGCACGCGAGCCAGCGCCTAGAACAGAGGGTTGGCTCAAAAACGACCTGACCTCGGGTAGCCGGTACTTGACGTGACGCACGAATACCTTTCCAATTACACAACCGCGAACCGATTTTTAACGCCAGCACGCCTCCCCGCGTTGAGCCGATTAGCTAGAGTGTACTAGAAGTTTTAGAGTGGCCCGAGCGGCGGCCTCTCCCATTGCTCCGCCGGGTCGACTTTCGCGCAGAAAATAAAACCGGTATAGCGGCGGCGCTGCTGTCGCCGACAACTGAACAGCCGACGCTCCCCGGCACCTGCGCGCGGCAAGATTTGCTTTGCTCGCTGCGGTGTTTTGCGCTTGCTCAGCTGATTTAGTTTGGATTATGAGGTTTAAAGCGCCGGTGCTACACAGGCGATGAGGCAAGCGGTAGTGGAGGGCTCCGGATTAATTTTGACCATTTGGGGATCTTTAGCATGCGCCGAAATCTCGAAGACACGGGCGTTTTTCGCTTTTATCCTCCATCACAAGAGCGGCTGCCGTGGCCGGGAATCAAAGCCGCACCTTTGGTGAGGTAAATCTACTTTGGTGATTTAGAAAGTACACGCAGACCATTATGACTCCGCTTAATCAAACTTTAAACTAGTACGACCCAACATTTATCTAATCCCCCTTCTCACCCCCCCCCCCAAATACTTTCTCATGTTTTGATGCGCATTCTAAAAACGTTGTTGATCTACAGTATTATCTCGTTAACTCAAAGTCGTAAAGTTAGCTGAAAATTTCGAGATAAGCGCGGACTTTCGAGCTAAGTCAAATTCAGGAAATTTGTGGCTAGGTCCCTGAAATAGCACCTAGTGCTTCTAACAAAAGCACTATTGCACAGGGGAGATTTCTTTATAAAGGCAAAATAATTTGCAGGGAAAAAAAAATTTTATTACTGCAGAAGAAAGAACTGTCTTGTGCTCGGCTGTGTCGCGTTCGCATCTGCGCACCAGAAAAGCCTACTCGAGCTTCTCAATGCATCGCATGAATTGGTGGTCGCCACCGCTGCATTCTACCTTGCTACGAAGCAGACGCAGCATCTATGTTGTATCGGCCGTTGTTGTATGTTGTATCTGCCGTCTTAGTCACTTGTGGTTGCTCCTCCGCATGATCAGCTGCGTCGTCCACAGCTATCTCAATGATGTACGCGCCAGACAGCATTCCGGTAACGGGGACGGGTAGTCCGCGTAATTAAACTTGCACTTCACGGCCGTGTTCGGTGCGTAGTGGGAGTAAGCATTCGAACGGGGACCTTATCAGCTGCCTGTAGCGGACTTTGCCTTGTGTCCTCTTTGCCAGTATTTTAAGATATCCGTGGTCCTCCGAAAAAAAAAGACGTTTCGGATAAAGCGGGCAAATGCGTATGGCCTGTGCGAGGTAAACACACGGTAAGAAAAAGTTTCGAGAAGATATTCTGAGATAGCATGAGTTCAAGTTAACGAGGGATTAATTTGACGGACAGGCACCAGGAATGTTTTCCCTTCCCCTTCTTGACGCCGCGCGTGAAGCAAAAGCGGTGGGGCGCACATTCTATAGGCTGAAAAAAGTGCTGTTTTTTACGTTCCTATTGGGAACGAAAATATTAAGAGCCTTTTTCTTATAAATAAAACAAACGTGTTTTATTTTCATGGCGTCTTTAACGAGTGAAGAGTCACTAAACTATAAGGTTTTACTTTTATCATACTAGGAAGAAGTCCTAAGGGTCTCATCTGCAGCACTTGGTGTGGACACCAGAGCTTCTGAAGAGACAGGATTTGACCAAGTAACTATTATATATAGCTGGCTGGATGTTTTTTTGGCATGGGCAGAATCTTCGTGTGCTGTTTATGTGACTTGTCTTATACTTCTTTTAGGACCAAGATTCTGAGGAACATGCAGCAAAAGCTCTATTTCCTGAAAAAGCATTGTGGGTGTCAGCAGTGCCCATGTCCTATTTGATGTGTCATAGAATTAGCGACGAGGGCACCGCAGACTTGCTCAACATGCTGAATGCATTAGACCCAGGCAAAGCACCACGATCTAAGTACTTGCTGAAGAAGGCTTTCGTTGCTGATGTGCGAGAACCCGAAAAGCATTTTTACTGCTTCTATTGTAAGGGGTACTTGGGGAGAGAAACTTGCACGAGGCAGGTTTTCTGTGAAAACTGCAATCGGGATGTACATCTTGCCTTCTGTTCGTTTTTTGAGTGGTGCCTCTCAAAGGGTAGATCAAAAGGATTCCTGAACAGAAAAATGTGAAGTGGCTTCCACAAAGAGCTAGAGGATACACAATCCAGGATGAGTTTGACGGCATTCAGCTTGGGAGATTGTGCGGTGATTTTTCAAATGACGACATTTCTCTCGTTTGGAACACCGATGGGATAAGAGTGTTTGAAAAATCGACATTTGAGATTTGGCCGGTTCAGTGTCAGATAGTTCAACTGGAACCTGCTGCACGTAAGCAGAACATGCTGACGCCTGCTCTGTGATTTGGTTTTTCCAAACCAAGCATGACTACACTCTTAACGCCTTTCACAAAAGAACTGCAGCAGCTTTCTACTGGTTTCTCTTGTATGAAAGATGGAAAGGAGGTTAACGTGATAGTTTTTGCTGCCACATGCTTAGTGGACGCAGCAGCTCGTTCTACAGTCCGAAACTGTAAAACTTTTATTGGTTTTCAGTGGTGTAGTTCGTGTTACCATCAGGGGGGGGGGGGGAAGTCGTACGAGTTCTTGGGCACTGCCCCAGAGCGTCGAACGGCTCGCAAACATGTGGCAGATGCCATTAGAGAACACCTTCTGCACCTTGTAAAGGAGTGACTGGTCCCTGCCTCGCTATGACCCTTCCCCATTATGACGTTGTTGACGGGTTTATCCCCGACTACCAGCATTATTCCTGCTTTGGGGTGATGCGGCAACTGCTCAACCTGTGGCTTAAGAGTAAACGCCTTAGGCGTGACTTATATATTGGCACACGTACATCAGAGCTTAATAGCTTGCTGCTTGCAATAACTCCTCCGACTGTCATTACCCGCACCTCAAGAAAGTTTGAGGACATGTTGTATTGGGAGGCTTCGGAGATGCGGGTCCTGTTGCTGTTTTATGGCTATGTTGTTTTGAAACCAGTCTTGCCGCTCGTATAGTTCAAACATTTTACACATTTGTCTTATGGTGTGTATCTGCTCCTAAAAGCAGAGATCACCCAGCAGGACATACGAGAAGCACGGGCCCTATTGGACAAGTTTGTGGTGCAAATGGTGCGGTACACAGTCAGAAATGTGTCGAATAGTGTACACCAGCTGCTCCACCTTGCAGACTCGGTGGAAACCTGGAACCCGTTGTGGGCTACCACATGCTATCCCTTTGAGGGACGAAATGCAGTTCTGCTGGGCTATTTTTTGGGAACGCAGCACGTTGGAGAGCAGATTGCTTGCACTTTCGTTTGGTGAGCACCTGTGTATCTGGGCCGACAAAATCGAGGAGGAAAAAAGAGGTCCTTCTTTGAAAAGATTGTTGGCCGACAAACAATTGGCAGGACTGGTGTTGTGCTCTCTGTGGACGTAGTTGGTTACCAGCGTCAGAGTTTTTCTAGCCCCGACATTAGGCTTGATGGAGAACCACCTGGGGCTCCTACCAACGCAGATAACGTACTACAATAGATTCTAGTGCAATGGCATTTGTTGGCACTCGGAAACACACAACATGCCCAAGAGGGTCAATTGTGTGGCTGACCTCAAGGATGGCACAGTTGGAGTTGTATAAGCTCTGGCTTCCTTTCGGTGCACACCACAACTCTTGGTGCTAGTAGACAAGCTGAAGCTGGTGCGCACGGTTCCAATCAAATACGTGCAGCTCGGAATTTCTTTTCTAGCTGTGCTAGAAAGGAGACGAACAACCGTCTTAGCAGCATACCGTCCCAGTGCCTTGAAGAAAAATTGTGTTGCCACGGAGTGTATTCCTGAACGTTTTCTAGTTGTAGCCCTGCCCAATCAAGTTGAGCGGGATTGGGATTGGTTGATTGTGATTGGAGAGTTTAGTGGGCCGAAGCTACACCTGGGCTACCAGGCACGCATAGTGGAGGGCTTTATATTAACTTTGACCACCTGGGGATATTGAACGTGCGCCGAAATATCAACAAAAAGGCATTTTTGCTTTTCGCTTCCATCAGAATGGTGCCACCACTGCTGGAAATTGTACGCATCCTTGGGTTCCGCAGCACAACACGTTAGCCGCTGAGCCTCCACAGCAGGTGGCGGGACTAACCCTTTTTTATCCAAATCTTTTGCCCACTTTCCCGCCGCTCTGGTCTGAAATTGTTTTGCAAGTTTCCGGCGCCACAAAGAAATACCCAAAGTGCGCAAGAAAACCTCACAGGAATTTTTTCTCTTGCATTCTGTGCTTGCAACGTCTTTACTTATGTTTGGGCAGTGTGTGAAACTGATCGAAACATTCTCCTGGATGCAGGCCAAGGGTTTTTGTGCAGGTTTGGCAGAAAACGTTTTCCTCCTGCCTCCTTTTGTTTTGCTATCACTACAAACAGCACAGTCTTTGCTGCTTCCGCCTGGAGTCTTGTAGATTCCATCCCACCACATCAAGCCTTTCTTCGCACTCCATATGTACAGACAGGCCCTGCTTTTTGGCTCGAGCCCTCCGGTCACCCAACAGGTGTTGGGTGAGGTTGCCGCACTATTGCAGGTGTCGCTGCTCTTTCATGCCATGATTCGGCTGCTTGTGTGCCTCAAAATAAAACTCTTGACAATGAAAACCCTAGAAACCAGGAAATAGAGCAGAAGTTTTCGCAACCATTGCACTGTCTTTTGACAAAATGCGTAGCTTGCGCAGTAATGATCCGCACAGTGCGCTCTCCCCTCCTGTGGTGGTCTTCGTCACTAGTTTCTGTCGAACCGCTGTCATCCCTATTTGATACAGGCACGTTATTCTCACCTTATTTAAGTCATCATTGCTTTCGCTCAGTATAACACTGTAAAAGCACGTGATGGAAAAGCATCTACAAGGGCCATGCTAAACTTTATGATGCAGCCTAGTGCGAAAAGAAGTAAACTTCAACATACAAAGTTCACTTATTTCTCGATATGGCACATCATGTATACAGAGAACACGCGCGTATCGCTGTGAGTAAAACCATGAACTTTAACCTGAAAGGGGCCCAGCATCACTTACCATCGACCACTAGGAATGTACTTTGGCGTAGAGTGCATTGTCCCAGCAATCCCCTCCTCCAAGAAATATGAAAATGTCTTCAGTATCACCGAAACTACGCGTGAGGAGATATCTTGCATAACTGTTCCCTCTCAACTCGACGACGGACAATGCGACGAAAGCTGCGCATTCTCTCTCAGAAAGGGTGGTGGCTCGCGGCGTTCTCTTCTGGGGCCTACGATATATCACAGTCTGGGGAGTCTGTAGGCACCTACTCTGGCACCTACTCTGGGGAGTAGGTGCCTATTTTCGGTGGGGAGCCACAAAAAAGCAGGCATGGGTGCCTACTCTCAAACGCGCTCTCGGCCTGGTAGGGCGTATTTGAAGCAATAAACACTTGTTATCGAGTGGTCTGGTTGAAAGGGAAGTATTGAGCTCATCACTGAAACACCGCGCGCACTTAAAAAACAAAAGAAACAGCAAAACTGTGCCTACAGGTTCAGGCATAAAAAACGTTCTTACACAGCGCTGACGATGGCAGATTGTCACAGGAAATGCGAGAAAATACCCGCGAAGTTGACCAGTAACAGCCAGTCAGACAGCCAAAAGCAATAACGTCATTTTGGCCATGCGAGGAGGTGCATAATTAGGAGAACTGAAGAGAGCGCGGTTGGTTTTTCCGCGTCTTTCACAGCGATTTGTGCGCTTACTACTTTACGTGCACGTGTAATATTTGGCTCTGGTAATTCTGGTGGTATAAGCTAAGCGTCGCGCAGGTTTGCTTGCACTGCTCAAAGAGCGTTGCAGGGTCCCTTTAAACACCCAATTTGGGAGAACCCCACAACAGACTGCTACTGGCCATGTTGTCTTTGGGCTGGGACTGCCAATGGTCCACAAATGGTTGAGAGTGTCAACAATTAGATTAAAGTGTTATGTGACGGCAGGACAGCAGTGGCAGGGTTGAGTATGATAAGCAATCTATTTTCATTATTTACTAGGCAGCCATGATGGAGCCTACGCAAGGTGGGCGCTAGCCACTTTTTCGTCATCACCGTCGATGTTGGGTCATAGCACATACTTCAAAATAAATGCAGGGGCTGAGTATGGGTAGGCAGCAGGAGAACCGAGAAGTCCTGTGTACGCAGAAAACTCCTCTGGCACGACCCCATCAGCATGCGCGGAACTAGGTTGGAGAGGAGTTAGGAGTGAAGGAATGTGTGGCTGGGTTTATCTGTTGCAGCTGAGCGCAGTGAGCTATGGTTCGCAGTGTGGGTGGAGCAGCGTCAGCAGGACAATCGCAAACACTGACTGTACGTTATTTGAATGGGTACGCTTCATGTGACACGTAGTTCCGAAGGGCAGGCAACTTACAATTGCAGACACTGCCAGCAGGAAGAAAATACCGCGAACTGAACACATACTGAGAATGATTTTAGGGAATTATTTAGAGATAACACACATGTAAACACTGGTTGCTTGGCTGGTACAGCTGGTTAACCATTTGTACAAAGTGCATAGGCACATTCTTTTTTGTCACCTGTCTTCACCTTATAAGCATATATACAGAGTGCATGGGTATATTTTTTTCTTTTTTGTCCCATATTTTTTCACTTTGCCTTAAGTCATGTACCTGTGTAGTAAGATGTCCCCCCCCCCGGGGGCACCTTGAGTATTCATGGTCACGGTGTTGGCGACACCGCGGACCCCGACCCCCCAACATAACTGTAACCTCCCCCGTGGTGATGTGTTTAAAGGTGAAGGGTAGAAGCCTCAAACGGTGGCCGTCGGAGCCCAGGTCAAGCTCCGGCGGATGGGCTCCCTGTCTTTACCAGGCGGGGAGCTCCGGGACCTCTCAGGCTATCAGGGTAAGGTTTGAGAAGAAAGTCCCCTCCGCCCCCCTGCTTCTATTACATGCCATATGGTAAATCGTAAACCCCCCCCCAAACATGATCGACCTTGAAAAGGGTCCGCACCGAAAAATCTTTTCCACCTCTTCCAGCCATCAACTCACCGAAATCTGACAACTACCCACGTTTTTTGATAGTTGAATCGGTTGAGAAATCCAAGCCTTTTTTCCCTCACAATCTGTATTCCTTGTATCCAATTTTCCTTAAATTTAAATCCTTGGCAACACATACAATGCTAAAAAACTAAGAACTGGGAGGTCCTAGTTGAGGTTAACTCACAGAAGCAAGCCACAACTCTCATGAGCCAAACCCCATGGCAGACCTGGATATCAGAGTCACACCCCCCGCAGCCTCAACAGCTCCCCGGGGTGTGATATCTGAGCCAGACCTCCTAACCGAGACAGAGACGATCTGCTTGAAGGCCTAAAAGATCAAGGGGTGACAGCAGTAAGGCGCATCTTTATTAGGAGAGATAACAAAGAAATAGCCCCCAAACATCTGATTCTGACTTTCGACCGCTGCACACTGCCCGAGCATTCAACGCAGGTTTCATCCGTTGTTCTGTCCGGGCGATACACCCCGAACCCGCGGCGCTTTTTTCAAGTCCCAGAGGTTCGGGCATGGTACCAACTCCTGTCGTGGCAGAACAACATGTGCCAAATGTGGCCAGCATGATCATCTATCCGACAACTGCACTGCAACCAACCTTACCTGCCCGAATTCCCAAAGGGTCCACATGCAGCATACTTTTGCGCCTGTGAAAAGTTTCAACTAGAGAAAAAAATCATTAACATAAAGTTAACAGAAAACATCACCTTCCCCGAGGCGCGAAAGAGGTTCGCCTCTTTCCCCCCCCCCCTGGGGGGGGACCCAAACCCCGGGGGGGAGCGGCTTTTTTCCCCCCCGGGAACCCCCGGGTTTGGCCCCTGGCCCCCAAACCCCCCCGGGGCCCCTGGCACCCCAACCCCCCCGGCTGTGGGGGGGCTTTCCATCCCGGGGGGGATGCTGCTGCACCCACCGTTTCCCCCCTCACCGGGGGCCCAAGACATGGAGGGGCCCGGGAAAAACGGAGGGGGACGGAGGAGCGGGGGTTGGCCCCCTCCCCCCTCCCCCCTTGCCTGTGCCTTCTGTGGGGGGTTGGTCCCCCCTTTTTCGGATGGAACCAGGCGGCCCCGGGTCCCTTCCCCTTTCCGTTTTCCCCCCTTTTCCTTCAAAAGGGGGGGAAATGGAAAACGGGGGGGCCCCCGGGTTTCAAAAGGGGGAAGGGGGAAAGGGTAAAAGGGGCCAAAAACCCCCCCCAAGGAGGGGCCCCAAAAAAAAAATAGAAACCCCAAGGGGCCAAACAATAAAAGGGAAAGGGAAAATATTTTTCGGCTGCCAAGGGGCCCGAAAACGGGGGAAAAAGAGAGGGGGATGCCTCGGGAAGTTTTTGTGTGCCAAAACCACGTTTCCAAACCAAAAATTTTTTAAATATTTACCTTTTTAACGGAAAACAGGGGGGGCCAACACTCTTCTTGGGGGTTTTGGGGGCCTTTCGGGCCCGAAAAAACCCCCAAGGACCTTCATTTAAAATGTTTGGGGCGGGGGCCCGTTCCCCCTTTTTTAAAGGTTTAACGGTTGCTCCCATAACACCCCGGCTGCACAGAGCTCCAAACCAAAGGCGCTGGGCCACCGCCCGAACCATACCCCCAAACGGGCCGCCCCAAGCTCCCCTCTCGGGGGCCCCAAAACGGGGGCCCGGGGTTGCCTATTGGTTCCTCATCTTCTCCCCTTTTTTAAACAAAAAAACCTACATACAAAACATCGGACACAAAAATACTCGTCTTGACTTGGCTATTGGCTCCGCAGTTCTCTTTCCTCTTCTCGAGTCGGGTGTGGGAACTGACCCATATGGTAGTGACCACTTCCCCACCTCATTTACATATATAGGTAAAGGCCCAAGCAGTTCATCTTCCCATAATAGGTTCAATGAAGCACGAGCTAACTGGAACACATTTACAGAGACATCGAAACTACACCACACATCCATAGCACACCTACACGTAGATGAAGCCGCACAAATCCTCACGGGGCACATCCTCGACCCCCCGCCGAAAAGGGCCATTCCCCACGCCTCTGGGGCCCCGCGCAACCAGGGAGGCCGTGGTGGAATGAGGAAATGTAGGCGGGCGCGAGAGGCCCAGAACAATGCGTGGGGTATCCTCCGTCGGTACCCCACGTCGGGAAAACCCCCTCTTGTTCAAAAAGGCCCAGGGATTCGGAAAACGTGTGCGCCGTGAGGCAAAAAGAGAGAGTCGGCGCTCATTCGTAACATCCATAAACTCTTACACTGACTCTCGCAAAGTCTGGACACGAATACCAAACTAAAAGACAACAGACACACAGCCTGCCCCTGGTTATTACAACAGGGGGCAAACTGGAAGACCAGGCTAACACACTCGCACAACACTTCCAACACGTGTCCAGTTCCGGGACACTACACTAGCACTTTCATGAAACACAACACTTGGCTGAAAAGAAGTCTTTACTTGATAAAGATAAGTCAACCTCCTCTTATAACTCGGAGTTTTTTACTTCATGAGCTGAGGACCGCTCTGAGCACTTGTAAACCCTCAGCTCCCGGCCCAGACAACATCACATATACAATGATACAGCACCTACACTCAGACACTCTTCAACACTCCTCCACCTTTTAAAAAGATTTGGCTTTCGGGGCACATTCCTCGCTTGGAGGGAGGCCATAGTAGTGGCTTTCCTAAAAAAGGGGAAAGGGCTCTTCCTTCCTTTTCCCGTTACCCGGGCCCCTTGCTTTGACAAGCTGCCTGTGCAAGCTCCTCGAGAAGATGATAAAACCCTAGGCTCGTGTACTTTCTTGAGTACAATGGTCTTCTCGAGAGCTGCAAGGCAGGCTTCCGGGCAGGGCGATCCACAAACGATCAATTAGGGACTGGAATCTTACATTAAGGATGCCTTTATACACAACAGTACTGCATGACCGTATTTTTTGATATCGAGAAAGCTTATGATACGGCATGGCGTTATGGCATTCTTGCAGACCTAAAAACCTATGGTGTGACAGGTAACATGCTGAATACTCTTTCAAGTTACCCTTTTTGAAAGAACATTTCGTGCCGGGTCGGTTCGGCACTTTCAAACGTTCACGTGCAGGAGCATGGCGTGCCTCAAGGTGGCGTTTGAGCTGCACCTTGTTTATAGTTAAATGAACTCTCTCCGAAAGGCACTGCCGCCAACCATATCATGCTTGATGTATGTTGATGACGTTCAAATATCTTTCAAATCATGTAACATATCCATTTGTGAACGTCAGGTCCAGCTTGGGGTAAATAAAATTTCTCGCTGGGCAGATGAAAATGGATTTAAACTTAATCCTTCTAAAAATACCTGCGTTGTATTCTCAAAAAGGCGGGGGATCCTGCCCGATCCCGACGTAAAACTCTTTGGTGACTCGATTCCAAATAAAAAGAGAACCCCAAGTTTTTGGGGGTGGTGTTTGACGAGAAACTCTCATTCATACCCCCCATAAAACGACTCAAACAAAAATGCCTAAAAAAAAATGAATATTCTAAAAGTCCTGTCTCACCAATCGTACGGTGCAGACAAACAACTCCTGCTTCGACTTTATGCCGCGTTGGTGGGTCACGGTTGGACTACGGAAGCGTTGTGTATGGGTCAGCCACAAAAACAGCACTTAACATGCTCGACCCAGTGCTTCACTTGGGGCTTCGCCTGTCTTGTGGGGCGTTCCGTACCAGTCCTGTCCACAGTCTTTATGCAGAGTGCGACAAATGGTGCTTAGCGTACCAGCGAACTTATGTTGACCTCCTATTTGCCTTCAAAATCTCATCAATGAAAACCATCCCTTTAAACCGGTTTTTTTAAAGATACTTTCCCCAACTAAACTCTTTTTAAACCGCCCATCCATTCCTGTTCCTTTCTCGCAGAGAGTGAGGGACGAGGTGACTATTCATGACGTCTCCCTCTTAGACACATTCAAATCATCTCACACTGATCTTGTAGCACCGTGGCATCTTCGTCCTGTCGCATGTGACTTGTCTTTCGTACAATACAATAAGAACAGGAAACCCAAAAAGTGGGATTTTGCAGCATTTCATGCATCTGCAGAATAAATACAGGGCTGCAGAGTTTTTCAGCGATGCATCTAAAACGTTCACTGCAGTGTCCCTTTTGCTGCGCATGGTCCCAATTTCGAAGCATGTAGAACAATGAATGTTAATACAAGTATTTTTACGGCAGAAGCATATGGCATATTTCTGGTTGTAAGTCACATAGTTGAACATCATATTCCTACATCCGTCATTTATACAGATTCGCTGAGCGTCGTCCGTGCTTTATCACCCGGAAAGTCATTAAAAAACCATGTCAATTTAAACTTGTCTTCAAAACAATTATGGTAGCTTATTCTTTAAACCTTGGGGTGACTGTGTGTTGGGTGCCAGGCCACTCTGGCATTGGCGGTAATGAAGTGGGGGGTGAAATGGCCGCCAATGCTGCACTCCGAAACACAGTAGACATGCAACACTACCTTACACAGACCTCAAGCCACACATTAGACAAAAACTCCGTAAAACTTGGCAAGCAGACTGGAGCGAACAGACAGACAACAACTACACGTAATAAAACCACACTTGGGACAATACACTACTGACTCACACAACAGGCACATTGAAGTTACCTTAGCTAGGTTCGGATAGGCCATACGCATGTAACGCACTCGCACCTGCTCACGGGATCTCCAAGACCCCGGGGTAGCAGGTGTGGGGAGGGCCTATCCGTAGTCCACATACTTATACAATGCAAGGCACTTGACACAACACGACACAAACACTTCAGGGAACTCTACAGACAACATACTCCCCTACACCCAACATTGTTTTTGGGTGACGATGCCATGGTTTCTGTGAAACGCGTGTTTAAGTATTTGTCAGATGTTAAGTTTTTAAACCTCATCTCCTATCATGCATAATCAAATCTGGCCCTATAAAACCAACCCAATCACCATTATCTTTATCGATCTTACTATGTCCAGTTTACACGTTTTATACCTAGCTTTTGTGGGAATCACTTGTTTTCATTAAATAACTTCTCTGGCGCTCTTTGCCCTCGTCGGCCTTGCGCCAATAAACACAAACCATCATCAGTAAGATGTCCTACGATCTGATTTGTTAAGTACCATCTCTAAATCATCTTTGCCATTGTGATTCAAGCAATACCGCTGTTCTGGTGTCGGAAAGTTTAAGTTGTTTTTGATAAAGTAAGTTTTCTTTTTTATTTTAGTTTTCGTTTCAGGATTCCTTTTTTGGCTGTTTATTACCTCGCACTTTTTAAAATTGCTATTGTCAGTTCGTCATGTTAAAGTGCCTGTTTTACATTCTCTTTTGATTATTAACCCTGAAAACGCACTGTGAACATGTTCACATTATGTGTGTTTTCTTTCTCATTTACCCCAAATCTGTTTTGTGGCATCACTCCGAATGTGCCTTGGTGATCATGTCTCAGACAGCGGGTTCAGTTCTTTTCTTTGGCACTTTTGCTGTTTCTCTAAACCAAGCCTTATTCTGCCCCTTAATCCTGTGGTCAGTCATGATGATGGTTTGATGTTTATGGCGCAAGGCCAACTGGGGCAAAGAGCGCCAAAACAATAGTCATATATGAGAGGTGATACCTTAAACACTAAGTAAAATCAGCAAAAACAAAAGTAAAATCACAAAACGACAATGAGCATGGCTGGTGTATAGGGCCAGATTTCATGATGCGTGATAGGAAATGAGGTTTAAAAACTTGACTTCTGACAAATACTCAAACACACGTTTCACTGAAACAATGGCTTCGTCACCTAGGAAAAACGATGGCTGTAGCGTAATATGTTGGTCTGTAGAGTTCTCTGAAGTGTTTGTGTCCGTGTTGTGTGGAGTTGCCCTTGCATTGCTGATTAGTAGTGCACTACGGATAGGGCCTCTCCGCACCTGCTGCACTGGGGTCTAGAAGACTCCCGTCAGCAGATACGAGTGCGTCGACATGGGTGTGCCCTATCCGCAGCCTACCCAAGGCGACTTCCGTGTGTCTGTTTGTAGTCGAGTAAGTGTGTACCGTCCCAAGTGTGGCTTTATTACATGTAGTTTGTGTCTGTCTGTTCATCCCAGTGTGTTTGCCATTTCTACGAAGGTATTGTCGAATTTGGTGGCTTAAGTCACTCTGTGGTAGTATGGTTATATCTACTGTTGTTCCTGAGTGCAGCAACTGCGGCCTTCTGATCCGCAACCTCATAGCCAGCAATTCCCAGCATGGCCTGGAACCCAGCACAACACCAGAACAAGTTTTTGGGCATATATAGACATGATAGTGTGTTAAAAACCATATGGACATTCTGTTTTTTGCATGGCTTGTATGATGCCAATGCGCGCACAACGCTCAAGGAATCTGTATATATGATGGAACTTCGAGATTTTGTGTTCAAGAATGTGGTTGTGCAATGAGTAAGATGCCATATTTGCTTCAGCTGAGAATTGGTGCTGTATGTGCTCATGGTTCTGCATGCATCTAAAGTTGGTCCATGAGCAGCGCAAGACACTATGGTTTGCAGTTTTTTGATGCGTCACTATAAAACTCTGCACATTGATACTTGTACTGCAGGGGAGAAAGAAGTGCTGCAAAATTGCAGTTTGTGGTACCCTGGTTTTATCAATATTTATGAGAAGACAAGTCACAACACACAGGTTGAAGCTGGCCAGGGTGGTAAAACATCAGTAAAGGAAGATGTGTAAATGTCTGAAAAGGAGATGTTGAAATCCGAAGCTTCCTGTCTACTCTAAGTGAGAATGGCAAAGGAACGGACGGTCGATTTACAAACACTAGTGATGTGGATGCATCATTAAAAACAGGTTTAAAAGGATGGTTATTCATCGATGAAATTTTGAAAGCGTAGAGCAATGTCCATGTACGTTCGTTGGTCCTCAAGGCAACCATTGTTACATTTCAACGTATAGACTCTTTGCCGGGCTAGTGCGGAACGCACCCGACGCAAGGCGGAGGCCCAAGTGGAGTACTGGGTCAAGCATTTTTAGTGCGGGTTTTTTGATTGCCGACCCATACACGACGCTGCCGTAGGTCTAACCGGGACCCCGACTAAGGCGGTAAAGGACCCGGAGAAGTAGCTCCTTGTCTGCACCATAGGATTGGTGGAGAGCACCTTGAGAATGTTAGTGTTTTTAGGCATTTATGTTTAAGTGCTTTGACGTGAGGTATGAACGTGAGCTTGTTATCAATATGACACCTAAAAACTTGTGCTCCCTTTTAACAGGAAATAGATGCACGGCCAAGAGCAATCTCAGGGTCCGCACTAAGCCCGCGCTTGCGGGAGAACAGAACACAAGTACTTTTGCCCGGGTTCAGTTAAAACCGTTAAGGCCCGCCCATCCAGCAAGCTTCTTAACACCGAGCTGTACTTGACGTTCGCAAATTGACAGGTTACAGGATTAAAAGATATTTGAACATCGTCTACATAGATGGAACAGGAAATGGTTGGTGGCAATGCCTTCGGAGGGAGTTCATCTTAACTATAAACAATGTGCAGCTTAAACCTCCACCTTGCGGCACACCATTTCCTGCACATGTATCCCGGACAGGGAATGACCCAACCTTAACACGAAATGTCCTCGTGGACATGTAGCTAGAGAATGGTATTTAACATGTTACCTGACACACCAAAGGACTTCAGGTCGCTAAGGATGCCGTATCGCCAGGCTGTGTCGTAAGCCTTTTCAAGATCAAAGAATACCGTAAGGCAGAACTGCTTATGAGCAAATGCATCTTTTATGAAGGATTCCAACGCAACAAGATGATCGTTGGTGGATCGCCCCACCCTAAAGCCTGCCTGGCAGCTCTCGAGAAGACCGTTGTACTCAAGGAAGTACACGAGCCTGCGATTTATCATCTTCTCGAGCAGCTTGCACAGGCAGCTTGTCAGGGCGATGGGACGATAACTGGCGGGAGAGGAAGGGTCCTTCCCTTCCTTCAGGAACGCCACTACTATGGCCTCCCTCCAAGAGTGTGGAATCTGCCCCGAAAGCCATATTTTATTGTATAGGTGTAGGAGTGTTTCAAGAGTGTCTGGGTGTAGGTGTTGTATCATGGTGTATGTAATCTTATCTGCCCCTGGAGCTGAAGGTTTACATGTGCTCAGGGCAACCCTCAACTCATAGAGTGTAAATTCAGAATTGTAACCAATTTTGACCTGTTAGTGTCATGTAGGGACTTCTTTTCACAAGTATTTTTATGTTTTAGGAAAGTGTTTGTGTAGTGTGCAGAGCTGGAAACGTGTTGGAAGTGTTTGTGCAAGTGTGTTAGCCTGGTCTTCTAGTGTGTCCCCCTGGTTGTACTGACCAGGGGCAGGCTGTGTGTCTGTCCTCCTTTAAGGTTACGTATTCGTGTCCAGACTTTGTGAGTGTCGGTGTTGAGTTGATGGAAGTGAGGAAGGTGCGCCCAACTCTCCCTTTTCGCCTCACGACGCACACGCTTCCCAAGAGCCTTTGCCCGTTTAAAGGAAATGAGATTATCTGGCGTGGGGTACCGGCGAAAGGACACCCACGCCTTGTTCTGGGCCTCTCGTCGCCCGCCTACAGTCCTCGTTCCACCAGGGCCTCCTTGGGTTGCGGGACGACTGGAGGCCTGGGGCATGGACTTTTCGGCGGCGTCGAGTATGTGTGCCGTGACGAGTTGGGCTGCTTCCTCCACGTGTAGGTGTTTTATGGTTGTGTGGTGTAGTTTAGATGTTTCTGTGAATGTACTCCAGTTTGCTTTTGATTCATTAAACCTGTTATGGGAAGATGGACTGCATGGCCTTTACCTATGTAAGTTAGGGAAGTGGGGAAGTGGTCACTACCATATGGGTCCGTGCCCACGCCCCACTCAAGACATGGAAAAGAGAAGTGTGGAACCAATAGCCAAGTCAAGATGTGAGTATGTATTGTTCCTAATTATGGTATGTAGGCTGTTTTTTGTTGAAAAGGCATGCTCCTGAAGATGTAAGGATTTCTCTATCAGGGCGACCTCGGGCAGTCCGTTCTGGCAGGAGCCCCAAAAGAGAGTTGTGCGCATTCAGGTCGCCTGTTAGAATATTGGTTCGGGCAGCTGGTCGACCAGCCTCGAAAATCAGAGCTCAGAAGTGCAAAATCAGGAGGAATGTAAATGGAGGCATACCGTTACCAACCTATTAAAGTATTATTGTACGGATTGCTACAGCCTCGAGGACAGGTTCAGAGTGACAGGAGGCAGGCTAATGATTTCCGGGCGACATTGCCACACCTCCTGAAGAGTGTGTGCAGCCAACCCTGTCCTTTTTTGAATACCATGTACCTATTTAAGAAATTTGTTTGTTTAGAATTGAGGTGGGTTTCCTGGAGACACATGATACTTGGCTGACTGGCATGCAGAATCTCATACACATCGACAAGATTTTTAAGGAGGCCTCTGCAGTTCCATTGGATGATGTTTTCTGTTCCTATTTTTTCAGCTTAAGAATAACTGGAGTGTGTGTGTGTGTGTGTGTTTGTTCATGTGTCGTCTTTCGGGGCTGTTATTCTAGGATTTTTAGGCTTTTCAGTCGGCTTGGACATCGGAGGCCGCTCCTTGCGCTGCGTAGCAGGCAGGAACGGCGTGACATCCATCTCCTCGTCGGATGCCAGAAGGGTGCCCGGCGGACCGGGCCCCCCGGACTTGGCCCCCTTTCGGGAGCCCTTCGTTTGAGCTGCCACCGCCGAGGTCGTCCGGGGCACCAGAGGTGGCACGGGAGGGGCGGTGGCGGCGGGAGCCGATGCGGGGCCCCCGGTGTCCATCCGGTCGGCAACCTCCAACGCACTGGAGGTCGAGGAGGCAGAGGCGGGAGCGGCACCGGTCCCCACAGAAGAGGTTGTCACCACAACCGCTGCTGCCTCAGCAAGCGGCGTGGCAACGGATTGGGATGCCTGAGACACCCCAAGGGGGGGGCAGGGAGGGACCAGATCAGACTCGCTGAACTGGGTCCCTGTGGACACCAGACGCCGCTCCGCCCCCCGGCGAGCCGCGTCGGCGTACCTCCCCAGGGGGAAAGAGGCAAACCTCTTTCGCGCCTCTGGGAAGGTGATGTTTTCAGTGACTTTGATATTGATGATTTTCTTTTCTAGTTGAAACTTTTCACATTTTCGAGAGTAGGCGGCATGGGGTCCCTGGCAGTTGGCGCAGATGAGGGTTGATGATGGACAATTGTCCGATGGGTGATCATGCTGGGAGCACTTTGCGCAGGTCAGACGGCCGCGGCAAGGGTTGGTGCTGTGCCCGAACCGCTGGCACTTAAAGCAGCGACGGGGGTTAGGAATGTATGGCCGAACCGAACATCGAATGTATCCTGCGTTAATGAATTCTGGTAATGTTGATCGATCAAATGTTAAGATGAGATGTTTAGTAGGAATTTCTTTGTCTTCTCCGCATATCGCTATGCGCCTCACTGCTGTTACTCCCTGACTTTTCAGGCCCTCCAGCAGATCGGTTTCAGTTTCAGTCATAAGGTCAGGATCTGAGATCACGCCCTGTGAGCTGTTAAGGCTTCGGTGGGGCGTGACCGTGATGTCAAGATCTGCAATGCGTGTCTGGCTCAGGAGATTTGTTGCCTGCTGCTGGTTATTGACTTCGACCAACAGTTCTCCCGTTCTCTGTTTCTTTGCTTTGTAGGATTTTCCTATTATACCTTCTATGAACTTTGTGACCAAGAAGACGGACAGAGAGGCAACAGGCTTTTCTTTTTCAACGGATTGAATGATCAGGAAGCGGGGATAGTTGGCTGGCTTTGGGGTTGAGATCGTTGGTAAGGACGGAAATGATACTTCAGTGCGGCCCCTTTTCAGGGACCGATCACGTTTGGAGGGGGGGTTTGATAATACCCTACAGCATGTATAGAAGCAGGGGACGGGGGTACTTTCTTCTACAACCTTACCCTGAAAGCTGAGGAGGTCCCGGAGATCCCTGCCTGGTAAACAGACAGGGAGCCCATCCGCCGGAGGTTGACCTGGGCTCCGACGGCCACCGTTCGTGGTTTCTAACCCTCCACCTATAAACACATTGCCACGGTTGGATCCAGCGTATGTTTGGGGGCTCGGGGTCCGCGGTATCGCCAGTACCGTCACCAAGATTGCTCAAGGTGCCCCGTGCGGGGTGTGGTCAGTCATAATAATCTTGCCATATGTGTCTACATCTAGCACTGTGCTACAATTTCCTTGCTCTAGATATATTGCACTTGAGCCATTTGGTCTCTTCAACATCTCATTTATTCATTTGAAGATGTAGTTACACTCCTTAGCTTCATTACATGAACATAGTTGCTGTGTATGCTCTGCCTTTGTGGTATTAGTGTCAGCTTTCCCCTTGCATATATTCGCAATTATTTTCATCCTTCCGATCCATATTGAGGATTGGGAGAAAACAGTTTCATCTGCAGCATGCCTGGGTGTTGGAGTTTGTAATTGTAGTAGTTTTAACATATCTTTTTTTAGATCAGCTACAACTACAGATATCCTCTGATTGATGCACTGATATGTCTCCTGTTGCTGCCTCTAAAGAAATCATACACAAAGATCTTTCAAAGTCTCATGGTGAGGTCAAGAGATGTAAGCAGTGTTCCTATGCCTACGTTCTTTGTTTACAGTTCTTATCTGTCTGGTGTATGGAGTTTTTAGTTTCTCTGTGAATATTAACAAATTAAAATTTTCTGTAAATTTTTGAAATAGCATTGCTGTGGACAACAATTTATGTTTGCCTTTTTTGTTTTTCTTTTGCATTGTGATATATCAATTGTGTCTATGAAACCTTCTATATTGCGTAGCAGTTGTCGTGCTGCACCAGAGTAGTCAAATGTAGTAAAACAGTGAACAAATGTGTCGAAATACTGTATTGTATAAACACCTAATTTTTACTAACTTGTGATGCTTTTGGTTATTGCCGAAAACGGCTGACAGTTTGGCCTGTGTCGGTTGTATTTCAGTTTCACTTATTTACTGGGTTGTTTTAAGAAAAGTGGCAAAGGAGGCCATGATCCCTATTTGCTCACTACGCTTTAAATGAACGAGGACAGTATCACGTTTTTTAATGTTAAAGTATTATATGCCCATGATGTGAAAATATGGTGTCCAGTTGTGGTGTTACCAACATATAGGAGTTTAAATGGCTGACAAAGAAAATAGCTGGACTGTAGTCTATGATTCAAACACATGGCCTATGAAATGACTTTGACTCTCATTCTTTCCGTGATGCCCAATCCTTAGTTTTAACGTGCAAAAGGTTGCACGCGTTGGGGCCTGCAAGTGCAGAAGTAGCGAAATTTTGCCGACAGTATCTGTAGGGCTTAGGGATGCAGCCAAGCAGGGGCTTGGTTTAAACTCCCGCTCCCCCAAACAAAACTTTTTTCGAGGCAGCGTGTAAGTGCTCACATTCTTTTGTACAAAATTTCTGGCTACAGCCACGGTAGGGCTTACAAGTGCAAGGAAGAAAAAAACTACAAAGGGTTAAGATTTTAAGGATGGTAATGAGACTACACAGTCGCATCACCGGACGCTAACAATGTGTACATGTTAATTGTAGAAGCAGTAAAGTACATTTATTCAACAGTTGCAAATTGTAGGGCAAATGAGTGAATATAATATAACCTCTTGGTTATAATAATGGAATAAAATGAATTTACGTATAGGATAATGGCAATGGTAAAGCGAGGAAACAATTGCATTACTAGGCTCATTTAAGTAGTCCTGCTTGCTGCAACGAACCTCGAAGTGTCTGCTCCTACAGCAGTCCGTGTGGTTGCCCGGACAAGTACGCTTCACAAGAATATGCAAGGAAACACAAGCAATTGGAAAGGTAGCTGCTCCCTGCTGCTAAAATCAACCCAAGCTGGTACCACTGCAACTCGTAAGAACACAAAGCTTACCTGCACGACGTTTATTTTCGAGGCAATGAATACGAAACAAATGATGACATGATCGTAACAGATCTACCAAGTGATATCAGGGGTCCCATAGCTTGAAATCAAATGTCATTTCCTTGCATTTTCTCATGAAAGGAGCCCTACGTGTCTGAATTCTTTTTAAAAACGCCTAATAAATGTATACTCATTAGTATTTTGCGTTATTATGCAAGAATAATTTACTGAACTTTAAGGTAAAATTGGTGTGCTTGGTGATTCAATAACAAGGATTTCAACCAAAATATTTCTGCATAAATTTTTTCTCAGTGATCATGAAAGTAGAAAAGCCTAAGACAAAAAAAAAAACATTTGGGCTACTAACAGCATATTGTATGCTCTTCGACATTCAACGAAATGGTGTACTGTACACATTTTAAGGAGTGGTGTACTTCTGGTGGTAGGGTTTCTGCAAAGTTTGCAGAAATGCGTGCTTTGCCTTGCTTTATAATGCGTTGGTGTTGTCATGCTTGAGCCATTGAAATTCTCATAATTATGACTCCGGTGTAAAATAATATATCCTGTTCCCCACTGTTCATGCTGGTTTGTTTTATTCACGAGAACCAACAAAAGCAGTTGCAGAGCCACTTGAGAAAAGGCATGTGGCTCCAAACATTTACATCGACAGCTGAAAAAGGCGTTGGAATGATAAATGGTACAACTTTTTATTGTTGCCGAAAATAACAACTGCTGATGGCCTTCACAAAGCTGCGAGGCTTTATTCAAAAGTTTGTTCACTCTCCAGCAGAAATTATTTATGATGCTTTTTAGTGCATTTAAAATATATTTAAGACAGACTTTTTTGAAAACAGTTTTAATATATTGGTAATGCATTTTTAGTACAATATGTTGACGCTAGTAAAATTCATTTGAAATGCGTTTTATTTTACATTAGCAATACTGACCATGTACTTGAAATATACTTGAAGTGAACTTCTCATCGGGATATTGTTATTACAATGATAGTGCATTTCCAGCATGTAATGATACATTCACAAAATGTACTTGAAATGAATTATAGTTGTGCTCATCTTGCAGTCAATCATAACATTGCGTTTAAAATGTATTTGAAATTGATATGTAATGACTGTATTTCTTGCATACTTTTAAAAGTGTATTTTTAACGTGGGGTGAAAATTTAGCAAATATATACTTTAAGGTATTCTAAGTGTACTCAAAGATACGAAATGCATTTTGAATATATGTGAAATTTATTGGGGCCTATTTAGAGCATATTACGTTTGGCTAAGGGTAGTCAACGCAAAAGCGCACTGAAACGTCTTTCTTGCAGACCTTGAAAACCAGCAATGACCAAAAGCTTCCTGAAGGGCGAAAGATGTCCCGCCATATGTTGTCGTCAACGTTTTCTTGGCTGATTTTGCGTTCCGGTGAAGAAAAACCATGTTGCAGGCAGCGGATAATACATGGGTAGTCGATGACGTGCATCCATGCTGAGAATAAATGAGGGTCGAATAAAGCCTTGCGCTTATTTAGTACGCTCAAAATGTGTTCCTTCTTTTCAACGGGACGTTCATGTCTGGTAATGGAAGTAATGCACCAGGACGTTAATTCCGGACCACCGGTATACCGAAGAGGCGCTAGGGAACATGGGCAGAAAAGCCAATTTCATTATGGGAAACAGACGCAATGCTAGTGCCTTGACCAAGTAGAATTGATTGAGAAGTAGGGTTCGTGGCGGGGATGAGTGCTGATCCAAGTTGAAAGGGAATTCAACATCGGGGTATTACAACGCCTTTGCCAGGCAACGTACCAGCGGGCACAGCAATCGCATCTCCGTCAAGGTTATCCTCACAAGTAACAGAAAACAATTTCTTGACCGCTATACCGAACACAATCTGCAGTTGCCACCGATCGCGGTCCTGGAATACATAAACTGGCAAGGTCGGTGTCGGAAAGGGGAATTGAGGGTTCACGGCAGAAGTTTACGTCAGACGATAATGACCAAAAGTCCCACCCGGAATGGTTTGATGTTCACAGGCGACAACCCTGCGAACTAAAAATACTGAAGAACTCCACTGATGAGAACACGTGCCACGCATTGTCCAGAAGGCTTAATCATGGCGTCGTTTGAACCACGTAGGAGTGGACCGACATAATGTGTTCTCACGTTTCGAAGCCGAGAACACAAATCTAAGGTGACATTGGAAATGCTTGCACCATTATCTACAACGACGTCTACTCTAACGCCTATAACAAATACACTCAACGTATTCGATCGAAGGAAGGGGTTTCAAATTTGTGCAAGGGATCCCATTTTGCTCAAAAACATTGGTTGGCGAGTACGAATCTCCCTAACGCGATATTTGGGAACAGCAGCAGTGCGCCAAGGCAGCACTCACTCGCGGGTTCTATCTACGGCTGCGATGAAGAGCCAATACTTCGCGGCGCGAATTGAGTCGCAGGAAGGAACCGTGAACTGACCTTAAGAGAACGCACATCGTAGTCACACGCACGCCCCTTTCCCGTTTTCGCCAAGGGTCGCACCGTCGAGCGCCTTGCAAGGCAACGCATACTGCCCCCTCCGTTCCCCATAGCAGACTTTCGGCTCACACTGGCTCGCGACACCACGGCGAACCGCCCTCCCCTCCCAATTTATCGGTATTCTCTTCCTTTGCATACTTTCATTGTCATGTATCAGGGCACGCCCTGAGATGGGGTGCATTAAACCCCACCCCCTCAAAAAAGAAAGAAAAACAAGAACAAAGAAACGGTAATCTGAACGGCGCGCGAGGAGAGCCCCAATGAACGAACGCCGCGCCGAAACACCGAGGCATCGTGGTCAAACATACCAGCGCACAGGTCAGCCAGTCAGAGAACACCGTGCAGGGCACCAGCGGCGTAATGACAATGTATGGACACGAAAAGGCAAGAAGCCAAATAAATTTCGCCGCGTTCAAGACCAGAGGGGTAAATAGCCGGGCGCACAAAGAGCAGGGGGAAGCAAGAAACCAGGAGGCGGCAGAGGCACGTGAGCTTCAAGGAACGAGCCAGGGGGACGTGGCCAGGCTAACGACTGTGTCTACCAAGTCTGGGCGGCAGCAGGCCGACTTTGTATCGGCTGCAGCCTCCTAGGCGCACCACGAACCTGTGTAATCGTGGACTCAACGGCGGCTGTAGTGCACCTGCGGCCAACGTCTACTCTCCGTCCCCTTCGTTTTGACGGCCCCAGAAGGCTACGTTCATGCCGAGACCTGCCAGGTACGTCGAGCTGCAGCAGGCTACCACGGGGTATTCAAAAAGGAAGCTTCAGCACTCGCGGAGCCCACACCGTCCAAGGAACCGCGACGTTCATTTTTTGTGGTTTTTCTTTGAGCTGTATTTTGGGATTTTTAATTAGGGGTTTCGGTGTTTATTTGTTGAGTGCAACTGATTAGTTAAGTGGTTTGTTTTAGGTTGCGTTCAAGTGTGCAAGAAATGTGTCTTGTTTTAAACCCGTCAACGGCGTTCCTGCGTTCATCTCTCTGAGCTCGTTCAGACAACCTCACCATCCGTCACGTGACATTCATCTTTCGCTTTTTCTTTCACTTGCAATCGTTAACTCGGTTACGCCGACAACGTGGCTCAGCCCAGAGGCGGCCGCAAAGATCTGCGACCAAAACTGCTCCTTCGAGTTTTCCGGATTGTTTAAAGAGAGTCAAAAGACCGGCGAAGGGTGGCATAGATTGACGGTGAGGGGAAAGCGAACGACGTCTCAAAGAGGGCAAGTTGCGCTGCTGGTCCAACGAGTTCGGCGACGACAAAAAAAACGGCGCGAGGCATACGGGATAAAATGCTGGTAATGGTAGTAAAAGTAGCGTCGGTCAATGCAAGAAAAATCCAGTTAGGCGCGTCTTTCATCCTGCTGGCGTTTCCGACAAAATCGACGTGTATGGCCTTTAATGCCACAGTGATAACACCTGGGATGAGGCTGACGCCAGGCCCAGAAGTAAAGGGGCTGCAGAGGAGCTGTGTAGACAATGGAGACAGGGGTGCATGGCAAGGCTCCGATAGGGACACAGCAAGGGGGACACCAGGAGCAGTGGCCGGCGGGTGAGGAACGTCGGCATGCGGCGGCTCTCGGACAAAGTCTCGCTGCTCGGAAAGGCTGCACGTGGTGGAGGCAAGCTCTTCGCGAATGATCCTACGCAATCCAGGAACGGTGTACTGATGGTGACCACCCGTATAATCCGATGACGGCTGTCCGTAAAGTTCTTTAGGAATGGTAGACCATATGAATGCCCGGAGGCCGGAGTTGTAGTGGAAGCTTGCATCCAACTTGGTGGGTTGCAAACGCAATGGCTAGATCGTCAAGGCGCTGAGGAGTTGTGATCACCTGAGGAACACTGGCTGGGTTTTGCACTGCGAGTGCCTTGAACGCAAAGGCGTTAATGTCTTTCGGGATGTGGTGAAAGAGGTCTTCCTCCGGCATGCCCTTATTGGCGCGCTGAGAGAGGGCCAAATGTCCTCAATGTGTGACCTGCATGACTCGCCTCGTTATTGAATACGGCTTCGAAATTTCTTTTTCGCCGCTTGTGAATGCGTGGCGGCGTTACCGAAAATAGGACGAAGTTTCGTTGTACAACGGTAGCTGTCAGATAAATTTTCTGCGTCGTTATGAACCCAAGTTTTCACCACCTCGGGTATAGGAGACCGACACATTCAGTAGCGTGATGTAGTCACCCCATCGATTGAATGCACTCACGCGGTTATAGTTGTCAAGCCAGTCATCGCCGCCATCCCTGCGGAGTCCCCGCGAAAAAAAAGGGGAAGGGGTCACGCTGCCGCCTTGTGACAGTCCATCCAGAGGCCGTAGTTCTGGCCGTGGTCGCACTGGCCGTCGTCATTGTGGCAAGTCGTCTAACCAAATGGTGCTCCAGGAAAGGTGCGGACAGGGTCGACGTACGCATGATCGATTGTTGCAACCTCCACCACTTAAGAAGAGTGGACCAAGGGTCGTGGTGAAGCGTTTATTGCAAAGCAACTGCATGACCATCCTTAGTGTGAGACCAGCGCAAGCAGTGGCCAATGAAGAACGTGCCCGCGGTCGAAATGTTGATGGTTGGCGATGCGTGTATAAAGACTAATCAAGTAATACACGTTTTCCTGCCTCGTGCATATTATGGTGCGAGCGGCCAGTACAGGAAATGATATCCTGTAAGGCTGAACGACCTCTCACACTATCTTTAAATGAGTGCGTGTATGTGTTTTCGTGCGTGCCTGCGGGTAATAAAATGACGCCCGCATGACCATTTTTACTTTTCTGACGCGAGCTCGAGGACTGGCATCGGAATGTATTATTACACCATAAAATATAAAAAATTATAATTGCATCACATTATCTGAATGAACCTGAGGCGAAGCGTGAGCGGCGGCCTGTAGGCGCATTTTGTCTACGTTGGTATTTGTATTGTGCCCATGAGTCAAAATACACATTCTAACATCTGCGAATCCTCTTTAATATATTTGAATTCTAATGCTATCTACATGATACAGCTGAGTTGTGCTCCCTCTCCAACACGCGATGAAAAAGTGATTTGAAAAAACACATTTTTCTTTGCGGGTATTTTGAAACTACACCTATTTACCCTGTCAGTCGCGCCAGTATTCATCATTATATGGGTGGACTAATTTTCGCATGCACGGTATGGCCTATTAAGACAACCTCGTTCCGATAATTTGTCTGAACAATAAAAAACCTATGAAAAGTTGCGACGTGCGGTGAGGTGCTCGTCGTGTCGATGATTGATAGAATAATGCCAGTGTCAGTGACAAGGGCACTCGTAGATTTCTAAGCCTCGCAGGCGTGACTGAGAGGGCTAATTATATTGTTGTAATGCATGAAGCTGCGACACGGCTGAGCTAGAGATTGCACAATCAATGGCCAATATACAGTGCCATATTCGTAAGGCAATTGTTGGCAACTATTAAGTTTTTCCCGCATCTTTGGCTGTGTTCTATTCTATGTTGCTAAGGAGGCATCTGCAAGCGGATTAATATTTTCTTTTGAAGGAGAGCCCCCATATGGCAAGCAGGCAGGTAGGCTTTAACATGTTGATGATGTTTGGAGTCTAATGGCGCAAGGCCGACTAAGGGCAAAGAGCGCCAAACAATAGTGATTACATGAAAGTGGCATGGTAGTAAACGTAGAACATTTCAGTAAAAATAAACAAAGTAAAACACAACGTAATGAAGATGACTGGTGTAAAGGGCCAGGTTGTCAACATGCATGATAAGAAATGAGATGTAAAAAATTTACGTCGGTAAGAAACTCGAAAACGCGCTTGATTGAAAACATGGCTTCATCTCCTAAGAAGTATGACGGGTGTGGTGGAATATGTCGTGTGTGTAGTTCTGGGAAGTGTTTGCGTCGTGTAGTGTTGAGTGCCTTACATTGTATGAGGATGTGGATCACGGATAGGGCCTCTCCGCACCTGCTGCACAGAGGTCTTGGAGATCCAGTGAGCAGGTGCGAGTGCGTTGCATGTGTGTGCCCTATTCGTAATCGAGCCAATGCGACTTCAGTGTATCTATTAGGTGTGTCGGTGGTGTATGGTCCTAAGAGTGGTTTTATTACGTGTAACTTGTTGTCTGTTTGTTCGCTCCAGTGTGTTTGCCATGTTTTGCGAAGTTGTTGTCTGATGTGTGGTTTCAGGTCGGTGTAGGGTTGACATTGTCGCCATTCAGGACTATAGTTCCAGCGGGGACGGGAGTAGGGATTTATTACTACTCTTGGGCTCGTGGCTCAATACTCTACCAAGGTCTGTTTTTTTTTGCGTAAATATAAAGAGTGCGAATGATTTCAATTTCAAGAGCTGTCTGGAGCGTGGTTTGTATAGCCAGAGTCGAAGTAACATCTTTCTCAACAGGTATTTTGATATCGTTGGAATAAATCGTTACACGGCCCCGTGACCGCTCACAGCAAAGTAAGAAACCAATTTGTATGTCCCTATGCATTTACAAAATCAAGAAAAAAACCCCACCGGATGCTACTGTGAAGGTAGTGATCACGTGGTGCCAAGCGCGGATGAGAGCCTGGGAACTTCGTCGTACGGCACTGGAGAAAATTTTCGATTCAGAGATGGGCTATTGCGCCGTGAGTAGCCTGAATGCATTCCTTGAAGATGGGGTTGGGCTGTTGCGTTTAAATACATTTTAGCATACGCTTCAAGTGTCAGCTTAAGGTGGCTGCCATTTTGATGGGAGCAATCGTGAGCCTGCCTGTCTTCCCTCCAGATTTGGTTGCAAACAAACTGCATTCTAATGTAAATATAGTTCAGCGCTTTCCATGTGCTCAAAGTTCACGTTTTGAGCATTTTGATCGTTGAGAGGCGTTTACAATACGGCTGCGGAATAATTTTAGGTCGTCGGCTTTTTATCTTGCGCACAAATCTCGGCAATTTTACGTGTTTTTCTTCACAGAACTTTGAAAATGAGCCACCAAAGGCGAGACAAAAACCGTGTTGTTGAAGTTAGCATCACAACGCCTTGGCCAGTCCACGCCACGGCGTCTCCCAATTGGTGGTTTAGGGTATGGTTTATGACGGGTTAAATGAACTTGCACAAAACGGCAGAGGCAGAGATTGGGCAAGTGTTGAAGTCAGGCGCGCTGGTTCGTGTCTTGTTTCTTTTTCGAAATAGATATAGGAAAAATGACAAAATCGAGAAGTTATATTTTTCATAAACTCTCAACCATTTACCACGTTCTATTCGCTCAAAAACGAAATATGGTATAAGAAATAAACATATATTCCTTAGAAGAGGTGTATATGCAGACAAAGGCTGAAAACGAAACGGCGTGAGTTTAAATGAATATGGACACTCGTTAAGCAAGAATGATGAAATCTTACCGTTTCGAATACTGATACAAAAAAATTCTGGACACAAAAAAATGCTAGAAAAAAAGCAAACAAATCGCAGTGGTCCCTACCCCCGCCAACACGAAAATAAATGAAGCGTGAAAACATACATGCTACTTTCTCAAAGAAACAACGTTTGTCAAAGAAAGTAGTGATATAATGTGGCCTATGCATTGGTTTAAAGTTCTGGCTGGTGTTTGATATTAGGTTATCCAACCGAGGGATCTAGTGAGCGCACCTGTAATTGACGCTTTTGCCTAACAGTGGGTCCTTCAGTTCGGTTTGAGTTTTAGGGCAACTTATCGCTGGACCTTGATAAATGCTCCTTGATTTTCTGCAAGTAATGGCTTTGTTTATATATTTCAATCCATAAACGCAATACCAATTAGAGGAGTGATATGCGAGCCGACAGACTCACTAAGGAGCCTATTGATGCAGGGTAGGTTCTTGGTGCCCGGGGTTATGCCTCACCATAAAGCAGCTCAGGCAAATAAGAAAATTACAGCTTGCACAATGGGTATGCAATTTCCGCGTCAGATTCACGGAAACAAAGCTTGTAGCGCGAACGTCGAGCTATATATCCTAATGCGCTGCGAGCATACCGCATGTAAAAAGAATATGCCACTTAACCTTTAGAAGATAGTAGACGCTTGAGGAGCCACCTGGTTACTAAATAGATTGCCGTATTTCAGTTTGCAACAGGCAATAGGACACTAGTTCTCCTGGTGCCGGACTATACATAGGATTTACGTATCCGCCAAAAAACGTAAGAATATGAGACATGCACCAAACGTCGGCATAATTGTTCGTGGTGCTACAATCTCAAGGCTCAATGTTTTTCTCCTTATAAATATCACGGTAGCATCTGAAAAGATGTCAAGCGTTTTATACTCTGTTTCTACGCATTGTCTCTTTCTGCAAGAACAACGTTATCTATCAGTGGTTTTTAGATGTCTTTTTTTATCATTTCCCAGATGCATGAGACTCTGTCACGCCTTTTCGTAATTTATTTTTGGTTTGCTTTTGAGCGGTAGGGTGCAATCCGATTGCAAACGCATGAGGAAAATTAAGTAAATAATTTATTTGCATGGCACATTTTTAACACTTTTCTTACTTCTATGGCCAGAAAGGAAGCACTTGCGTCATTACACGCGAATCACCCCTGGTCTGGCTATCGAACTTGCAATTTTTCGAGAAAACTGTATGGTTGATTACAGTGTTCTGCGAAATATCGGGCTGTAATTTTTCGGGCAAAACAATTTTCTGTCTTTGTGGGACCCTTTTAGAGATGCCGTGCTTGTGTGGTTTGTAATTTGGAAATTTATTTAAAATGTTGAGAAATAGATAGCATGCTGAAGGACTGTTTATAGCCGATGCATATTATTGTCGCTTTGGTCAAGCAAACCCGTTATCGTAGCGAAATGTCTTTCCGTTGTTCTTGTTCGAAAAAAACTAAGATAGTGCAGACTCAAGAATTTTAAACAGATCATTTGAATGGATTGCCTTTGTTTTCTGCTATAAAATGTTTTAGCGCCCTCAAATGAGCACTACAATTCAGACAGGATATTCAACAATACATCAACACTAGACGTCTAGGAAAAACCAGCGTGCGCAATAGGCTGCGGAGGGTGATGTCCAAGGGGCTGGTCGGGTGGAGACCCCTGCGGAGACGAAGTAGAACATTAGGTTCAAGAGCACTTCAATACAAGGTCTCAATAGGCTTTCGCCTTCGCAATCATTAAAAATACCAAGTATTCTGAGCATTTTTAGGTCTTGCGTTGAACAATTTCCCTACTGGGATAATCATAACTTGAAAGCAAACGTAGGTCCGTTCAAGAGGCCATGGAGCTAATAACGATGGGAGCAGCGCTCAGTGGCAGGAAACAAGCTTCCTGGATCACACACCAAACTAGAGTAGAAGATATCATAGTTCAAATGAAACAAAAGAACCCGACTTGAGCTGGCCACGTAATTAGGTGATATGACAATTGTTAGACTACCAGGATGACAGTGCTGGGTCGAGAAAAAGAGGAAGGACAATTACTTGATAGAAGAATAGAATGTCTAAATTTGGAGGCAAAAAATAAACTCGAGCGGCCTGGAACAGGCGCGGTTAAAGGTCGATGGGAGAGGCCTTCGCCCGGCAGTGGACCTAGTGAGATGCTGCTTCTGCTGCTGCTGCTGCTGATGCAACAGCTGGTTCTGCGACGAGGGGAGAAGGGCTGCCAGCTATGCTGTTTCTTCATTCTTGCACTACTAGTACAAGCAGCGCCATTTTTATGTGTGTAAATTAAGGCGCGATGATGAGTTGCTGCTATGGTCTTGCGTCCGCTTAGAAAGGGATGGAACCGTTCACATCCGTAAATATTTGCAGTTGTCTATTTACTATTTGCGAGAATCCCTGCTCTGATTGAATAATACCTTGGACGCTTTAGCGACGGGTTTCCAGTGGCTTCCACAACGTTGCAGAAGCACGGCGCTCAATTCATTTGGTGATGTATCACATGAAACTTTAGCTTCTTTCTTTCGACTGAATATAACTAGCAATGGGTGTTTGCTCACGCTCTCACACAGTTGTTTCCATTCGGTTGCATGGTGTTCGGCCCATTCAAATACCTCACTGTGCTTGATCAACTTTTTCGGCAGCCTTGTCTTCTGATTGTGCAGACGCCAGTTTTTCAGCGGGTGCCGGTATTGCTGTCCTACCAATTAGTATGAAAGGCGTAGGCCTGGTGACTTGACCATCGGTACCGTCGCCCAGCAACCCGATCTGTTGTACGCCGAGTGTGCAGTTCTCTTGATTATAGGAAATCCCGCCGTTTCTATTTGCTGTAGTGCTCAGCGCAAGCGCTCGTCGTGCTCTATGTGTGATGTAACTCGGATTAGCACGTCGTCCACGTATGCGTGTACACCAGGCACAGCATCAACTATTTCATCCCGCGTATGCTAAAAGGCCTCCAGCGCCGATGAAGTGTCAAGTGGCCACATCAAAAACTGGTAACTTCCAAACGTCTTGTGAATGCACAAATCCTCGTGTATTCTTTACCTAGTGGTATGTGACGGAACCTCGAGTTCGCATCCAATCAGTGTGAAAACTACTGCGCCTGCAAGTGATTTGATATCTTCAACCCTGCTTCGATGTCTTTCACCCTTGGCTTTTTAATGTTCCTGCGCTAGACGTTCGTTTATGCTTTGAAGGAATCAATAGAAAAATGAGCTTGACGTCCTTCTTTCGTACAAGAACAAGTGGGCGCACTTATACACCAGTTTCTTTGAGTTTGACAGCTTTTTGGCTTTCTCCATGTGCTGCCATGCTTTCTCGTGGGGTTCTTGCAGAGCCAAGTGCACCCGGCGAGTTGTTTGGACTGCTGGTTTTGCTCCAGATCAGAACAGTACCGCGATACTACGATATGGCGATAGTATATCAGATATACTTTTAATTCCCGCTGCTTAAGTATAAAAATACATTTGAAGAATGCATTTGTATTTCAGTATGGAAATGCGTTCGCAGCGCATAGAATATGTTGCGATGCCCTGGTACGTACGAGTATCTTGTTACATTTATTGCATCGGGCTTCCTCCCATATTTAAAAGTTCGCTACACCTTAAACAAAGTTGCCAGAGTTCCAGATCTCAAAAGCGTGCTCTTGCGGTGCTCTAGAAAATTACGGACCGAAGGATGACCACTCGTGCGCCGAGGTGTCATCAGTTACGGTAAACCACGGCTTCTCCGCCTATAAAATGTTGAATACTTCCCGGCATTAGGATGGTCAGAACAGACAGATGTTCGAGCGGACGTCTTTCAATACCTTAACGACCCGAAAAAGATTTCACCATACGGCAGAAATTTCCAGCCATGAAAGCGGTGTTTGTTCGTTATAACATAAATTTGTGCTCTTCTGCAGCGGAACAGTGACTTTGCTTGATTCCTACCCTCGTGCTCACACAAGTCGACTTTGTCTGAAGACAGCTTGTTTGAGAAGCTGCGTTTGCTTAAGTGCAACTAATGATTTCTCGTGTGGCGTGTGAAGTTGGGAATATACCTTCAAGAGTCAAATACATCATTTATTGAACTGTGTGCATATATTCGTTTTGAACTACATACGCTTCATGAAAATGCATGTTAGAGCAAGGGGTCACGAAATTAAACGTAGTGTTTCACTATCTGCATCTCTATCTTTTATCTGCATTCAGAAATACCTTTTCTGTGCGTTCAAAGGTATGTCTGAAAGATCCCAATACGTCCACCTGAATATATCTTAGTATCTGTATTTTATGCACCCCGCGCATGTATCGCGATGTTTGTATTCCAAAACTCATTTTGATGTGTCTCTGCCCAGCCCTATTTTACTCCCTCGTGAACGGCCATCCTGAAGCGTTGCAGGACGCAGCCTGGGCCAGAAATTGAGTGGGAAATGTCTAACTACTTCTGAGTACGGAAGAGGTACAGAAGTACAGGCTTGACGCGCGTTGTGAACAATGAAGTGCATGATAATTTTGAACTATCAATTTCTTTTTTAACATCTAGGTGTTTCATTAGACCCCCCCCAGCACGGACGCAGTACAGCACTGCTTGGTCTCACCTGTGGTTTTGGGTACATGTTTTGAATATTCGAAGTATTGCTAGTTCACTTCAGATCATGCATCCACTTTGTGTTGTACTGACGCATTTTTCATGAGTGCTCTTGCAGCCCAGTCGTGTTTATTGCTCATCTTGTTTAACCGATATATCCCGGACTTGAAAATCTCAATCCAGCACTTTGAACTTGTCGACATTAACGCTGTCCTTAAAACAAGGTACAAATTGGCTCTTCTTTTGCTCTTTCTCCATGTCACTGGAAACACAGGCAAATTACGCGGCTCGTGTGGTCGCCCGCACTTCCAGCACTTCTGGACTCGGCGCCTTTGAGTACCTGCAACAAGGTTTTGTGCGCAATGTCGAGCTGCGTTGTCTCTTGATCCCAAGCTTCATGGTGACTTGCGAGCATCTGCCACGCGGCAAACGTTTAAGGCATTATTCAAGGCGAGCTTGTTGTAACGTAACACGTTTCCTCTCAAGTTGGTATTTCTGGTTCAGAAGACTATTTGGTCTACTACGTTTGTCAGTCAAGAGGACAAAGTTGCATGCTTGTGCTTGTGTCTTCAGATATTTGAGAATATGCTCGCAAGGCTCGCAAGGCCTAGCTCTTGGACATTGTTTCAAAAGTCTGTCGACCAATACGCTTCATCCTTTCGAGCATCGCCGTTTAACACCATGGCGTAAACAACGTTGTTTATCCTTCCGCAAATATGAAGGCATTGTACACCTCGATGACTTCTTTTATCTGCCACACTCCGAAAAATGGCACGTACTGCAGACTCCGGCCGAAGCTTTTCGGTGGTTGCAGATGCCACCAGGAACAGGTTGAATTTCAATATGAACACCTTCCACTTCATACGTATGAATCCTGTAAAACGCAGGGGGTTTGGTGGCTCCAGAAATTCCATCGGTGTTGTTTTCCAGGCAATCTGGGACACCTATGTCACTCACCACATCTTGCACCATGTATCGGCGTGAAGCCGCTAAAACAAGGCAGCAGCGTCGGTTTGCAGTAAAACAAAGGAGCATGGTTTTGTTTGAGCTTGTTTAGATACCCGCCATTCGGAAGGCGGACAGCCTTCTCAGAATGCACGTGTAGCAGCCCGCAATGTCGGCGACTGAAGGAGGCGAGAAAGCAGACATGGAGCTGGTTTGCAGTTTCAAGACAAGACTGTTCATTTTAAAGAGATGCAAACGCCGAGAGCGTCCCCCGATGAGGGAAAGAAGGGGAATCCCCGCGTCCTTTAAAAGAGAGGGAAAAAAGCCCCCAAGCGAGCAGACGGCAACGGCGCCAGGACTAATGGCGAGTGTCGGCTGGACATGTTAAGCTTTCCTGCGAAAGGCGACCTTTGAATAGGACGGCGGAATGGCTCCCACAAAAGGCGTACTGTTGAAGAGCCGGTGGCAGGCAGGAGATAAAGGAAAAGGCCCGTCTTGCGGAAGCCGTTGCGCTGTGGTGCCGAATGGCTTCCGCTGCAGACGCTCCCCCCAAGATGACGCAGCTTTTAAAGAAGAGCAGCAGTTACTGGCTGAATGGCGAAAGGTCTCAGTCCACCGGTTATCACTGAAAACGTACATGAAAGGCTGCATAAACGGTCTCCTCAATATGAGCAGTCTTGGCGCGGTCGACAGCGACGACTTCTCGTTTGCCCCGCACGTCGATTGTGATGGTCTTGTTATAACGTCTCAAAACGTTGAAAGGGCCGGTAAACGGCGTAGTGAGGCGCAGCTTCGATGCGTCATGTCGCATGAACACATGTGTAGCTGAGTCAATGCCGGGAAAAGTCAAAACCTTTCTGTTGCGGGTGATGCGAGGTGCTGTTCGCCTTAGTGGCGCAAGCCTTGCGCACAGCTTCGCGATGTGCTCGGAGGCTGCTGGGGCGGAAAGTGTCTGGTCAGAGAAGAATTCTCCCGGAAGGCGCACTGTTGAGCCGTACATCATTTCCGCTGCGCTAGAAGCCGACGTCTTCCTTCACAATTGCGCGTAAGCGAAGAAGAACGAGCGGGAGCTTTTTCACGCAGTTCTGGCGATCGAGTTCCGTTGTAAGTGCCGCTTTTAGTTGCCTGTGCAAGCGCTCCACCATTTTGTTGCTGGCAGGGTGGTAGGCGGTTGTATGCTTTAGCCTCGTGCCGAGGCGGTTCGAAAGCGCGGAAAAGAGGTTGCTCTGGAACTGCTGTCCCCGGTCAGTTGTTATGTGGCCGGGCAGCCAAAGCGGGACACCCAAGTATAAATAAAGGACTGCGCGACAGCCTCAGCTGATACACGCAATTGGTATGGCTCAGGGCCATAGGCTGTATCTATCGATACATATGAGCATGTACCTGCAACCTCGGCAGGGCGGTAGCGCTCCCACCAGGTCGATGTGAATGTGGTCAAACCGCGACTCAGGAGTCCGAAGTTTCTGCAGTGCAGCTCGAGTGTGGCGAGTCACCTTCCCTTCACTTCCTGACACGTTTCATAAGTCCGAACACAACGTCGCCCGTCCTTGTTGATGCCGTGTCAAACGAAACTTTCTTTTATCAGCCGCTGGGTGGCGCGGACACCTAGGTGGCTGAAGCAGTGGAAAGTGTTGAATACCCCTCGGCGAAAATTCAGTGGGACGAACGGTCGTTGGGTTGCCTAGGAGGTATCGCAGGTTTTTGTGCCCTGCACGTAGGGAAGTGTCACCTCCGAAAGCATCGTAAACTCAGTGTCCTCCCGCTGAACCGCGGGAGGACACTGAGTCCAAAAAATTCCCCGCATTTCCCCGAGGGGAAGAATGTGAAAGTGCGAATGCACGAGTTGAATTTGCGCGGTTCGGTAATGTTCGCGAAAGAGAGATCACACACACACACACAACTACAAAGAAAGAAACATTCATTTATTCACAGACACCTATTTGTGTTGTCGTTGTACTTGATTGCTAGAGCGGATCTCAGCTTTGAAATTTCGTGTCAGTACTCCTTTAAGCGGGTGCATTAGCCCTTCTCACGCCCGATTCCTGGCCAATCCCCCACGTGGGTATGTGATGCGGACATCACCGGTGGACGCAGGATCAGGGTCGCTTAAGAAGTGCATTGCACTTAAAACTTCTTTGCCGGAAGCGCTGACGTGAGGTAAGGCATCAGCTGCTTCGTTTTTTACCCCGGGAACGTGGCGGATGTCTGTAGAAAACTCAGAGATGAATGAGAGCTGACGTTGTTTCGTTCTGAGTAGAAGGAACTGTTGTTGTTCAACACATGAGTGGCTTGCGGTCTGTCAAGATGTAGAACTCAAGACCTTCGAGGAAGTATCGGAAATGCTTAATAGAACAATACATTGCGAGCATCTCCCTTCCAAAAGTGATGTACCGTACTTCTAGAGGCTTCAGACGTTCTGAAAAGCAGCCCACTTCCACTATGCACCCTCCTGTTGCAGCAGCACTGCTCTGACAGATGTGGAGGAGGCATCCACCACGATGCGTGTAGGAGCGTCAGGTAGTGGATGGATGACAAGGATAGCCGAGGCCAGTTCGTCCTTATCTTTCTGAAAAGCGTTCTGGTGTTCGTCAGACCAACAAAACTCTGGGGACTTTAGGTCGTCCTGTCGCAGCAGTACGGTCAACGGCTGGAGTATTTGATCACAAGACGGAACGAACCGCCGGTGAAAGTTTAAGAGCACGAGGAACTCTCTCAGCTTGCGGAACTTTGTTGGAGCAGGAAACGTCTTGACGGATTACACCCTCGATTATAATGGCATAATGCCTTCAGCAGTGGTGTGGTGGTCGAGGAAGTTCAGAGCCTCGACATCAAACACGCACTTTTGAGGTTTTAACACCAGACCGTGCTCATCAAGACGCTCAAAGAGCTGGCGGAGGGGCTGTTCGTGCTCGGTAGGAGTTCTGCTGGCCATAAAAATGCCATCCAGGTAGACAAAGACGAAAGGAAAACCCGGGGTGACTTCATTCATGAACCTTTGAAAGGTCTGTGCTATATTGTTATTTATTTATTTATTTATTTATTTATTTATTTGAAATGCTCACCAACAGCGCAATGACCTTCGCGGGTGATGCATAGAATACAGACATATAAGGCATACAAAATACAGAATATGAAGAAGAAAGTAACAGTGCAATTATATGGGTATATATACACAAAGAAGGAGAGCTATCAATGAGACAGAGACATTTTCTGAGCAACAAGAGCACGGAGATTGTGTGTACACTAAACGACAAATACAAGCACAATCGTGATGATTCTCTTCGCTCCGACACACAAGAACAGAGGGAGAAGTGCATGTGCGACTGTGCTATAGAACATGTGCATTCAAGATGAAAAATTTTTCAAAGAGCGTTTAAAAACAACCATGTCGTTGCAAAAAAATGTCAATAGCAGATACAAAAAGACAGTTAAAGGCTTGATGGCATCGGTTAGCTGGTACCAAGCTCAGAATTTTGTCAACATGAAAGCAGCCATGCGGCCGCAGTGGCCTGCTTGGAACTCGCAGGAGAACAGAGCTCACAAGGCAAGGGCAGTCAAACTTAGACTGAATGCACTTGAAAAGAAAAATCAGGTCACGCCTGGAACGGCTGATATATAGATCATCAAGGTTCAGGAGGTTGAGAACCTCAACGTGCAGATAGTTGCTCACTGGTGAGTATCGATAAAATACGGTTCTGGTGAAGCGCTTCTGAATCCTTTCTAGTCGAAGAGACGACGAAGGACTTAAACAATTCCAGATTGCGCTTGCAAAGTCTAGCTTAGGGCGCGGTAAAGGGATGCGAAGCATGATGGGTTCGTGAATTCACAGGTGGCTCGGGAAATCATGCCAAGTGTTCGGAGACAGGAGTTCGTCAGATGGTTCACGTGCGAGTTGAAGAGTAGTTTTGCGTCCATCAATACACCCAAATCGCGTGCTACAGTGGCGCGTTTTATGGCAAAACCGAGCAAAGAGTACGGGAAAGTGAGCGGGGCAGTTTTACGAGTGTAAGATATCACAATAGTTTTGGAGAGATTAAGCTTTAAATAGTCGTTGTCGCACCATGCCGAAACTGCATTGATGTCATGTTGCAGCAGGACGCGATCATCCGGTGAGGAAACCGCAATACAGCTTCATATCATCGGCATACTGAGAGAGCGAACAGTGTCTAATGACAGAGTGGATGTCATTAACAAAAATGTTGAAGAGGAGAGGGCCCATTGTAGACCCTTGAGGTACCCCTGATATCATGGCGATATCATGGCGATATACCATGGCGATATACCTGATATCATGGCCTTAGGGCATATGGAGAAACTCAAACAGGCCTAATGGTGTTGTTATGGCTGTTTTTTGTATGTCCTCCGGTTCGAGGGGGCTTCGGTGGTAAGGCGCTACGAGGTCGATTGGCTGTATATTTTTGTACCTGCGAGCAGCGCACTGAAATCGTCAATGTGTGGCAGAGGATACTGATCCGGCGTTGTTGATGCGTTCAAGGCTTGTTAGTCACTGCACGGGCGGCATCGTCCTCGTCGTCTTTAGGCACAATGTGCAGCTGCGACGAATGGTTGCTAGACGAAGGGCAAAAAATTCCCAGCGGCAGCGTGTGCTCGAATTTACTGCGTACAGCTTGAAGCCTGTTGCTGGACAGCCGTCGTGGCCGGGCTGTCACTGGCAGCCCGGTGGTGACGATGTGGTGAGTCACTTTATGTTTCACTGGCTGTTTCATGTTGCGGGGCTAGGTGAGAGGAGGGAATTCGGCCAAGACGTTGTTGCAGCATGATACTGGATGGAAGGCGCAGATGCCAGATGAGCAGATGTTTGACTCCAAACCACGTACTTTGAGGGATGTGTTTGTACCCTTTAGGCAACGGTCACGTAGGCTCACATCTAGGTTGAAGTGGCTCAGGAAGTCTGCTCCGAGTATGGCGAAATTAATGGCCATCACTACGAAGACCCAGCGAAACAGCCGCCTGAGTCCGACGTCTATTGTCAGCGAGCGGAAGCCGTACGTTGCAATGGCAGTGTTGTTTACCACCTGCAGCGACGGTATGTTCTTGCAACGTCGATGATCCCCGGGGGTTCCCGGGACAATAAACATTTCGGCTCCTGTGTCGACTAGCAGCCGCGAGTTGCTTACGTGGTCGACTAGGAAGAACAGGCGCCTGGGTGCTGAACGGATATCGTAAGCCGCCGTTGACAACTGGCCGGAGCGTTTCGAAGAAACGGGCAATGTTCAGTGCAGCGGCTAGCACCCGTGCCTAAACGACGGTGGTACCAGCAAACTCCGTCGTGTTTATCTCGTGACTGGATTCTCTGGGAAGAACTTGGCTATCTTGAAGGGGATCGGTTCGGGCGGTGCTCATAGTGTTGGGGAGCGCCAGACAGCAAAACTTGCTGCATGGTCTCGGTAAGTTGTTGCCTTTTCTCCTTAAGGCGCGACAGTCAATCTGGTTGTTCGTGTGTTCTCGCATTAGCTATGGGCGCAAACGCTGGAGTAGAGTATTCCGTGATTCGATCGGCAAGTTGCGCCAGTCGATCAAGGGACGTATCATCTGAACTAGCGATAACCATGCGAACCGACTGGGCAGCTGTTGCAAAAAAAAGTTCATGAACAAGTGGGGGCTGGCCGTCCTACGCACATGCAGACCGAGTAGCTACCACATCCGGTGCAGCAGTTGCGAAGGCCATTGGTGGCCCAGCTCTTCCCGGCATAAGAGGTGCTGAAGTCTGCTTTCTTCAGGCGCCTCGAGGCGGTCCAGCACCGTCTTTTTGAAGGTGTCGTATTCCCCTTGTGTGGGGGGGTTAAACCAAAATGTCGTCGTTAGCGTCGGCGATTTCTGGGGGCAGGGCTGCGAAGACATTAATGTACTTCGTCTACTACGAGATGATGTGCCGGAGCTAAAAACGGGCCTCCATTTGGCTGAACGAAACTCGTGGATTTTTAGGCCAAAAAGTTGGTAGCTACAGTTCTGTGGCGAAGAATTAAGGCGTGGAGGAAGCAGTGTTGTCGTCGGAGCTCATCGCAGCGTGTTCGTTGAAGCGTTGTTCGGGACACCAATTCTGTAGCAGCCAGGAATGTCGGCTGCTGAAGGAGGCGAGAAAGAAGACGTGCATCTGTTTTGCAGCTTCAAGACAAGGCTATATATTTTCAACAGAGGCGAACGCGGAACGCTTCCCCAGAAGATCAAAAGAAGCGCAACCCCCGCGTCCTTCAAAAGAGAGAAGAAAAAAGCCCCCCAAGCGGGAAGACAGCAACGGCGCCAGGAGTAATGACAGGAGTCGGCCGGAAAAGTTAAGCTTTCCCCCGAAAGGCTACCTTTGAATAGGACGGGGGAACGACTCCCGCAAAAGGCGCACTGTCGACGAGCCTGCGGCAGGTCGGAGAGGAAGGAACAGGTTCGTCTCGCGGGAGATGCTTGCGGTGGGGTGCCGAACGGCTTCCGCTACACAAGGAACATCGTCTCTGCATGACGTGCTTTTGTTATAGATGAAGTACGTGGTTCGGTGGGTGTTATAAAAATGTGTTGTAAAACACTTCCAAGACATTTGGACCGGTTACCTATATCTATAAAAACCTGTCCGATATCCCAGCCTACTTGTTGGTGACAAAACAATATTAGCACCTTAGGAAACACCCATGAAATGCCACGTGAAGGGAATAAAAACATTCTAGAGGGGAAACGCACGCTGTAAGGAATGCGGATTCTACAACAAATTATCTATAAATGTGACAAAATATGTAGGAATAATTATTAGATGCGACGCATCTCTTTAACTCACCTTGTCCCGCATAGTTGTCGCGGCATAGTCCGCATCCTCGGCGCGGCAGCTGTGCACTCCGCCACCCTCACCGCAGCGCCATCTGTGCGTCAGCGCGGTCAGCTCGGTTCCGTCACCGTGCCAGCTGTGCGTTAGCGCGCAGCTTGCGCTCGCGCTTGCGCTCGGTTAACACATGCGCATGCGCTGCTATGCGCTGCTCTCTCTCATTCCGCTGCATGTAAACGCGGTAAGTGCGCCGCTCCGCTCAGTCGTTCCGCCGCCAGCGCTCCGATGACATCTCCGATGATTTGAATAACGCAACAGCAACCTCTGATCTGTCGCATATACCCCATGAATCACCTCGCGGGAAGACGGTGTAAATTGTTTTACTAAAATACCTGCGCAAATTATAAAAAAGTGCCCGCACAAGTTCTGTAACTTTCTTAAATCAGAAAAAAAATACCAAAATGAATACACCAATGAAAAAGTACAATCTCACGGGACTTTAAATCCGTAGTCCCTCCCAACTAAGGAAACATTCCGGACATTGGCGATGGCATCAAAGCTACCGTGGACTCAGTCTTGGTAATTAAGGCTGGAGTGCTTAACCTATTAGGTTGGAGGAAAAAGGTACATGGACTGGTATCATTCCTAATATTTTTTGCTAGGTATGCGTATTTTCAACAAATCCCTGCCAAAGCTCTCCATCCCCGTGGATTGAAAAATGGTAAAGTAATACTTCTCCTTAACGTAAGGACCAAAAATTATACTGTCAACTTTATACTCTAAACCAACCACTTTGACGTGTTCAAACTGTAAAATCTGGAACATCGTCGTGCTTAAACATCATTAGGCTGCCGGTTATATATAGAGATGTTGCCTGAAATGTAATTACAGTTTTCTTCGCGCTAAACAACGGGGAGATGTAAGACATGCGCCATTGGTTCACGACGTTCAAACGTTTGTGAATAAACCGCGTAGTTTTCGAAGCCTCAGCGTAACTCCGTGACGACGGTACAGGAGGGTGTACTTGTGTCCATTATCTTGCTCCGCCGCCTGATTCCGGCAGTCGCATTGACCGCTAGTGAGATACGACGACCAGGCGAGCCCAAGAAGTGCTCTGCACTTAAAACACTAGTTGAGAATCAGCGCTCGTTTAGTTTATTCTTACTTCGTGTTTTGCCTTCGCGCTGGTTTTATACTATGAAGTTGTGCGAAGGCCTGTGTATTGCGATCGATATGAGGATTGGTATCACTGCGGCTTTTCGCAGCTATCTGTGATTCCGGCGAGGAGCGACGGAATTCCGCCCTGTGAATTGCAACCTCACTGTGCCTAGCTAATAACACCGGCAACGTGTTCTTGCAACTACTACATGCTGGCGACTACATGGTGGCTCGGGCTCATATTGACAGACCGGTAACCTGTGTTTAAGAGGAGGTAGAGATATGGCAATCGCCTCAGCGTCGATCGCCGTGGGCCCCTTCAACCTCTTCAACTGGTGAGTGGTCACCGGCCTGTGGGCATGGAGGGGGCGCAAAGACATTCGCCGGCGGTCCCCACGGGATGTCGCCTATGTGCGAGGGTGTGCAGTAGTGTGGTGGTAACGCGGGAGAGCAGAAAGAAGGGGGAATATTGCGTTATTGGTGTGCTTCTGGCCGAAAGTGACTACTCGCGTAAGTTGCAGGGAAGTGGAGATTCGTTGTGCGCCCTTCTGGCCGACGTCAGAGTCGGTCGGTGCCACATCGTGATGACTCTCCTGACATGAGTAAAAAGTTCATTCAGACGCGCAGTGCGCCTTAGTTTCTTGCTATGCCACATAGAGCAAGCCAATAAATTATACTTTACATGTTGCAAAAAATTTCAACAAATACTAGAAGAACATCTGATGCTACTGTAAATCGATTGCATGGACATGATTAGAAATATTCGTGCATCGAGATAAAGTTGATATATAATGAATTATAAATACCACATCAATGGTTATTAACAACTCTAACCGTTTCCTTGACTTCAGATTTCTATTTACCTAGAAATGTCGTCCAGTACTAATAACGTTAAAAAACATACAAACAATGCTCCTCTTTGTTTATTGTACTGATGATATATACATTAGGAATCGATTTTGAGTCCACATTTTTTACCCATATAATAATGACACTGCAACAGATGCACAATCGATGGTCCAATTGCGGGTAGAAATTATTATTAACTGAATGTTTCCTGTTCTTTCGGTTAATATGGCTTTGGCTAAGAATTGAATGATTTTGTACGTCAAATAAATGACTGCTTGAAAAATGATATTTTGAAATCAGTTTTAAAAATACTTATCCAAGACTTTACTACAGCACAAAACAACATGGATGTTTTCATAGGCTGTGTACAACAATTTAGTTTGGCGTTTCACAAGGCTGGAATATCTTGTCGTACCAATCGCTAGTAGCCGTGACTGGAAGAAGCATCAGCAGAGAGCAAGCTCCTTGTTATAGGGAAAATGTAGACACTCTGTTCCTGATGCTGAAATATTGCGTAAACGACAGTTCGTAGAACGCATAAAGAGCATATGGTAAAACTTTTTACCACCATGAACTCAACAATACCTCAATCACAAGGAGTTCAAAATAGTGCTCCGAGGTTTTGTAACGTGAAAATGCGCTCGGTAGCTTTTAGTGTTGCCAGGCCTCTTCTTACTGGGTAGCTTATCCGCGGGTAAATGACGCCATAACTTTTTCAATCACCTTTAAAACAATAGGCTGCATTGCTACCGTTTGCATTTCAATATTGTCGTAAGAATGTGACCGCGAACTAGCCATAAGTAAACTCCTTGGATTAATACAAATACAACTGCTATCTTTAGGCACTGCTTCATTGTCAAGACAGCCGGTCATTGGGTTACCTCTAAATCATGCGTATTACCAAGAAGCACTATGTTCGTTCTTTTGAATGCAATGTTGACAACGCTCTTTGCTTGAAATCTGTGTTTTGCAGCCGACTTACATTGGTTCTCTTTAAATTTTCTTTTTAGCTACGACCCACAGCTCCTTTCGCTTCTCGTATTTCAGAAACGCATGAAAGCAGTTATTCATGCAAGAGGCAGGCATTACGCTTCTCACTTGCTTTAGGTGAGGCAAGACGACGAGGACCATCAGAGGCCGGACTATAATGTAAAATCCGGCAATTCGCCTGAATGGCTTGCAGTTGGGGCGAAACTGCGCTAGGTGCTGAACCGGCTAGAGCGGCGTGTTTTCAAGCAATGTCAATAAAAATACTGCGGGCGTGTGGATTATATAATTATTTAACAAGAGACTTAATGGTTCATGCCACACATAGAAACAATTTGGTCAAAGTAAATTTTTGTTGCCGTTGGACTTCAAGATCTATGAGTTCCCTTTATTACTGCAAAAGCTCTAGTCTTGGCCTAGATGCATTCTGGGGGCTACCTGCTTCCACGATGAACTAGTTTGTTTCGTGAAAGAGCTTGGCGCAGCTCGCAGTAACCTGTAATTGGTGTAGTTATCAACGATAAAGCTTTAACAAAACGTGCAGAGCGTGTTAAAGGGGCTATAAAAATAAGAGACAACTTTGTTCAGTTTGAAAGAACTAGCCTTTGGTAACTCGCCTCGGTTTGATCCAGCCTCGGAAAACGGTTTCTTGACTGACAATGAAAATGAAGAAATATTTGAAGAGTCTTATTTCGCGCTGCAGTGCCGTAATACCTGTAAGAGCGAGGAAATATACGCAAGTTCCAAACCACAATTATCAGTGTGCTAAGTGCACATTAGAGTCCACGCTATAAGTTCCAACGAAACTAGAGGTGGCCCTATAACCGCCCATGCATACTCCTCGACAGCCGTTAACCGCAAAAACAAGATTATGTGACGTCACGTTGAAACCGTGGGAAAACTGCTGTAGAATCGGCACTGCTTTATGCATTTTCATGATATCTCTCCATTCGTCTTTACTGTTTTCGATAATATTTGGATGATTGTTAACAAAAAAAGCATAACTGTTTATTGAACCTAGCTTCTTCTTTCTCTTCGTGGACCAGTTAAGTGGGCGGTAGTTTTACTCTGCACAGGGATAGGAGATGCAAATCATCACGAAAGTGCGAATGCGGGAGTCTCCATAAAAGTTGTGTCCTTTGTGTCCTTTCATTGCTTTCGGGGTCGCAATCATTTCTTGCTGTCTGACCACAATGCTTATAAACGTACATAGCATCATCCCGTTTATGCAAGTTTTGTGTATTTGCTTACAAAGGGTGCAAAAATTATTTTCGATGTCGACAATATAGCACTTGAACAAATTTCAACTGGAATGCATGTCTGGGAACAATGCGGGCAGCTGAAATTCATAAAGCAGTTAGTTGACACGCAAGATAAAAAAATTGAAATTCTCTATCCAGGAATTCTGATGTTGCGCTCTTTGCGTGCTGAAATTGCTGTGATTGATTTCGTAAACTATTTTGATCTAAAAAACCGAGAACATTTGAACATTTCCATCATGCTTAAAAAAGTTGCATTATTAGGACTGTCTTTATACTGAAGCATGCATTGTTTTCGTCATACTGCAGTAGCTAAATAGCCTTTAAAGAATTTTAAAAATGGCCATGAGATAGCTGGGGGCGATTTCTTGCTTGCACAGTACAAAACAAAACAACGTTTAGTTACAAAGCTCACTATGAAATTACAAAAACCGATTTTGCAGCCATAAGTGTCAGCTGATGAAAATGTAAGCGGGAAAAAAGCAAGAACAAAATATTTATGCGCTTTATGGAGCGGTACTTTTATGCAATCTATGACATATTGTATAACAGGTAACTTGCAAAACAAGATAAATTACTGCGAAAGGCTGCAACGTAAAGCAGGCTAGTCAGCCGCTTTGCAATGAAGAAAAATTGTCCTAATACAGGGTTCCATTCAGGAAATGTATCTAATGTGGCGTTTGCAAGATTTCCAGAGAGAGTGAGTGAATGTTTAAGCAAAAGCAGAAGAGGTCGGCCTGAGCAAGTGATCTTGGGCATGAGAAAGGAATAAGTATGGAAGATATGGGAACTGACAATTAAATCGACAAATGAACTATGTACAAGCCGCAAAACCTCACATACATTGGGGAGGTGAATCAGTCATTACAGTCCACTTTTAAGCGCATAATTATCGTCCAGAAAAAACAAAAAAAATATTGATACATTATTTCACAGTCTCTCAAACTTTGTTCCAACCTAAGGCCGAGAATACAGAGAGAAGTTACTGAGAAATGTAAGCAGGGCTTGAACGGCTAGGATTTGTATCCCGTTGTCAGCCCACGTGCCAAAAAGGTTTTGTTCGGAAAGAGGGCGACTGTCCAAGCGTAGCAATGTTGCCGCAAGGTTGTTTCGCTCACTAGAGTACTTTGTACAAGCGCTAAGCAAATGGTCGATAGTCTCAGGACAAACGCACAGAAGGCAGTTTAGGCTGTCCTCCCGTATGCTTGCGTGGAGATACTTCCAGGTCAATGCTACTCCAAGACGCATCCCGTGTAGCAATGTATCTTAACTTCGGCGAAGTCGAGGAGCATGACTGAGCCAGAACGTTCGCTTTGGATCGAGCCTATTAAGGCGTTCATGTCGAATCTGCGCGTCCAACGAATGCAAGGCTGCCGCTTATTTACGCGCTCGGTACAGTATCGCGTTAGCATCCTGCCTTGTGATGGGTAATACCATGAGAATTCCAATGTGGTGTGCCTGCTGTGCTTCTGTGTACGCCAACTCATTTCTAGTGATGCGACAGTCACTTGGTATCCACTGAAGCACCACCGTGCGGCCCTTATCGCTCAACTCTTTAAGCAGGATAGCGACATCAGTGGTCAGCTGCTCATATGCGTCTGGCTTCTTGGGTACCTTAGTACCTGCAGAGCTGGCTTGTAGACATAAAACATAGTCCACTGCTGTGGCTATTCACTAGAAACGGTGCGGAGCGCTTCCCGCAAGCCGACCAGTAATGCTGGGGTAGACGACGTGCTGTAAGTAGTCCTGAAACGTTGGATAAGTTCTTTCCCAGACGTACCACTGGTGATGCCGAAGAAGACGCTGCGACTGAGCCGTCAACGAAAACATGCGACGCCTCCCTGTAAATATCACTGATGTAAAAAAGTGATTGTTGTCTTAGAGAAAAAAAGGCCACAAGTAAATAAATTCTTTGTATTTACCCCTTGCTAATCATGCTTCGACAAGTGAAAATAGAAAGCGCAGAAGATTTCACACAGAAAACAAACCCACACATATGTGTGGGCTGGGCTTCTATTCGTATGATCTGCGGGTAGGAAGAATACCTTAAAAATGGAACCAGGCGCAGAAAACCTGCATTTTTACGTTTAATTTACGAGTTTTACATTGTTTTCAGGAGTACTTATATTATACATGGGATTTTTGAAAAATTATAATAGTGAAGTTTTAATTATTATAATTATTATTTATAAATAATACTTTTTCACAAGTAATTACATAACTAGTTCAAGGTTAAGGCGCGAGAAAACATTACCAACGAGCCAGCACAAAACCACGAACACATGAGACACGAAGAAAGGAAGAAAAATGTTTTATCGCCTTCGCTGCAGTACACGAGCCCGCCACCCTGTAGTGCCCAGCAAAATTTTCGTGACGACAAAGCCCTGCCCACACATATGTGTGGGTGCATTTTTCAACCGTGATGACGGAACGAAGACGAAATAACGGGTGTATTTTTTAGCCAATCGCGTTTTTCCAAGTCCTGCAAGTCGTGTATTACACTTGTTATTCAGAAAATACGAGAATAGCAAGAGGAAATATCAGTTTCATCTTGAAGGCGGCTAGCGTGATCGGGCTGGCTTGACCACCGTTAATAATGTGCGATTTCTCGCCCCCTGGTGGCGAAATGAGTGAACTAACAAAACCAATAAAGTCTCGAAAGCGTTCGCAGCGGCTACCAAGGGCTGTGAAACTGAAACCGAAACAGGTGCCACTTAGTAAACAATTTGTTGACCCACACGTTTGTGTGGGCTCGGCCGTAAAGGGTTAACACACTCGACAGTGGAGGACACACATGTATTGTCACATGTCGGAGGTGCACACGAAGTGAGTCTTGCGCGAGGTAGACTTCAGTGGGCAGACTCGCCTTTGCAATCCTTCCACGTGTTGATGCGCGTCGAGGCAAGCGCAGATTTATAGTGCTTGTGCCTGTGCACTTTGAATCACGCGTACTGACGATCGCCGAAAGTTACAAAGTGTAGGGGCACTGTATTTCAAATAGCCAATAAAAAGCGCCTGGTAAATGTGCAACCGCGATAAAACCGACGGGCCCCATGATTTTCCGGTGGCCGTATGTTGAAGGGCGTGGGTGAAACTTTGTAATTTCCTTTTTAGTGCACAGACATTTTTTGACCATGACAGATCTCCATGAGTTGTAACGCCCAGGAGATTGTGATGCGTGACACATGGAATAACAGCCCCTTGGATCTTTACCGGGTAGCATATGATATATTTTCGGGTAAATTCCAACGTTGCACTTTCTGTCGTTGAACTTTCAAGTCCCTGGCGGCATCGGTACGTCAAAGTAGCAGGTACTGCTTTCTGAAGTCGTGATTGCATTTGAAGGTGCGTTACACCTGATGTTCAAATGCATGTGTCGTGTGCATAGGCAGATACTGACACTGTTTTCGGAAGCCCTTCAGTCATTCCTATGAGAGCCAGAGTAAATTGGGTAGAGCCGAGGACTCCTTGTGGTACGCCGCGAGTGACGGGGTGATCGGATGTCACTCCATGAACTGTGGACATAAAATCCATTCGTACGCGGAGATAGCTTGCTATCCACTCATGCAACCGTCCTCCAATACTAATGGACTCAAGGGCATCCTTAATGCATCATGGGAGACATCATGAAATTCTCCCATAAGGTCCAGGACCATGGCTGCTTTCAGACGACGGCGGTGTTTCTCATTCTGGACTGTAGTGAAAAGGTTACTAACGATATTTATTGATGAACGTCCTTTGCGAACGCATGTCATGGCATCTGGGTACAAGCCACGCTTCTCCGGAAACCATTCCAGACGAGCGAGAACCACATGCTCCATCACTTTGCATACACAGCTAACCAATGCCACTGGCCTGTAGGACGAAATGTTTCGGGGAGACTTGCCAGGTTTAAGAACAGCCACTACACGACTTCTTTTCCAGTGGCTTGGGACAGACCCCGAACCCCAACAGAAGTTTTACAGGTCAACGGAGATTTGTTTCTTTGCGTGCCGAGGTGCAAAGTGCACGATACGATATTCCATCAAGCCCAGGCGCTGTAGAACGAGCCGAAGCAGAGAGCGCTACAATGAGCTTGTGGAGCATAAAACGCACGTATAGGCGGCTATGCGCAGTTGGAGAAGCATAGCGATGTAAAGGGGGCCATGCTTGCAGCATTGCCTCTAGGCAAGTGAAAGCGGAAATGTTCGGCAACATCTGTGTCCTTGCGGTGTTGGTATACGGCCAGAGGTTTAAATTGATGCTGCTGACTGGGTGAAGACGGCAATGCACGAACACTGTGTCATATTCTAGAAAGTGGCTTACGTGGCTATATTCTGGAGCTGAACAATCCACAGCGCTGTCGGCCAAGCTTTTCTAGATATCGCTGGACACGTTTCTGGGCTCTATGAGACGCTTTCAGATAAGAAACAGCCTTTGTTCGCCTGTACCTCCATTCAGCACTTGGTTTAACGCATCCCCGGGATTACCTTAAAATTAGCATGTGGCATTGTGTGGTGCATCCGTGGTTGTCTGGACGATGTCCAGTTCAAAATCAGTCATTGAACCCAAGGTATTACATGACAATTCAAAATAAGACCAAAAGACTTTTTAGTTAGTATAACGTTGTATAACTGTACATATGTGGGCACGCAGTCACTTCCGTAGTAAACATGAGCCCACCACGTGGCTTAGGGCAAACGCCGTCTAGATATACGTGCGAGGTCCAGGCAGCTACTGCGTGTTGCGCCCTGGCAAAATGTCCGCGGACTGTCATTTCAGAATGTCCTAATCATGATTGTGGATAAAGTTCGAAAGACGTCGCCCTCTCGTGGTGCTCAAAATGCTTCTCCAGATCATCAAGTCGTGGACGGAGTGACACATATACAGCTATCATGAAAAATGTGTTTGTCTTGCATTGCATCATTACAGCAACAAATTCATTTCTGTTATGGGCCGGAGCTTGGTGCCCAATATAGGTTAGGTCACGGTGAATACAGACCAACACTTTGCTGGAACTTCCAGTCGCATCCGCCGAAAATTGTTCATATCCAGATAGACGAAATAACGTCATATTTGGCTCAGAGGTCATAATTATAGCAAAGTGATATGTCAGAGACCGTTTGCTCGTAATCCTCCTGGGGACCTTTCAGATCTCGAGCATTCTATTGGAGAATAAATGACTGGCGAATTCTTTCTTGTAGGGTCATTGGTAGCGACATCAGGGCCATTTTTCTCGTTGGAGGTTGAACGAGGCCAAAAAGGTCTTCACAGCATCCAGCATTTGCGCGACTGTCTGCGCAGCTGGTGTTTTCACGCGGACCAATAACAAACGCACGGCAGCTATAAGCTGCTTCAACATCAGCTTGATCTTCTCATCTGTAGTCGAGACTTGTCCCCTGTCCTTGTACGTATTCGGCAGCTCCTCTGTTTGATTGCGTTGTGTATGACGTTCTTTCAGGAATCGAGAGTATAGTTCTTTACGCTGCTTTGCTTGTGGATGCCGAGGGGGCTCGTTTGTGGAATCTGTCGTGTTTGGAGGAAGTTGGACAAACTGGCGGCTGTATCAACGTGCGTTTGTGAGAACAAGAATTGTCATTCAAAGGCACTGTATCATCCCACCTTTCTTTGCATTGCGCTAAGTACAGCCAATGCAAACCTAATGTTCCTGGCACTAACTTTTTATTTGGGCACCAAGATCAAACGACTCGCGAAATCATGGGGGCATTCCACATAGCAGAATGAGGTGATACATGTGTAAGCCAAACAAGCGTGTGTCTCTATCCTAAAGAGATTGCATATCTGCGTGTGCCTTGAGTGTAACATGTATATCTAGTTTGGGTATCACCGTCACCTTTTTAAACTTGTTTCGACCATGCGCACTGTCTTTTTATTACTTTATTGCTTCTGTTAAGTATTTATATTCCCCCGTCGTGATATTAAAATTTTGTTTTTAAGCCTACGGCTGTCCTCGTGTTGCACTTCCTTCGTCTTTGTCTGAGTTCGCGCTGGTTTTATCCAAGAATGAAGTGGCAACTCATGGACGCTGCATTACTTTTAATGGCTCTTGTGTGTTCTCAGTCGCGTTTGGAGGGCCTGACCGCTCACGTAAAGATGCGAATGGTGAACCTTGTGCAGTATCCACATTTGCCAATTCCAAAGACGGCAATGCGGGGAAGTGCTGTTCATCAGATAGCTTTAGAGCTTGTGGTGGAGACTCAGGCCCAGAAAGGAACGCCGTCCCTTGATTTAATGCGTTCACGACATGTGGGCATCCCCTGTAGCTGCCTGGGTGATCACCAGAACAATTTCTACAGGTAACGTCTCTCCTGCAATTCATAGAGTCATGTGGGCCTCCACAGTGTTCGCAGCTCTGCTCACCACTGCAGGATTTCGCGACATATTCATAGCGTTGACACTTGAAACAGCGTGGACGTGACTTTGTGTAGTCGGCAACGACGTGCCTTCTGAAGCCCGCATTGATCTTATGGGGGGGTTTGGAGTTCGACGGAAACATTCGCACAACCGCCTCGGTTGCAACAGCTCGCCACGTGAAGGATTTTGGCGCGCAATGCGCCGGAGATATGTTACCTCCCGCGACTTGAGTTAGGTTAGGAGCTCCTTTTCTCTGTGCCATGTGGGGACACCTGAGATGATGCATGGATTCTACACATAAGAATACGGCAGTCGGGCACCTGCAACAACACCACCCTTCCGGCTGCATCTCCAAAGTATGTCGACTTCTTCATCTGTGGTCACGTAGAGTAGTAGGGCGCCTCGAGCTGTAAACCGACCGCGGTTTGGTGCCTTGCGGAACAACTACTAGACGGAAAAGAAAAGAATGATTGAGTTCTCGCGCCTCAAATCTTTGACCCTTTCCACCGGAGACAACAATACGGGTATGCCAACAGTTTTCCGCTTGCGATGACGGCAGAATGGTGTCTGCCTTGGCTGCAGCGGGAAGTGGTACAACAGAAGAAAACAGCTCTGAATCCGCATCGGTGGTAAACGCGAGTGCAGATTCCGGCAGTGCATTTCTACGGAATCATGAGGTTTTTCTTTATTTTGTTTTTTTATACATTTCCTGATATGCGTGTTTTCGTGTACCATCCTGCATAAAACAAGTTGAAGTATAGCTTGTGTTTCGTCTCTTTCTTATTCGTCCTGTGTTAAAGTTCGCTAGGAGTATGGCTTCATTAGTCTGTAAACAATTTGCTCAACTTCCCGCTTTAATTGAACACTTCATTCCTCACATCCCTGGGAAAACAGGATCTAGTTTCCTTTATTCTGTCAAACATGATGCTGATGCAAACAGTTGTCATCCTGAACTGTGTGCACTTCTCTGGCAGCTGCAGTGCAGAAAATAATGTATTGTACGAAACGTAGAGTGTAAGCAACAAATGCTATACTCTTTTATAACCAGCACTACGTATGTGCCACTCCACAAAATAATGCGTTACAATACAGCAACAGTCACGCTTGTGTCACTCGCTTGAGACAAATACATCATTTCCCATTGAAGTGTTCCAACGAAATGTTTTTAGAATTTGCTTCTGCCCTAAAAAACCAATACATTTCCATCATTCAAAATTTCATGAATTCAAGCATGCACGGCTAAAAATGCCTGAAGGCAAAAGACGTGTTTTGTGACATTCGGAACTACCGCACCTGTTTTACATGAGAAGGTGTGGGACCGCTATTTAGCGCACAGTTCGCGGTTGAAGAAACGCCATTTGGCCAGTCTGTGTGGCACGAATAAACATGAACACAAAGAGGCGCCAGCAAGTACATATATGTCATGTACCACGCAATGCTAGCAACAAGCTCGATCAACCACCCTCTTTTCACCATATTTTGACTGTCTCGTCTGCCCCTGCGCAAGTATGCGGAAAGGTATTCGTCCCAAAAACCCACTCTGCAGTGTAAGGGAATATTAATATTCGTGTAAATGTGCGGTCATTTTCTTGTGCTTCCTGTAAACAACACCATGTGGAGCGTTTCCTGCATATACTCTTTTTATATCCCTCTCACCATACTCATCAAATGCTTACTTTTATATCTTGCAATCATTTATCCAGGTTAGGTTCAGTATTCAATTTTTTAGAAAGAGTACCATTTTTAGGGCGCCCTAATGTTTTGAGAACATTTGTGATAGCACATTTTTAAGGGAAAACATCATGCATCGTGGCTAACAGTAAGATAAAAAAATATGCTATTATGCCCCATTTTTATTACACATCCTATGACCTAACAATCTATCAGTACCACTTCACTGCAATAAAAATGTTTTTCTGCCCCTATTTACTGCTGCGTGTATGTGCAGGGGTTAGCAGTATATCAGACTTGAGTGAACTAAAATTTGCCCACGTGAGGAATTGACATAGAGGATTTATGAAAGAAAAGAGCAGCGGGATTTTCTGCCCATCTTATCGGTAGGTCGAAAACCTCTTCAACCATGCGGACGCCCTCTCTCTTAATTACAACACCTGCATGTCACTGGTTGTCACAGGTTGCGCCAAAGGTAGCTGCGGCCAATCCCCGACGTTCGCCTCGCCAGTCGAGCATCTGCGCTCACTCCCCACACCAGCTGGTCGGCTCCATTCTTCATCACCCCTTTCCCTCACACCTGTTTGCCTAGCATTTTCAGCGTCCCAATTTTGCGACGCCGAGAAGTTTGAGACACGCCTGTCTCTCAACTAGCAAAACACGTTAATTCAATGCTCATTGCACCGAAAGCACAGAAGATGCTACAACGCAAAATAAAACACGGACACAGAAAGACGACGGGACGAGCGCTGTCTTCTGTTTCCGTGTTTTATTTCGCGCTTTAACATCTTTTACAATGAACTACCAACTCGCCCAACCGTACACTTCGAAAGCGCAGGTAGCGCAATATAATAATAATTCAGGGAGGCTCAAACTCACGTCAAGACTTGAATGGCGAAGCTGTTGTAGGCGAGCATTGCCGGACACATACCTAATTTTCAGTATCATTTCGTATTTGCACAGTTGCGGTGCTAGTAACCGTCATCATGTGCATCACTGAAGTTGGCGTCTTGTATGCACCAAGTGGTGGATCCAACGTCATCATCAGCGTTGTAGACTTCCACCAACTCTTTGTCACCGACTCGTGACAGCGGCTGTGAGATCTGCAAGTGGTCTCGGGAAAGATTGACAAACTCGTACATATAGTGGCAATTATCCATATTGACTTCTAGAGAACGCGGCGGCCACGGTGACATTTTCCAAGCTGGGCGTCTGTTTATTTTAGGATTAGTGCTGGAGTGGTTTCTTACATACGCGGCACCGCTTCAGGACAGCGCTGAAGCTTTTTTTCTGAAGCCATGACGGGAGCCGGGGACCCGGTTGTAACCGCAGGGCACTCGCGCGCGAGCGCTGGAAAGTTTCTCGCTTCTCAGGATATTTGACAGTTTTGGTTTTGCTAAAGCCACTGCCCGTGGAGAGGATGCTTGGTGGTCATGGCAGTCACGATGCTCGGTATTTTTGGTAGTTTTTCGTGCACGACAAACTTACGGCTTGTACAAAACTACCCACGTTATACACGGCGGCCGCATTCTGCGATTGACGCCGGTGTTATGAAGAGACCCAGGATCAATTTCAAGCACGGAAAGTGCGTTTTCCTTGAGCCGCGCAGTCCGCACACCTCGATGCCGAATTCCTGCTTTTCAGACTTTCTTTCACTATTCATGCCTCAGTAGTTTCCTCCCCTCTGCTTTGCGGCACCGAGTTTAGTGCAAGGCTAGGCACGGAAGGAACTGAAGCATAAACGGCCCCGCTGTTAAAAAAAATTCACTGAGTAACCGTAATCCAAAGTTTGCTCTATTCTCTATTGGAGTTTTTTACCAGCTCCATGAATCTCGGGGCTTTATTTTCATGGTTCTGAACAGGTGCGGCGTGACGCCAATTTAACTGATCACTAGAGCATACTCGTGTTGTTTGTAAATCGGTGTCACGCCGCAATACGCGCAAAACAAACACTGTTATCTCTGCAACATTTTATGTGTAGATACTGCCCGAGGACATAAAACACAGCGGTTTAGTTCAGAATATTCTGATCTGGCAATGCATGGCTGGTTATGTGGTTGCATATAAAGAATCAGAACGAAAATACTAGAAATATTACAGAAACAAATCCACTGAAACTTTGGTTCTTTTTATAACTGATTGTAAAATCAAAATTTGTGAGAACACTTTGATATGAGTGTGGATATCATTACAGCATCGAGGAAATATGGTGGATGCAATTTTATGCCTTTCTTTTATTCTGCACTGTATAAGTTGTTCTTAATGAGTACATCTAGTATTGGGCATAGCCCCTGGACTACGACCAGTTTGTTATGTTTGGTTTTTAAATGTCTGTTTGTGCACCACTCTAGTGCACGGAACCTTGGCTCTAGAACGGAGTCAACAGATGGCAAATGGAAACGTTTGCTTATTTGTTGCAATTGAAATGATAACATCTCCCCAATGACGCTAAAAAGACGAGGACGAAGAAAGCGAACAAAACCAGCTAGCTTCAATTCACCAGTTGTGGAAAACCGGTGAACCATTTGTGAGCGGATGCTACGTATGCACTGTGACACACAAGGTTGTGAATCACCACTTTTGAGAGAAACGATTCTAGGCCAGAACTCCCTATTTGGAAATGGTCAAATACTGTATAGCATTACTAGGGAATGCTGTTCGGCTCCCTTTTTCCCAAGCGACCCGATAAACTTTAAAATATCTTTTTGGTTTAGGGTTGTCCTAGCCCAGTTGTATGTAGCCTTTCGTGGTGCTGATGGAACTGAGGCAGAATTGTATCTTTTGTTACATTTTTCTGTGGCGTTGTCTTTTTCAACAGGGCCTGTAAACCCCAGCCGCGTATTTTCGTAGCACTTACGTTGTGTGGTGCTGCCCTTTACATATTGTTTGGGGTACTTTCTGTTTTTCACTCTCTTTACATCGATTGCTATTTTAAGGCCGTTTTCGGTTTGCATAATTGTTAATGCAATGATAACTTTCAAATAAAAGTACGTAATACTCATTTCAGAACATCTTTTATTGCTTATCTGTATTCAAAGCTGCAGGTGCTCTATGTAAGCAAGACAAAAACAATGCGAGCAATGGTAATAATTTAGAAAACTTTGGTTATGCACACAACATATTCACTCTCGCTACAGTAAGGCACAGAACGCCACCAGAGATATTTAGCAGCAGGAGAAAACACTAAATGCCGATAAAGTTTATTTAACTGACCGAGAAGCCAGGTTACTACCCAAAATATTTACACGTTAAAAAACCAATGCGGTGGGTCCATTTAGGAAAACTGTGCAGACCACCCAAATGGATTTGTTTGCCTGTACACAAGGGACAACTATTCGTTGTCAATCCCACTCTTTGCCTTCGTTCATTGTCATGTCGTGTGCCGTTGCGACCACCTGGTACACGTGATGAGCTCAACAATATTTCTTAAGAAATACACCAGATGTCTACAGGACCCCTGGTGTACGAAAATGGAAAAGCTCACTAACTGTAAAAAGTACTGATCAGTATTTTGTTTTACGCTACAAGATAATTTTCTGAACCTTGGACGTCTGCTATTTTCCCATTGCGATCAGCAATTTTGCAACGCGCTTAAAAAAACAAAACACAATACTGAGGATGCATTGCTATGCTCATCACATCTAGAAGCGTCTTAGTTTATGAATTCATTCTTTGCTGAGACGTTTCGAGAATTTCCTTCCTTGTTTTCATAGACTATTAAAATCAAAATCTATAGCGATACAAATTGGAAACCACAGTTTTGAGTGATATTCATGACATGTGCTTTCATAGTTCTCGGACAGCAAAGCTATGGTGCGAGCGATTTTTACGCATACCGTTATATGGCTTGGAACCCGCTTTGTGTTAGTCTCCTAATACATTTTTATGCACAGGTTTTGGGCTGGTGTGGCTTATTCAGGGCGAGAAACCACTAAAGCATATTTCGTAATAGTTACCTCGGACACGACAGTATATGAGCAAAACGTTCCCAACCTATTCTTTGGCCTCGTGGTTTATTATGTTAACAATACTGTGTGGGCTTGCAGCCTTTCCTACACATACAGATAAACAATAATACCAGTGTCGCGATCCTAAAACAATGCTAATTTTGTTACAATTTGAGTTCGTATGATTCATTTTGTCCGGGATCAGTTCTCGTGCTGCCAAATCGAAACACGAACCCCATAGTGAACCGGTTCGGAATCTTGAACCGGTTCGCAAAGCGGTTCAGGAAGTTTCGCCAAATGCGAAAAACCATTTTGTGTTTTAAAACTACTCTAAAATACAATACAGTTAAGATACATTTAAAAGGCTGGTTTTTCTCTGTAGAATGCGTGAAATGTTAACACCGCAGTTCGACATTAGGCAATACCATAAAGAACAACTGCAGTGACACTTTACAAGCTACTTTTCCTGCCAGCCTATATGAGGTCATGGGGACTACTTAAAGAAACCATGAGTGGTCATGATTGTGTTTCGGATATACTGTATCCCGCTTTATTTTTCGTTTCTGTTTTTGAAACCACAATCCTCTTGTTAGAATCGCCCATGGCCTTGAATGTAAATCATTTAGCTAGGCCTGCATACCGAGGCGTCTCCTCGTTGTATTATCAGAGGATAGTATAGCAGTGGTGCGCTTTTTTCATCACTTGAAGCCAGGAGTGGCGCTGCAATATTTGTGTCCACATGGTTAGCCTATTATACCCTATAATAATTATAATATTCTCAATATTGGTGCAGAATTTTGCCAGCATCGCCACGAGATGAAGAAAATCTGATGTGCAAATCCAGCAACGCACAATCTCTCTTTATCTGGGCATGAGCTGGTGTTGAAGAACCAAAGGAAAGGAACAAAAGAAAGACGAAGTTAAGGTTTCCGCTTGACCCGCCTTTGTGTTGCGATTACGGTGTTTTTTGTAAATGCACCATCTTCCTGGCAACCTATGTCTCCGTTGTCACGTGACATTTTTGCAGGAGGTGGACTTCCTGTTTCGTGCACCTCTCGCCAGCGAGACTTCATCTCAACACGGAACTTCTGAATGGGTGCCGCGCTCGTGGCCAAGCGATGCCTACCATTGAGCCCTGATCCCCCTTACCGTTCATCATTGTGTCCCACCATCAGAATCCCAGCGACTTACTGGAACAGACATCACTGATGTAGAAGATTGGCTCCGCTTGTTCAAACATGCGAGTGCTCACAACAGATTCGACGGCAGGCTCAAGCTCGCCAACACTGCTATTGGCTCAGACTAACGGCTCAGAAATGGTTTGAAACAAATAAATTGAGACTAACCAGTTGGGATGCTTTTAAACAGCTTTGAAAAGTGTTCGGCAAGTCCGTTGGTAACCAGCTTGCGGCAAAGAAAGAGCTGTCAACACGCGCTCAATCTTCTACGGAATTCTACGTCACTTATAACCTGGACGTCTTGGCCCTATGCCTCAAGGTTGATGCAACAATGTCAGGGAAAGACAAGGTTGGCCAAATCCTCTAGGGTCTCGCAAATAAGGCATTCACCTGCTCATTCATATGGATTGCGCCACTGTTGACTCAATCATCCAGAAGTGTCCACGATTTGAGCAGGCCAAGGTACGCCGTATACCCCGCCAGTTCACTCGGCTCCATACACTGTTTCGACGTTTTCCTGCGATGACCTCTACCTTCCCGCTCCTCTGCACCGTAAGTCGGAGCCTGTGGCACCGTCTGCGGAAATACCCAGAATCGTGCGTCGTGAACTAGAAGCGAAGGCCCCAACAACCACAGTGCCATGCGCAGAAGAACGATGCCCACTACCCCGGAACTGTGTCATCGAAGCTGTTGTTCGCGATGAAATCACAAGACTGGGCCTTCATCCCGTCTGCAGCATAGAGCATGCGCATCCTCCTTCTTTTATCGAAGAACTTCGGCCTACCACGCACCCAATCCCCCGAGCACCTTTCAGTAACCTACGCCGCAATCCTGCTGAATGGCGAGCGCCAGATAACAAATTGATTTGCTTTAACTGCTCCCGCATTGGCCACATCACCCGTTATTGCAGGAATCACAAAAGACATTCCTCCGAACAGATTCCCTGATTACGGCTTTCGGTCCTTCTACTTCGGCTACACTCCTGATTCAACCGCTATTTTCCTGCAAGGTTCGAGTCCCAGCACTTCAATGCCGACCCTGCGCACACCCGGTTCAACCTCTCACTCTCGCCCCAATGTCGCCCTTATCGCTCGGTGCAACGTCGACGCTCTTCTCCAATGCCTGACAGTGCCTCCCGTTCCTCCCCAGAAAACTTGGCCACGAAGCTACCGCAGGTGATGCTGCATTCGTCCACCTACTTCCTCCACCTACTCCTTCTGGAATGATTAACTTATTAGATCTTCATATCGATGGTATACCTGTTACTGGTTTAGTCGATACAGGCGCACAGTTGTCCGTCAAAAGCCCATCCCTTCGCCGCCACCTACGGAAAGTTTGAAGTTTGAAGGTTGTTTATTTCAGCATTCCTAATACACAGAAATGCAGGGAAACAGGAACAAAAAGCTTCTCATGCGACAGCTTGACGAGGTCCCAGTACCCTTGGCATACAGCAATGGCAGAAATTTTGTGTACTCATGGAGAACAACTCAACTAACATACAGAATGTTTTTCCCTGAGTAACACAAAGCCGATTCAGTAATCTAAACCTGAAAAAAAATATAAAACATACAACTGTTTCATCTCCCAGGTAACAAAAAGCCATGCATGTGATTTACAGAATGAAAACGACGCATATAGAACGATAGAGATGCTTATCTCGTCATCATTACAAATATATGACAGCAATGAAGAACCAAATAAAACACGTAAATGTACTTTGCTAAGTACATCAGTCAATACTAAAGGAATTCATAGCGTGTCAGATGAAGTCAAAAACACAACAAAACATTTAAATGATGCCACACTACCACAGTACAGGGTAGCAAGAATTTATTCTTTCACAAACAAATCAACTCACAAGAGAGAACACTAATAAATATCATGCATGCACACATATCATGAGGGGTCCCCGTGGTTTGAATACTGCATTTTAATACTTACATATAGTATTTATAACTTCAAGTGCCACAAACTTATTGATGGCGTATCTGTAATTCTAATTTTAGGGCTGAATTGCTAATGGTCCAGATATTTATATTTTTTGATGTATATTCATTTATTAACCTGCTCATCCGGTTTTCAACACTGTTTAACCCTTGGTTTGTTCTAGCAAAAGGTATCACCACTTTGCCTGATGGCGAAAACTGTACGAGCCGCCAAAGCTGCTTCCAGGTTACACAGAGACAGAAATACCTTGTTGTTATTTTTAACGCTGTTTTTGTACACCACAGTAAGCCTGTAGTTGTATAACTGCGGGAACGGCACTATCTTGTAATTTAAGAAAAGATTGTGTGTGGGTGCATCCCATTGAGCGTTTGCGATATGGCGAAGCGCCGTTTTTTGATACACGAGAATTCTGTTTATAGTGCAGTTAGAAGTTGTGCTCCAGACCAGAGAGCAGTAGTTTATCTGGGTTGAAAAAAGGGAGTTGTAGGTGAGTAACATAAGACGAGTGGGTAAAATATACCTGAAATGGCATAGAATTCCCGCTGTTTTCGCTATATCTGTAAGAACGTGATCAACTTGCGAGCTCCACAGTGAATGCTCTTTGAATATTATTCCTAGTACTTTAGCTTCAGAGGTCACCTCAACTATTCCCACACCGATGTGAATGTTTAAATCAAAATTTAAGTGCTTCTGATAAGGGGTGAGGAGAATTGCTTTAGTCTTTTTGCTGTTTATTCCTAATGAATTAGCGGAGCTCCAATCGTTAAGTTTTTGGAGTGTCGAATTTACGATGTTGCACAATTTATCGGGGCTCTCGGATTGAACAAATACGCTAGTATTATCGGCGTATATGACGAAGGAAGCTTCATCTGTAATGTTGGCAATATCGTTGATATAAATGTTAAACAATAACGGGCCTAATATGCTTCCCTGAGGGACACCTGCGGTCAGAAGTTGCGAAGCTGAAACTTCACCGTTTATTTCTACTGATTGAGTTCGATCTGTAAGATACCACTGCAGAAGATGAAGAGGCGGACAACGTATTCCGTAGTGTTCGGACTTCAATAAAAGTGTGCGGCAATTTAAACAGTGAAATGCCTTAGAGATATCTACAAACACTCCCATAACTAACTTTTTATCTTCGAATGATCTAATTATAATTTCTTTTTGTTTTAATAAGGCAAGCTCTGTTGACTTTCTCTTGCGAAAACCGTACTGATGGGTGAGATTAGATTATGTTTCGTGCAAAAAGAATCCAAACGCAAAAATATTATTTTTTCAGACTCTTTAGAGAAAATTGTCCTCACACCTTTAGAGAAAAAAAGTCCTCACACCTGCCCCGTCCCGTGTTCTGGGAGTTATCGATGGTGGGATTACCTCCGTAGCCGGAATGTGCACTGAACGGGTTCGACTTGCCGGCCACAAAATCCCTGTTTTGTTTGCGGTCCTGAATACGTGCCCTCCTAACGTCATTATGTGGCTTGACTCTCTAGTCGATCAACCTGCCTTAATCGATTGCGTCTCTGATTTTTTTCCTCTCGAGCTATGAACCAGCCTTGTTACTGATGTCGAACCTCACCCACGGCTTCGTTCCATCGAGCACACTGGACTGGCCTCGAAGTTAGTGACTTAGCTCCCGCTGACGTTATCTCCGCCCTTGGCGGATGGAGATTACATTGTTTCACCGTTTACCGACGTGCTGCTCGACCGCAACGTGACCCTTCCGTTTTCGGTCGTAACGGTTTTCCAGAATCGCATAAGATTCCCTTTCCTGAATTGATGACTTTTCGCCCAAGTTGTTCCGCAAATATTAGCCCGTACCCTGCTTTCCCCACTGCATAACAGATAAGTTTCCGCCATGGCTATTGACACAGCTCAAGACGTCAAAGCACCCCTCCCAACCTTGCACCACCACAGAAGTTTGTGACAATAATTTCTCCCGAACTTCCCGCTCAGCAAGCACAGCAGGGGCGATGTCTTCTTGCCAGCCATTACGACATTTTTGTCAGCGACAAATACTTGGGAGTTTTCTTTACGCAAGACTTCAGATGAAATTTTCACAAAAATCATATCGCATCGGCTGCACTAGGAAGGCTGTTTTCCCTCAGAAGACGCCGTTGATCAGACACCGGCAGAAACAAAGAAATTAGCCTAGAACGCTTTTCTGAGATCTCTACTTTAATACCCTAATATTATCTGGCTCCCGTCTGTAAAGTCCACATAAATAAACTATAGCGAATACAAAAAAAAATAACTAGGTACATTTGCAATCGGTACAACCCTAATACTTCAACAGAACAACTGAGAAACGCCGGTATGCTTACCCTACAGAATCGTTCAAAACTAGCGCGTTTAAAATTCTTATATAAACTCTTTCATAAAGATCTAAACCTTGATACTTCAAAGTATCTCACTACCATTGAAGTGAGGCCCACGTGGCATAATGAGAATTTAACTTTTAAAGAATACAATTATGCACTGATTGCCTTCAGTATTCCTCTTCCCACTACCTGTAAGAGAGTGAAACGGTATGCACTCATCGAAACCACCTCCACGAAACAAATTAACCAAATTCACTCCGGGAATTTATTCAAGTGAGTCTACATGGTTTTCTTCTCTCTCTGGGTCACTTATGATTTTCAATATTACTGAGTAGTTTTTCAGTAGTATGTTTGACTAGGTTTCGTAAAATATTTGGTTTAGTTCGTTCTTCAATCGCTGCTGTAAAATATTGCCTCCAAACTTTGTGTTTCATCCTGTATTACATTGGAATAAGTTTTGTTGCTTTGTTTTTCCATCAACTTGGGGACGTTTGATGCGTGAGATTCAGATTTCTAATGCAATATGTAGCCTCGCTTGTCATGTAGAAATCCTGTCTCGCATGTTCATACTGTTCTCTTCCTGTATGAACAAAAATCACGTTTGAATTTTTGTGTATTTGAAATTATGTATTGCCCCTCCTGCAAAAATACCAAATGGGACTGGCAGTATGTTAAAACAAATAAATAAATAAAGAAAAGTCGTCCCTTCCCTTGGCGCCTCAGCTGATCCACGTGAGCCGCCTCAAGCAGTACCACACACGGAATCCCTGTAACGCTGCTCGTCCGTCACAACAGGCACAGGAACGGTGCTTCTGCGCCCCGGGTGTTGTGTCGCAGACCTTGGCCAGCATGGCCACGAGCTGACGCTAATCACACGTGCATATCCAGATACGTCCTATCTCTCTTTATCTGGGTATGTCAGAGATCAGAGATCAGAGACGAAGTCGAAGTTTCGACGGAATTGGGTTTCCGCCATCAACCCGCCTATGTGCCTGTGACTTCAACATCTGTTGTAAAGACACCTTCTTCCTGGCAACCCCTCTCTGCTTTGTGACGTGACAATAAGAATAAAATATTGCCGCGAACCATGCACTGTGTTTGGTTGTTTATGTTTTTACCGCCAGGCTGCGCCTCCCTGTTATATGTGTGCCAAGTGAAGCGCGTGTTCCATTCATTATTTTTATGCTGTTTTCATTAAAGACTGTTCTCTCTCTCTTTATGCCACACGTGTTATCCCTTTTGAAAGGGGGAGCGTTTCGAACTAACGTCAAAAGCATAGAATGTATCTTCTTTTATCTGAAGTGTTCTGGATATTATTCGACGGTTCGAGAAACACTCGTGCTTAAAGATAAATGCCCGCAGAGCAGACGCCGCGGTTTTAGATTCGGCGACACTCGCCTGCGCACTTGACTTGTCGACTGCTGCATCGCCGCCTGTGTATTGTTTGGGTTTTTATGGGAGCACAAGTTTGCTCCAATAAACTTGGTTTTCATTCAAGCCAAATAAGTCATATTTGGCTTCGTGACAATATTAACAAAAAAACTTCATGGAAGATTGAGCTTACGCGAAAGACTTGATTGGTGAAGCTGTTGTCGGTGAGTATTGCCGGACGCATAGTTAAGTTTCAGTACTATTGCTTATTTGCATAGTTAATATGCTAACAGTCGTCGTCATATTGAAGGAAGGTGGTCGTCTTCTGCGCGGCCACTGGTGGATCCAAATTAATCCTCGGCATTGTAGGCTTCCAGAAACTCTTCGTCTCGGTTGCAAGCCATCTCGGGGAGCAGTGGCACAGTTGTAGGCATGTCTCCAATTATTCATATTGGCTTCTAGAGAATGTGGCTGCCACGGTGACCTCTCCCAAGCAGGGTGTGTTTTCAACTGTTGCGTTGGTGCTGGTGTTTGTGTTTACATGCATGCGGTAGCTTTTGACGACAGCGCTGGATTTTGTTTGGCTAAAGCTACTGCACTAGCGGGCGACTCCGCGGTCACCGCGAGGTGTGCGCGCACAGGCCCTGGAAAGTTATTCGCTTTTGGGGTCTTTGCCAGCCTATTTTTTACTTGCTAAAGCCACTGCGCATGCCGCGGACGCTCGGTTGTCACCAAGGGGCGCACCCTCGCGAGCACTCGAAATTTTATTGGTAGTTTTTCTTCCAAAGACGAATTTATCGCTTGCACAAAAATTCCCCTGTTATTATTTATTCACCTTTATTTATGCGGCCAGAAACAGGCATAATATTATGGCTATCGGCCACAAATATTCGCTTACTCGGCCATTTAAGATTGCCTTGGCGGGGGGGGGGGGGGTCGCGGAGGGTTGCAAGGAGACGTGGCATGGAGACGGCCGTCGTCCACACTCTTCAAATCAGCCAATGGTTGTAGCATAAAAAAGCGATCCACGAGCCACGTAAATGCTGCCTGTGAATTCGATTGTTTGGTCACCTAGCATAATTTCTTAAAAGTCACTTTTTCCAGAACATGCCCAGAATTTTTGTTACAAGTCAGCTTTAGTGAACGTGGTAAAGCTGCTTATGGGGCTAGTTTGTTATTCATAGGGATTTTATGTAGCGCAGCAAACACGCGGGAGCGAAACGTATAGACAAGGACACGCGTATTTTCATGTGGCTACATTTCGTCCCAGTGTGTTTTCTGCGCTGGATAGTACCGCCATTTAGTTAACGGTCAGTAACTGTGTTATTGCTCTGATCAGTTTAAGGCATTTTCAGATATCTAATGACTTTGCATGCGTCATTTTGAATGCGTATCCTTTCCGTCTGATTATCGCCCTGGTTTAGTCCGATACCTATCCGAATCATGAATCAAGAATATGCCATTAGATATTGAAAGGGTGACTGTAAACCAGAAGTTGGGGAATTAACTATTTCGGGAAGACGCTCTTCATCTGGTCGATGGCACTACTCTCCTTTCGAAACCAGTAGCAGCAGCACAGTAGTAAGTTATACTAGTCAGTGAAGTGAATCTCCGAAAACAAAGCAGTCGTGAAATTGGCAAAGTACCGGAGTGATCGCAAAGTATAAGCGCTAGAAAAACTTTGTAGTGCTGAAGCATCCTGCCTTGATGCATACGTCATCTAATTCCACGGCGCCGTTTTTTTTATTTAGGACAAAATACATAGCGCCTGTAAGGTTGGGGGATAGTTTCTTCAAAAAGGAGAAACCGCATGCCATATGCTAGTAGTTTCTGTGCGATATTCATTCCCATTTCTTGTATATGTTTAAAATCTCAACTTGCCCTTTCTGGGCGTCCTGAACTGGCCGCGTATCTGCTCAATTCGCTGCAACTTTCGTCCAACGACGACAATCTCGGCTGCGCCCGCCGCTAAGTGCCTCTTCTGTCTCTCCCACCCACCTCTTTTGCTGTTTCCCTCCTGTCTTGGTCCTCCCGTGATAAACACAAGCATCGTTTCCTGAATTGAGTTTAAATTTCCCGCGTTCACAATGCTGCCGGGCCCTCTGTTGGGAGCTTTTGCTATGGCTGCTAGCCACGAGCCATTTTTGCATTTCGTGATCAAACTACTGTTATAACTCGTTGTTTTTTACCTTTCGCAAACACAACGCAAAAATACGCCCACGTCTTTGTAAATAAAATAACACTGCCAGTATCGGTTATGTAATCATTATTTGTCTAAAATACTTATAATGTGTCCTGGTTCCTGCAGAATGTTGACAAGTGCAAAGCGTTGTTCCAGCTTCAGTATTGTGAAAATTGTTCTGTCTATATATTAAGCTGGTTCAGCGTTTCTCCTAAAATATTTTCGCCAGACGGCTGCATCGAGGCCTGCACAGACAGACATACAGACAGGCCAAACGCTATGCGTACAAGTAGCCCAAAAAAAACCATCGTCCATACAAGTGACTCATAGCAGGCACCACGACGCTCGTTCCCTCCATCGTGATGACTCGTTTGGATATTTTAAACGTCGGAAAAAGGAAGGAATACCTAGGGCAAAATCTACCTTTTGGTGTTTTACTTATTCGATGGCTGAAGTGAGAAAGTGGAAAAATTGTTCATTTGGAAACTCGGCGAGAAAACAGAAATTGAAGGTGGAAAAACGTCCAAACCCAACTACACATAACAACCATCAAGCCCTAAGTTAAACAAGTTCAAAAATAACAGCCCTCCCCAAGACAGTGACCTCCATGGTGGGTGCACTGTAGTAGCGCCACTGTCCCCCTTTTTTTAGTGTGAAAGTCTACGCCTTTTCGCCACTGGCTCCATCTACGTTTCTCATTAGTGGATTAACTATGTTCGTATTGTCTACATTACATATATTTCTTATCAGAATAGTAGTTTTTAAAAAAATGTTTAAATTCTAGACATATGTTTTAGTCCATACTTTTCATATCTGCACCTTTAGCGTATTGTACATCGTTTTGTTTAAGAATGCGAAGCAGTCATGTGACCACCTGGCGTTTTTTAAACTTACTGTGGCAGATGCCGCTCGTGGAAAGGTGCAAATATATAGTACTTGGTGCAACATGCATGAAGCGTACAAATAAAATTATCTCTCTACCACATAGCTTTTACTGACTGAAAGCAAAAACAAGTAAGAATCGAAAAGCTTAAAATTTGTATTCTGTTTTTAGTGGCGGCAGGCTCGTGTTAACAGGCGCGACCCTTGAACCAAAAACTCCAAACGCATGCAAGTGGGCTTTATGTCAATATATCAGACATGTACTAAGTTACGATGCGCAAATGACGCACGAAACGTACTGTTTCCTTGAAAAAACGTGACAGAGCATAATAGTGCGCTTTAATGTTAGTTTTGTTGCACGAAAACATTGCTGTGTGAGAAAGTATGCGACAAAATAGTGGGTATAAAACGGCTGAATTGAAGCACGGAGTATTCAGGCGCAAAAGCGAGTTACGACCAGTTCACCCATCCATGTCTTCACCCTAGTGTTTTGTAAAAGGCCATATAGTTACAGGACATTAGGGAGAATACTTCTATTGATGTTTTTTTCTTACACGCAGAGCATTATCCCATGCACCAGTTTGCTTGGAATAGGTAATCTTTATTAATATGTTCAACGTAGAAAAACAGACAACTGATTTGAGTCATACAGGGAAGAAATGGGAATCATACTTGCAGCTTACTCCATCACATAGGAAAATCTTTGGGTAAGACTTTACTTCGCACATGCCACAAGATATACAGAGCTTTTTATTTTTATGTGTTGTATCCATGCCTTGTAATATTTGCTAGTTTTTGCGCACGTTACCATTGCCGTTCGTCGGTATTTTTCTTAAATTTTAGGAATAAAATATTTTGGCCAGCATATCTGTGGTTTGAACTGTTGGTTGCTGCTTTCTGATAGGACATATTCAGGAAATGTATTAAAGCGAAGCTCCATATGCCTCACTGATGGCGCAGCTACGCCAGAAAGCACTGCACAAAAGCCAACTTTACACAGTGGAGGCTCATGGTAATGATGATACTCTTGGATCATGAAATCGAACTTTGCACAAAAGGGGGGGGGGGTTAATACAGAAGACGTTGAAACGCAAAGGAGAAAAGATACTTTGGTAGGGTACATATGATGGGGATATTGGTTATTTTAAAACTGAATCAGGAGAAGCTTACATGGTTCCAGGAAGTTAGAGTGACAGGGGTGACCTTTGACTACGGGAAACAGTTGACAACGTCGCGCTCTCCTTGGGTACAAACTTTCAAGCATCCGGAGGCTGCCTTCACCGATTCACGGCAAAACACGGATTGCCGTACAAGGCAGTGTCTACCAAAGCAACATACACCAGTAGCTTCTTTTTGAACGTTTTACGAAAATTTACTCTTGGACATTTAAAAGAAGGGTAGCACAAACTGAGCAGTTACTTTATTTTACCCCATCAAAGTGAGTGGCTGACGGAGAATGGATATCTTCCTTCTTTTTTGAACTATTTTGTTAGTGCGATTTTCGGATAGTACGTTTTGTTTTCCGGATCCCGTGAGAAACGTATAAACGCGATTTTACTGTTCTAGCAGACGTCACTTCAAAACATAATAAGAAGGCAAAATTTCATGAAAAAACCATACGGTGTAAAAGGTGGCGAACAATAGTTCCCACACTACGGAGACATTGAATACCTAAATTAAAAAAAAAATAATACGAAAAGAAGATGAAGTGTTTTTTCTGTGTGCGCAAAGACGGTGCTCGTGAATTATTCACCATGAGCAAACCGCTGATGCCCCCATTGGTGAGATATTGGGGCGTGAAGCAGTATAAGAGAATGATTAAGAGGTGTAACGTTCCGACGCTACACAGGCGACCAGGAGCGCCAAAGTAAAGGGCTCCGGAATAATTTTGGCCACCGGAGAGTCTTTATCATGGGCCGAAATTTTGGACACACGGGTGGTTTCACGTTTTGCTTCCAGCAGCTAAGCGACCGGTTGGCAGGGACTATACCCCACGTCCTCGCGCTCAGCAGGACAACGGCGTAGCCATCGAACCACCATGGTGCGTGGTATTAGGGGGCTGCAAATTTGGCCCCTTACAGGTACACAGTATCGTCTGCGCAAGACCTTGCAAAGGGAGACATAAACAAGGGATTAGCGAACAGGATTCCAATGGCGTTAGAGTACGTGAGCTGGGCAGGATGACATGATGTTCTGCGCTAGCCATACACTTGACCAGAGCTGGTAGAGTAGTTGGCTTATCCATGCTGCTTTATTCTTAAGGTCAGCACATAAAAAGGGCTGAATTCTGAAACGCAATGCTTCGGCGAGTTACGGCTGCATAGCCTTCTTTAGTGATGTATCGAGAGTAGACTGCGTGAATGGTGCATCAAAAACAGAAAAAGCTGGTCAGTAAAAATGATGCTACACAAACTATCACCGTATCCTACGCCAAGCTTTACCTTTCTGTCAACGTGGTGTACTCCACGTTGACGTGCTGGAAACTCAATCCCCAACTTGCGCACACTACTCAGTTCATTTGTTTTGTACCAACGATCTCTAACTAAAGCAATTCATCTTCCTTCACCCTTGTGACAACTGATTTCTCTGACGTGCATGCAAATTTACAGTGATACCTTAGCGGCCTTCTGTCAAAGCAGTATTATTCCGTAATTTTTACTGTGAAGCAATATATGTGTAACTTTCCCACAATTGATAGCTGCATACGCATCTATGAATTTAATTATGCCCTCACTGGGGCTCATCTATTTTTAGCCTCGGTCTCATTGCGGATAGCCGGCAGGTAGTCCCAGGATTCTCCAAAGCCTTAGGGTAACATGGGAAAATTAGAAAGCGGACTGCGTCTACGGGAATCCTGGGTGAGTCCGTGACTGTATATTGAAGAGCCCAGTGACTGACATGTCCGTTGTGCTAGCGGTAAGCTGAAACGTGTACGCCCGCCGCCAAAATGTAACATGTCCGTTGTCTCCTCTGTGATCTAGCGCATTGGGCTGGTGCGTCACGCAAACAGTAAGATGTCTATGACGAGGAAGAGAAACAGACTGCTCCATGTCTGACCACTAAAATGAAACTTCAGGCCATTTAGTTTTATTGAGATAGGTGGTCATTGCTCAATCGCAAGTTACAATCGTGCTTAGTTTCGTACATCTCGTCGACTGCGTCTAGCTGAGCAGGCCATACTTCTTCAGAGGGTGGAAGGGTAATAATTTTTTTTGTTGAATGCTATGGTAAATTTACCCGCATTTTCGTTCAACATCTGCGGTCTTTGCTTACCCCGAGTCACTCTAAGCTCTAGGGCGTGTTTACCAAAGATTAATTCTGCCAGCTGGATGGTCACTGAATGCGGCTTAGCTAACCCTGTATATGGACGGGATTGCCCACCTTTTCCAATGCGAAGACATCTAGATTGTGGGAAGCAATTCAATAGACGCATCGGTTTAGATTGCTGGCCTATTGTTTTCAACCAATAAAAGTTTATTGCCAGATATTAAAGTGGCCATTTTTTTTCCCCTACAGTGAAATGTCTGGGAAAAACTTTAGGTCGGTGATTTGGCTTTTGCTTTGCCTTCCCAAAAGCATGAGAGCTCACCACATTTCCTAAATCTTTCTTAATCACGCCACACCTAAAGGTCCGCGCTACCCACCTTCTCTTCAATCTGACCTTACTCAAGTAACCTACACAAGACTATCTCGTCCCGGTATTGAGACATGCTGTAGGTACATGCAACATACACTGTATAGACCAGTAAATACTTTACCTGATATATACGAGATCCTCTGCAGGTGAGTAGAGATAGCGTGCATTTTTGCTGCTCAGGAGTACGCCCTAAATGCACGCCTAAAATTTCAAACAAATAATTGTGTGCGAGCCACAACAAATGTGATTATTTAGCCGTTTTTCGTACATTGCGACGGCCAGAACGACTCACCGATGTCAGTACTTTCTAAACAAGACATTCCACATTGACAAACACATGCGCAGAACCATGAAACAACAGGCTAAAAAACAGCAGCTCCCCAAAGCGGCTGCTCCGACTCAGGCTGAAAAGTAGTCTGTCAGTATAATTGAAGGTAACCTTGCCAGGCGACACGTGTAGCTCTCACCAGCACCACACTCCCTAATAATACTAAAACACCTACCACTAATCTACCCAACACCTACTGTTGCGCTTATTGCCCTCGCCGATGCTTCGATATCTACTATGGTGGTTCGGCCAATACCCGAAAACGGATTCCAGAACCAGAAACTTCATACGGGCGGAAGAGAAGCACGGAATCAGTACCACAATAAATTTATTCAAAACGTCATTACCTTACTTACACGGATGCATGCTCATATACTACCATACATCAACTATTTGAAAATGTCCCTATCGTAGCGTCTATAAAACAATCGAATTAATCAAAACTACATCCACTCGGGAGGGCGAGAAACCTGCAGTTGGAATCGCCCTCATTCTCACAAACGGCTAGGCCTTCTAAACAGACTACAAAGGTGCCTCCAGAAGCTTCCTGGCGAAAAAGTTGCTTTCTCAATATTCCACCTGCTGTCGATAAATGTTCCCCAAAAGACAAAGAATTGAAGCGCTAGAAAAACAGGGACAAACGACTTGCACACACAGGACGCTAAGCTCCAATAATTTCATGAGCAGAAGAATACACTCATATATACATCAAACATGGCTCACGTCATAATGCAATTTTATTACGTCACACTCGACCCAAAAAATCATGCTCCTTCCTCGATAAGGCCAAAAGCGCAGTGAAACCAACTCGTGGTCCGCCTTCGCTATCTCATGTGCTTCCAATATGTTTTGCGCTAGCTGGTTCATGTGCTTCGCCACAATTTCGCAATAATCTAACAGGGTGCTTGCCACCATGCTGATTGCAGTGTTATGCAAGCCATTCCCCGTGCCGTTCTTTATATTGCTGAGTTCACGGAGGCGTTCAGTGAGGCACCACCCAGTTGGTCCTATGCACCTCTTCCCACTGCCCAAATGAAGGCTGTACAGGTGCCTCAAAAGGTAAACGTTGAACGGGTTGAGATTTAGAAGAGATTTCTTTGCCATGTGCCTAACCAGAAACATCATAGTGACTTTTTAAAAAAAGTCATTTTAAAATACAATGTGACCGTGCGTGTTCTATTTATGCTGGCAACCGCATAAAATAAAAATTTCAATAATTTCACGAAGGCCTGCTTGGTTTACTTTTTAGGGAACCTGTAGAAAAGCTTTCTCCGCAAGCTACAACGCATTTTTTGTGCTCTTTGTTGGACACCGGTTTAGTAGGCAGGCATTAGCCTTTCAGGCTGCATAGTTTGCTCAATTTGTTAGGCGATGAAAAAACAACACTTAGCTTCGGCCGCTCGGCTATTTTATTGAAATTGTGGAAATTGTGTGTACGTAGGGAATAACCGCCGTTTTTTTATTGCTTTTCAGTGTGCGCTGCATCGGAAGCCTCGGAGGCCATTGTCAGGCCAGCATATACCAACAGTCTCTTTCGGAACAACTGCTGAACATCGAAGGAGCGTCAAAAACGCCCCAGGTCTTCTGGAATTACTTGCGCCTAGCTCAAACAAAAACGAAGTTCTTCTGAGAGCTTCAACTAATCGAACTACGAAGCCCCGCGTCCACGAAGCGTCCAGCATTACTGTGTTGTGGGCGTGCTCCGGAGAGACTTCAATTGACTGATTAGGGTCAGATTGTTCTGGCTCTGGGTTTTGAAGTTCGCCGTGGCACCAAAGCGCACAGCTCCGGCGCTTTTCACACTTGTGCGACAGGTTGCTCGCAAAACCGCTGAAGAGGACAAAACTTGGTGCATCTAGGAAGGCGTCGGTATTCTAAACAAACGTAGGGTGTCTAGCTCCACGTACATGTAGGACGCACCATTTAACACTAAGGACAGCGTGAACTGCGCCTTCTCCAGCCAAAGAATTCGTCGTTATATCATCCGGGGCGTTTAACTCTAAGGTCTACGAGGCTGTCTGCAGTGCTTAAACGCCGCAAAGAAGTATGCTTGTCCGCTGAAAAACGTAAAAGGAAAACTTTGTAATGCCCTAAACCCCAGCGGTCTAGCCAAACTGATAGACAATAACAAGCGTGACTGTTTTCAGGTCTTTTGAATCGTCAAGGCTCACAAGGTTCATATTCCTTCAGGGGAACCGTTTCTACAAATGAAATGGTTAAAATTAAAAACGATTGGTTTATTTTTGCATGAAAAATTGAGGATATTGCCTGCAGATGAACGCTACATTCTTAAAAACTATGAATAGTTTAACTAATTTTTTTTTTCATCACATTTCCCCGCACGGGGCACCTTGAGCAATCTTGGTGACGGTACTGGCGATACCGCGGACCCCGAGCCCCCAAACATAAGCTGGATCCAACCGTGGCGATGTGTTTATAGGTGGAGGGTTAGAAACCACGAACGGTAGCCGTCGGAGCCCAGGTCAAGCTCCGGCGGATGGGCTCCCTGTCTGTTCACCAGGCAGGGAGCTCCGGGACCTCTTTGACTACCAGGGTAAGGTCAAAGAAGAAAGTACCCCAGTCTCCCTGCTTTTATAGTATGCCCTATGGTACTTACAAACCCCCCCCCCCAAACGTGATCGGTCCCTGAAAAGGGGCCGCACCGAAGTATCTTTTCCTTCATTGCCTTCTTTAACATTTCCTGAACCGGATAATTTTTCTCGATTTCTTGTGATGGAATCGCTCAATCCAACACAACCTCTTGTATCCCAGTCAGTCTTCTTGATCGCAAAATCTCTTGAAGCCATAATAGGAAAATCATATAAGTGCAAAAAACAAAGGTCTGGTGAACTACTAATCGAGGTAAATGACAAACAGCAGTTCACGAAGCTTCTAGCTCAGACTAGACTGGCTGATCTAGACATCAGGGTCACACCACATCGGAGCCTCAACAGCTCGCAAGGTGTGATATCCGAGACGGATCTCTTGAACGAAACAGATGCGGATCTCCTTGCCGGCTTGAAGGATCTGGGCGTCACTGCCGTGAGACGCATCACTATCCGCAGAGACGAAAAGGAGATTCCCACCTAGCACATTATCTTGACGTTTGACCGCGCAGTTCTTCCACAACACATAAATGCAGGTTTTATCCGTTGCTCCATCCGTCCCTACATCCCGAATCCACGGCGCTTTTTTAAGTGCCAGCGGTTCGGGCACGGTACAACCTCTTGCCGTGGCCGAACGACGTGTGCAAAATGCGCGTCGCATGACCATCCGAGCGACAACTGTACATCCGACACCCTCTCTTGTGTGAACTGCGGGGGGGCGCATGCAGCCTACTCCCGCAAGTGCGAAAAATTTCAAACTGAAAAAAAGATAATCAACATCAAGGTAACTGAGAACATCACCTTCCCAGAGGCGCGGAAGAGGTTCGCCTCTTTCCCCCTGCGGAGGTACGCCGACGCAGCTCGCCGGGGGGCGGAGCGGCGTCTCGTTTCCACAGGGACCCAGTTCAGCGAGTCTGACCTGGTCCCTCGCCTGCCCCCCCCTGGGTTGCCTCTGGCAGCCCAACCCGCGACCACGCCGCTTGCTGAGGCAGCAGCGGTTGTGGTGGCAACCTCTTCCGTCGGGACCGGTGCCGCTCCCGCCTCTGTCTCCCCGCCCTCCAGTGCGTTGGAGGGTACCGAGGTGATGGACACCACGGGCGCCGCACCGGTTCCCACCGCCACCGCACCGCCCGTGCCACCTCTGGCGCCCCGGACGCCCTCGGCGGTGGCGGCTCAAACGAAGGGCTCCCGAGGGGGGGCCAAGTCCGTGGGGCCCGGTCCGTCGGGCACCCCTCGGACATCCGACGACGAAATGGATGTCGGGCCGTTCCTGCCTGCAACGCAGCGCAAGGAACGCGTCCCGACGCCAAAGCCTCCCGACAAGCCAAAAAAGGCGAGAGTCACAGCCCTGAAAGACGACACATAAACAAACACAGACACTCCAGTAGCTCTCACACTAAATAATGGGAAGAGAAAACATAATTCAATGGAACTGTAGAGGCCTTCTTAAAAATCTTGACGATGTATACGAAATACTGCATGCTAATCAGCCAAGTGTAATGTGTGTTCAGGAAACACATTTGAATTCCAAGCACACAAATTTCTTTAATAGTTACATGGTCTTCAGAAAGGACAGGGATGGCTGCACACACTCTTCTGGCTGTGTGGCCATAATTGCCCGGAAATCCTTAGCCTGCCACCGTGTCACTCTGAACACTGTCCTTGAGGCTGTAGCAATTCGAACAATATTATTTAATAGGTTGATAACGGTATGCTCAATATATATTCCTCCTGATCTTGCCCTTCGAGCTCTGACTTCGAGGCGCTGGTTGACCAGCTGCCCGAACCATACATCTTAACAGGCGATTTTAATGCTCACAATTCCCTTTGGGGCTCTTCCCGTACGGATGCCCGGGGTCGCCTGATAGAGAGGTTTCTTACATCCACTAGAGCATGCCTTTTCAACAATAAACAGCCTACATATCATAACATAGGTCACAACACATACTCACATCTTGACTTGGCTATTGGTTCTGCAATTCTCTTTCCATGTCTTGAGTGGGGTGTGGGCACGGACCCATATGGTAGTGACCATTTCCACACTTCATTAACGTATATAGGTACAGGCCCGAGCAGTCCATCTTCCCATAAAAGGTGTAATGAAGCAAGAGCTAACTGGAATACATTTACAGAGACATCCAAACTACACCACACATTCATAGGACACCTACACGTTGAAGAAGCTACCCAACTGCTCACGGCGCACATCCTCGACGCCGCCGAAAAGTCCTTTCCCCACGCCTCTGGTGCCCCGCGCAACCAGCGGAGGCCGTGGTGGAATGAGGACTGTAGGCGGGCGCGAGAGGCCCAGAACAAAACGTGGGGTGTCCTTCGTCGGTACCCCACGTCGGGTAACCTCATTTTGTTCAAACGGGCCAAGGCGTTAGGAAAACGTGTGCGCCATGAGGCAAAACGAGAGAGTTGGCGTCCCTTCATAACATCCATAAACTCCTACACAGACACACGTAAAGTATGGTCGAGAATACGCAAACTCCAAGGACAACAATCACACATTCTGCCTCTGGTCAGCACAACAGGGGACACACTCGAAGACCAGGCTGACACCCTCGCACAACACTTCCAACACGTGTCCAGTTCAGCACACTACACAAACACTTTCATGAAACACAAAGAAATGGCCGAAAAGAAGCCTTTACATGACAATGACAGGTCAGCCACTTCTTATAACTCTGAGTTCACACTTCATGAGCTGAGGGGTGCTCTGAGCACGTGTAAACCCTCAGCTCCAGGCCCAGACAACATTACATATACAATGATACAGAACTTACACACAGACACTCTTGTAACACTTCTTCACCTTTACCTTTTCAACAAGATATGGCTTTCGGGGCACATTCCAAAGTCTTGGAGGGATGCCATAGTTGTAGCATTTTTGAAAGAAGGGAAGGACCCTTCTTCTCCCGCTAGCTATCGACCCATTGCCCTGACCAGCTGCCTGTGCAAGCTTCTCGAGAAGATGATAAACCGGAGGCTTGTGTACTTTTTGCAGTACAACGGTCTTCTTGAGAGCTGCCAGGCAGGCTTCAGGGCAAGGAGATCCACAAACGATCAACTTGTGGCACTAGAGTCATACATTAAGGATGCCTTCATTCACAAACAATTCTGTCTTACGGTGTTTTTTGACATAGAGAAGGCCTATGACACCGCATGGCGTTATGGCATACTTACTGACCTTAAGTCGTTCGGTGTCTCTGGTAACATGTTAAATACCGTTATTAGTTATTTGTCGGAGAGAACCTTTCGCGTCAGAGTTGGTTCTGCACTGTCAAAGGTACACGTGCAGGAAAATGGCGTGCCGCAAGGTGGAGGCCTAAGCTGCACTCTCTTCATTGTAAAGATGAGCTCCCTTGGGAAGGCACTGCCGCCTACAATTTCTTACTCTATGTATGTAGATGACGTGCAGATATCGTTTAAATCATTTTAATATGTCAATATGCGAACGTCAAGTCCAGCTCGGCGTCAAGAAACTTGCCAGCTGGGCAGACAAGAATGGTTTTAAATTGAATCCTGCAAAAAGCTCCTGCGTTGTGTTCTCTAGACCCAGACATTACACTTAATGGCGTGTCGCTTCCTGTGAACAAGGAGCACAAGTTTTTGGGTGTTGTGTTTGACCAGAAACTCACATTCATTCCACACATCAAGAAACTTAAACATAAATGTCTTAAAACAATGAATATCCTGAAGGTTCTCTCCCACCATTCGTTTGGTTCCGACAAAGAACTCCTACTACGGCTCTATACTGCTTTGGTTGGGTCTCGTTTGGACTATGGAAGTGTGGTATATGGGTCGGCGAGTAAAACAGCATTGCGAATGCTTGACCCAGTACTACACTTGGGGCTACGGCTTGCGTCGGGTGCCTTTCGCACTAGCCCTGTCGAGAGTCTATATGTTGAATGTAATAAGTGGAGCCTTGAGAACCAGCGAACGTACATGGACTTACTTTATGCTTTTAAAATTTCATCTCAGAATAGCCACCCTTTTTATCCTGTCCTTAACGATACATCCACATCTGTGCTGTTTGTAAATCGCCCGTCCGTTACTCCGCCTTTTTCACTTCGAGCGAGAGAGCGAGCCTCGGATCTGAGTGCTTCGTTTTTAGACGTGTACAGGTCACCTCTTTAAACATTTTACCGCCTTGGCAAGTTCTCCCTGTGTCCTGTGACCTTTCTTTTATAAAGCTTGACAAAAATCGGGTACCGCGAGCTGCAATACTTCAGCACTTTCTTTCTTTGCAGTTCAAATACCCACGTGCTGAATTCTACAGTGACGCTTCCAAAACCTGCACTATGGTGTCGTGCGCTGCTCATGGTCCAAATTTCAATGCAGCCAGAACCATGAGCGTGCACACAACAATTTTTTCAGCAGAAGCGTACGGAATTTTATTGATTGTACGACATATCCTTGAAAATCGAATTCCCAATTCTATCATCTACACAGATTCTTTGAGTGTTGTTCGCGCATTATCATCGCATAAACTCCCCAAAAACCACATAATTAATCTTGTATTCAACACTATCATGTCGGTGTATGCGGAGAAGCATCGGCTGCTCCTCTGCTGGGTCCCAGGACACGCTGGGATCGCTGGGAACGAGTTGGCAGACAAGAGGGCCGGTGCTGCTGCACTCAGGAACACTGTAGACATTACAACGATACCGTACACAGACCTTAAGCCTCACACAAAACAACACCTGCGCAGAACATGGCAAACACACTGGGACGAACAGACAGACTACAAACTACACGTAATAAAGCCACACTTGGGACGGTACACAACTGACTCACACAACAGACACACGGAAGTCGCCTTGGCAAGGCTGCGGATAGGGCACACCCATGGAACGCACTCGTGTCTGCTGATGGGATCTCCTAGACCCCAGTGCGGCAGGTGCGGAGAGGCCCTATCCGTAGTGCACGTACTAATAACATGCAAGGCACTTCACACAACACGACACAAGCACTTCAGAGAACTCTACAGACAACATATTCCCCTACACCCATCACTGTTTCTTGGTGACAATGCCATGGTTTCCCTGAAACGTGTGTTTGAGTATTTGTCAGATGTTAAGTTTTTAAACCTTATCTCATATCACGCATAATCAAATCTGGCCCTATACACCAGCCATCACCATTACGTTTAATTGATTTTACTATGTTCGGTCTACATGTTTTTATACCTACCTTTTTGTGGTAATCACCTCGCTTCATTATATAACTTCTTTTCAAGCGCTCTTTGCCCTCGTTGGCCTTGCGCCATGAAACACCAACCATCATCTTCATCATCATTTTCATCATATTTGAACGAGGGATTTATTACCTTTTCTATTGACATAAAGGGCATATATTATTCCATACCTCACACAGACCTGTTAACTTGTGAAAAAACGCAATGAATGAAGACTGCATTAGTGCCTTCCAAAATACTAACGGAACAACTTGCAGTAGTTTTTTTACGTTTAAGCTTCTACCTTATATCTACCTTTATCGTCTGGGAGGATCAAGTGCACCTTTAGAAGTCGAACATTTACACAGGGTACTGTTTTGCCACCATTCGTAGCAAGCTGTATCTTTCAGAACTCGACAACGTCATTTCCTCTTTAACCCGTCGCGGGGGCTCAGTTGCTAAGGCATTCCACTGCTAAGCACGAGGTCGCGGGTTCCCTGCCGCGGCGGCCGCTTTTCTGATGGAGGCCAAAAGCAAAAATGCCCGTATGTACGACATTCAGGCGCACGTTAAAGATCTCCAGTTGGTCAAACTGAATCTGTATCCCTCCACTACGGCGTACCTAATCGCCTGTGCTCCGTCGATGCCTTAAACCCTACAATCATTCAATCATTTGCACTTTGCTTGAATAGACTTCGGTTGATAAGATCTTTAGTTTTGTTTAGAATTTTTTAATAATAGTTAATTTTAAATGTGAGATGTTTGAGGCTGAAGCTTGTAATGTATTAACCAAAGTTACGCACTGCCTTCCCCAACTTGAACTAACACATGAAAGTAGGGAACATGGGTCAATCCGGTTTTCAGATGTATGTCATTCAATAAAATATTATGACGTCGGCTGAGGCTACAAAGCACGAGAGAATACCCGACTCCTTTGTACAACTTTTCGCATTCAAAACTTGTGAGAAGGGGGATCGTAAAATAATGCTTCACGAATGCCGTAAATAAATCATACATCATCATCATCACCAGTCTATCTACGCCCACTGTAGGGAGAAGGCCCCTCCCAATACTCTCCAATTACCCCGTCTAGCGCTTACTGGGACAAAGTTATCACCGGAAACTTCTTGATCTCATCTGCCGATCTAACTTTCTGCCACCCCCTGCCATGGTTGCTTTCTCAAGGGATTCACTCTGTTACCCTTAATGACAAACGGTTATCTTCCCTTCGCATTACATTCCCCGTCCTCGTCCATTTCTGCTTCTTAATTTCTACTATGTCCTTAAAACGCGTTTGTTCCCTGAGCCACTCCGCTCTCTCCTTGTCGATTAATGTTTCAACTAATATTTTCCGTTCCATAGCTCGCTGAGTCGCCCTCAATTTAAGTTGAACCCTCTTAGTGAGTCTGCAAGTTTCTGCCCCGTAGGTGAGTACCGGTAAGATGCAGCTATCATACACTGTCTTCTTCGGGGACAATGGTAGGCAGCCATTCGTTATCTAAGTATGCAGGCTGAAGCCACTCCACCCCATTTTTATCCTTCGAAATATCTCTGCCTCATGGTCGGGATCGGTGGTCACAACTTGGCCTAAGTAGATATATTCGCTTACAACTTCCACGGCCTTGCCACCTATCTCAAACCACTGTGCTGTCTCGAGGTTATTGACCAATACTTTGTTTTTCTGCATATTACTTTCAGGCCCATGGTTACACTCTGATTGTCCAGTGCGGTAAGCATGCTTTGCATTTCCTCCCCCGAGCTACTAAACAAGGCAACGTTATCAGCAAATATGAGGTTACTGAGGTATTCTCCCTTAACCCTTACTCCAACCTGTTACCAATCCAATGTTCTCTGTACTTATTGTAAACATTCTGTGAATAACATCGGAGAGATCGTGCCTCCTTGCCTGACGCCCTCCCTTATAGGTATTTTGCTGCTCTTCTTAAGGAGGATGATGGTATCTGTGCACCCACTGTATATATCCTCTAGTATTCTTACATAATCCGCGTCTACACCTTGGTTTCGTAATGCCTTAGTATCAACGGCCTGAATGCCGTTGATACAGAGGGATAGGGAACGCCTGAGTGCAGTTCCTCTGGAATTTATATTGCATCGGCTGACATATAACTGTCGTATCGGCTTCAGCAGCCGACTTTACCCTCATAGATAAAGTAATACGGGATTAGAGGAGCCCTCATATAGGGACCGGGCAGCTGGATGGGTGGCGCCACCACTCGGCGCTCCCCTCGTCAGTGGAATGAGCCGGTGCATTGGACTACACAGCCTCCCGTTGTTTTTGTCGTGTTTGCTTCGGTGCTTTGTATGTTTTGGTGGCGTTGTGAGCAGACATACGAGATTAAACGAAGTCTAAACAGATGTGTTGCGTTCTTAGATGCAGTAATGACTACGGAAACTTGTCGGACGCGTCTAAAGTTGGGTATCGGCTGAAATGGCATGAGCGCTTTTTGCAGCGATCTGCGCTTGGCTCCACCCGTTCTGAGTACGAATAAAACTGCTGTTATTAGTATTATTTTCTTAAATGCACTAACGGCTACGCAAACTTATTGAATGCTTGTAAGGTTGGGGAAGGGCTACATTGACACGAGCGCTTTTTGCAGCGCTCTGCGCTTGGCTCCGCGCTATCTGAGTAGGAATAAAACTATTAGCAATATTAGAATTCATTTCTACCACTTTAAATTATCTTCACTGGTTTCAATGACTACGGTTTCCACGCCAGCCTTAGCGCTGGGATACCTCGAAACGTGTGCTTTAAATAGAAAGGCACCTGCATATGAGATGGATTACCGTGTAGGCGTAGAAATGTTGCGATAGTTTATACTTTCTGTAACCGTGAGCTTTGTACCTTCGGTTTTGGTGAGCGACACTGTGACAGCATGGGAGCCTGAAAGCCAAAGTGGAAAACCCACGTTTCTGGTGGTCATTTTATCAAGAGCTAAAGTTATTCACCAACTCAACAGCCCAAGCTAAAAACCATTGCTCCTGCCCTTCCCGTTTTACCCCCTGCGTAGAATAAAGGCTGGCACCGATAGTTTAAAAATGTGGCAGTGTTAATGTGAACCGGTGTTTTTTTAAAGCTGAAGTATTCTTTACAGAGTACCTAAAAAATCGTGTAATGCCTGGTGAAGACACCAAAAACGCGCGATTTGTTGCCTCAAATATGGGTGCATGAGCCCGAGTCCTCCACCACAGACACATTTCCGACACACTGGAAAAAGTTTAGATTTCGGGGGGGGGGGTGCATGGAAGTTCAAATTAAACACCAAAATCATCTAGCCCTACGTCTAATAATTACGCTGGTTGAACGCAAATCGAATGGGAAATGGTCAAAGTCAAAGACGCTGCGATCAAAAAACCAAACTTCGTGCTGGTCAAATTCGAAGCTCAACTATAGTCAAAGTTTAAATCCAGAAGGCAACCAAGAAAGCCCATACGAGAAAGTTTTGCGATAAACCATCACCATCGTTAGATGGAGGAGTCCATGATTTTTCAAGCGTAGGCGGCAGCTTGTAAATTGACCACAGCATTCAGTTGTGAAGCTGAGTACGTGTTTCGGGCGCCCTCCTGTCTCGCATCCTTCAGCCACGCAAGAATTGGTTTTTAAAAAATCATTTACCAACTAGCCAGCTACCATTGCAATTCTTGTAAAGCAATGCTTCTCCACGACAAGCAATAACGTTCTACTATCATGCGGTATTTATTCTATCAACGATTCCCGATGACTCAAGTAAGAGCATTTCTGTGAAATTAAACACGTTTCAGCCGTATGTAATGAAGTCACGGAAGTGTCGTCCATCGCAATTTCTGTTTTGAGGTAAATCTTACAAGGCACCCCCAACTTTGTCTTTCGCTTGTGCACGACGTCGACGCCGTTTCCTCATCAACTGCTAAAGGCCAGCGCCACGGCCTTACGGGATCGGTTGCACACACCGGCTTTATGGGAGCATTTAGCTGCAATGTACTCTTCGATACGCGAAACTGCATGCAGGCATGAAAAAATTGCATGAAGGAACGGACTTTCACTTCCAGCTTGACTTCCAGCTTGGCGCATTGAGCGTCGTCTGCTATTTGTAAATACTGAGTATGGGCGTAAATCACACACATGGCATATGCCTCGTAAAGGTCACGTCCACGCTCAATATTTACCGATTTCAAAAAAGTCCTTGTGGTTATGTACACTTTGCAAGCTGCACCGCAGATAAACGACAGCAGAAAGCCATGCATAATAACGCTGCGCTGACCGCCACCGGCATTCCACTGACGAGCGGTTCGCCACGGGCGGCGCTGTTCGCTGAAGCGAGGGTGGTGCCATACAACGGCCGCCTGGTCCCTATACATTCTACCCCCAGCCCCAGAGATACTGGACCGTCTTCTGCTATTCAAGAGGATCTCTTTAGAGGTTGCAACGTGCTAGTTCTTTCAGCTTTCTCGAACATGCCCAGCACGAAGTAAAGTATTCACGTCATTTAGCATACACCGTTCGGCACCATGTAACGCTCCAGCAAATTATAGGGCACAGTGGCATCATGGGAAATGAGAATGCGGATGAGACTGCCCGCAAGAGCCTACAGTAGGGGAACCGAGAGATCGCCTTCACTTAACATGACGCCTCAACGATTACGAAGACGCTAGATTTGACGAAACGAGCCGTTTATGGACACTGACGGAGTACCATTGTGGTTTATTCTATGACTAAGATCCATATAATAGAATGAGGCTACCAAAACTTCTACCCCGTCGACTGGAGTCGTACTCGACGGGCTTCGTCTTAACCCAACATTAACAAACTCGCACCTACATCGGATGGGCCAGACACCAACCCGATATTGTGATAATTGTGGCTAAACTGAAACAGTCGCATATGTAATTACGGAGTGCTATGTTTATTCCAAATCATGGTGCCGTTTAGAGCATAAAATGGATTGTCTTTAACCTTGGTCAGTGACACTCAGACTAATACTCGGACCATGGACCTCTCCCTCTGCTCAATGCAAAGCCCTGTCTGCACTATTTGAATTTCTCCTGGACACCAGGGTGTCTTCGAAGTTGTAGTCTTCCAGTGATTTCAAAAAACCTTTAACACAATGCCCTAAAGCAGGAGTGTATTTTTTTCTCCAGTAATTTTTTCTAACTAAACCTACTACCTTTTCCTCTTGACCTACTTTCCCTGCACAGCAGCAAGTCGGCGAACTTATATCGGCAAACCTCTCTGACTTTTCCTCTTTAATAAAGAGGGTCTCTCTCGCTCCCTTTTCGGTAAGTGCGCAATTGTATCCAAGCACATGGACCAGCTAACGCGAGAGATATGAGACGCGAAATCAGACAACGAAATCGGACCATCAGCGTGTTAGCACTGCGTTTGCGGCCTTATCAAAAAAGCCCTTGATTTTCTCAATGTTGTGCAACGCGATGAAATTTTATTATTACGTGGGCCAGTTTTCATATATGTTAATGGTGCAAGGCCAACTACAACAAAGAGCTCCAAGAAAGTGTTTTGATGAATAGGGGATAACTAAAATTTGTTAGTGGAAACACGAATAAAATCAATTAAAGAATATGAGCACGACTGGTGTACAGGGCCAGGATGAAGACCAAGAGTGGTTAAAAGATAAATAAGGTGGCTGGTGTATAGGACCAGGGGTGAAACAATGGGAGGTATGAGATGAGTTGTAAGAACTGAACTTCGTACAGAAAACTAAAGGTGCGCTGAACAGAAAACATGGCATCGTCTCCTCAAAAGTTTAAGGGATGTGATGGAATACGTTGTCTCCAGAGTTCTATGGAGGGTTTGCGACGTGTAATGTCAAGTGCCTTGCATTTAATGAGGATGTGTATCACGGATAAGCCCTCTTAACACCTACTACACAGGGGTCTTAGAGATCCCGTGAGCAGGTGTGAGTGCGTTGCATGTGTATACCCCTTCTGTAACCTAGCTAAGGTATCTTCAATGTGCATGTTGTGTGAGTCAGTAGTGTACTGTTCCAAGTGTGCTCTTATACGTGTAGTTTGTTGTCTGTTCGCTCCACTCTGCTTGCCAAGTTTTTCGGAGTTGCTGTCTTATGTGTGGCTTGAGGTCTGTGTAAGGTAGTGTTATGTTTACTGTGTTTACGAGTGCAGAATTGGCGGCCATTTTATCCTCCAGTTCGTTCGCGCCAACGCCAGCGAGGCCTGGCAGACAACACGTGGTCACCACAAGGTTTGAAGAATAAGCTAGCATAATTGATTTGAAGACAAGAACAATGACATGGCTTTTTGATGACTTTCCACATGACAACGCACGTACACCGGTCAGGGAATCTGTATAGACGGTGAATTTAGGAATATGACGTTCAACTATGTGACTTAAAATCAGAAGGATGACATTAGCTTCTTCGGAAAAATACTTGTATTTGCATTCATGGTTCTACCTGCTTCAAAATTGGGTCAATGAGCAGGACGAGACACCACAGTTAACGTTTTGGAAGCATCACTGAAAAACTCTGCAGCACTGTATTTACCCTGCAGATACATGAAATGCTGCACAATCGCAATTCTCGGTGCGCTGCTCTTAACAAGCTGCGTGAAAGACAGGTCACAGCCCACAGGGAGGAGATTATATGGTGGTAGAAAACAGTGATGGGTTTTTTCTTAATGTCAAATTGGGGACCTCGTGCTCACAGGCTTCCTCTCTTACCCTAAGAGAAAAAGCAGGGAGATGAAAAGACGATTTAAAAACTGTTGTGAGGATGTAATATTAATTGTGTAATTAAAAGGGTGGTTAGTCATGGCAATGATTTTCGAGGCATACAAGTCCATGTAAATCCTTTGGTGATATGGGGACCATTTATCACACTTGGAGTAGAGACTCTCGACTGGGCTAGTGCTAAAAGCGCCACGTGCAAGAAGCCCGAGATGCAGCACTGGGTCGAGCATTTTCAGTGCCGTTTTTGTTGCAGACCCATAAAGGACACTTCCATAGTCCAATCGAGATCCCGCTAGGCTTGTAAGAATACGTAAGAGGAGTTGCTTGTCCGTTCCATAGGACAGCTATGACAAGATTTTAAAAATGTTAAGAGCCTTTAGACAGTTATGTTTCAATTGTTTATTGTGAGGGATGAACGTAAGCTTTTCATCCAACCCCACACCTAAACACTTGCGTTCCTTCCTCGCAGGAATCCAAACGCCATAAGTGGAATATGAATCCTACGCTTCCTAGAGAAGACAACACAAGTGCTTTTTTCTGGGTTAGGTTTAAAAACGTAATTGTCTCCCCAGCTGGCACGTTTTTTGGCACCGAGCTGGACTTGAAGCACACAGATGGACATATTGCATGATTTAAAAGAGACTTGGACGTCAGCAACATACATTGAATAGGAAATTGTAGGTGGCAACGCCTTCCCAAAGGAGTTCATCTGAAGTATGAATCGAGTACAGCTTAGAACTCCATCTTGCGGAACGCCGTTTTCTTGCATTTGAACCCATGAGAGTGCGCTACCTACTCTCACACAAAATGTTCTTTGGGAGAAATAACTAGCAACAGTGTTTATCAAGTTGCCTGAGACACCAAATGACTTCAGGTCACAGAGGATCCCGTAGCGCCAGGTGGTGTCATAGGCATTCTCTAGGTCAAAAAACACCATTGCGCGAAACTGTTTATGAATAAACGCATCCTTTATGTGAGACTGGAGCGCGACGAGTTGATCGTTGATGGATCGCCTTGCACTGAAGCCTGCCTGCAGCTCTCGAGAACGCCATTGTACTGAAGACAGTACCCGAGCCTGCTTTTTATCATCACCTCAAGGAGCTTGCACAGGCAGGTTATTAACGCAATGGGCCCATAAATGTTTGTACAGGAAGACTCCTTCCCTTCCTTCAGAAAAGCCACTACTATGGCCTCCCTCCAAGAGCGTGGAATGTGCCCTGAAAGGCATAGTATATTGTATAGACGTAGAAGGGTCGCAAAGGTGTCTGAGTGTATGTGTATCATGGTGTATGTTTTCTTTCTTGTACCTGGAGCTGAAGGTTTACATGTGGACAGAGCCGCCTTAAGCTCATGAATTGAAAAAGGAGAATTGTCGGAAGTATGTGACTTTTTATCACGCAGGGACTCTTTTCTGCAGAAGTTTTGTGTTTTATGAAAGTGTTTGTGTAGTGTGCAGAACTGGACACGTGTTCGAAGTGTTGTGGAAGTGTGCTAGCCTGGTCTTTGGTTGTGTCCCTAGTTGTGCTAAACAGGGGCAGACTGTGTGTCTGTTGTCCTTTGGGCTTACGTATATGTGTCCAGACTTTGTATGTGTCTGTGTATGAATTATTAGATGTCAAGAAGATGTGCCAACTCACGTTTTGCCTCACGCCGCACACGTTTTCCGAATGCCCTGGCCTGTTTGAACAAAATGAGGTTACCCGATGTGGGTTACCGACAAAGGATACCCCACGCCTTTTTCGAGGCCTCTCGCGCCTGCCTAGTCCTCATTCCACCACGGCCTCCTCTGGTTGCGCGGGGCACCAGAGGCGTAGGGAATGAACTTTTCGGCGGCGTCGAGGATGTGCGCTCCGAGGAGTTGGGTAGCTACTTCAATGTGTATGTGTCTTATGGTTGTGTAGTGTACTTTGGAGGTCTCTGTAAATGTATTCTAGTAAGCTCTTGCTTCATTGTGCCTGTTCTGGAAAGATGGCCTGCATGGGGTTTTAGCTATATATGTTAGTAAGGTGGGGAAGTGGTCGCTACCAAATGGGTCAGTGCCCACACCCAACTCGAGAAGATGAAAGGGAACTGCGAAGCCAATAGCCATGTCAAGATATGAGTGTGTGTTGTGTCCTATAATAACTTACGTGGGCTTATTAAATGCAGAGCATTTCTTTCACTCACGATGTCACCCGGCGTTGTCGGCGTTGGCGTGCCTCGGCGTCCGCAACAGCCGTTCCAGGTGCGCCCTCTCCCCCACTCCTTCTCTCCAGCATCACGCTACCCTCCTCGCTTTCAACCACAGGTCCGCACACCTCCCCCTACACTATATAAAAAAATTACTTACCGGCGCCTTGTTTCGATCCCACGGCCCTGCGGGCGGAACGCAAGGTACATGGTGCTCTACCCACTGCGCCACAAAGCCGACACCGAATGGAAGGCTACGAACGCGCCTTATATCCTTGACTCATTCAAATACGTCAAGAAGCTGCTGATACAACGCATTCACTACCTGTGGGCGGAACGCGAGGTACATGGTGCTTTTCTCACTGCGCCACAAAATCGACACAGAATGAAAGGCTACGAACGCGCCTTATACCCTTGACTCATTCAAACTACGTCAAGAAGCTGCTGATACAACGCATTCACTACCACCAACTCCCCAAACACTAAACGTTAACGCAATACACCCACCCCCAATGCGACGCATTTACTCGAGTCCCCCTCGCGGGGAGATGGGCCCTTTTTTTGTTGAAGAGGCATGCTCCTGAAGATGTAAGGAATTTCTCTATAAGGCGACCTCAGGAAACCGTGCGAAAAGAGCTCCAAAGACAATTGTGTTCATTAACGTCGCCTGTTAGGACGCATGGTTTGGGCAGCTGGTCGACCAGCGCCTCAAATTCAGAGCTAGGAAGTGCAAGATCACGAGGAATGTATATGAAGCATACCGTCATCAACCTATCGAGTATTATTGTGCGAATTCCTACAGCCTCAAGGACAGTGTTCAAAGTGACAGGGTGGCATGCTGAGGTTTTACAGGCGATTATGGCCACACCCCCAAAGAGTGTGGGCAGCCATCACTGTCCTTTCTGTATACTAGGTAACTATTCAAGAAATTTGTGCGTTTGGAATTCAAATCTCTTTCCTGAACACACGTTCCACTTCGCTGATTAGCATGCAGTAGTTCGTATACATTGTCAAGATTTTAAGGAGGCCTTGGCAGTTCCATTGTATTATGTTTTCTCTTCCAATTATCAAGTGTACGGAGCTACTGGAGAGTGACTATCTGGGTTTCGCTTGAACTCTTGGGAGCGGTTTTTAGATGCGGAGCATCTTATGCTCGAGGGTAAGTCCCGCGGCGTCGGCGGTGCTCCGGAGTCCGCACACCACCGTTTCTTGGTCAATCCCCCACGTCTTATGCTCGGGGGTATATCCCGTGGCGTCTGCGGTTGTCTGGCGTCCGCACACCACCGTTTCTTGGCCAATCCCCTACCTGGGTACGTGCCATAGAAGAGGAACAAAAACAACAAGAACAACTCCGGTTGTGCTTGCGCTGGACTCCGTGATTCTTCAGATGAAGTAGCATGGAAGCAGCAGCCGCTTCAGTGAACTTGCTGGCGCTATTAGGTGAGAGCATCAGCGCAATGGCAATGTACCTCGCACCCAACCTCTCACGTACAAACGTGGAAAGGTATATCGACGAGGCAATGGGTGACTACAGGAAGAAATGTACAGACACGGGGCACCCGTTCGTTCTCGTGGGATACTTTAACGTCGACATCACCAAGAGCGATTGGATAGTGCAGTACATGGCAGCGCGTCACTCGCTGCAGTGCGTATCGAGAGAGTCAACTACAATCCACGGAACGGGTATCGATCTAGTCTTTACCAACTGTAACGGCGACGACTACATACAACCGCTGCTACGAGAACCACTGACTGTGCACTTCAGCGACCATAACGCCATCATACTCAAAGTAAGAAGACGTGCAAACCTAAATAAAGACCTTTAGATACCACTTCAATCTCGTCTCACTCGCGTATATACGCATGCATTAAGGAAAAGTACACCCATCACCCCGAAGGGAACCATGAGTAGGATGTATGAGCATTACGGGGTTCAATACATTTCCACCAAATTTGGCTACCCAACATAACGGAAACGCAAACAGAACCCCCATGACGCTCCGGATCCTACTCATGGTTCCCTTCGGGGATATGGGTGTAATTTTTAACCTCCTCTGGAAGTTTCGATGGAGGGACCCGCTCCATCCGCTGCGAAGCAGACAGGAAAGCGCCCACATCCATGTCATCATCACATTTGGAAAGGGTACCGGGTGGACCGGACCCTTCGGACATGGCACCTTATCCGGTGCCCTTCGTTCGAGTCCAGACTGCCGAGGACGTCAGGAGCACCACGGGTGGAACAGGCGGTGGGGCGGGGGTGGTAACTTTTGCGGTTTTCTCCTTCTCCATCTCCTCCGTGCTCTCGATGTGTGCATCGGGCCGTTAGAGAGGAAACAACGTGTGCAGCAGCATCCCCAACGGACGAGGATGCCACCACAGCCGCTGCTGGCTCAGCGAGCGGTGCGGAGGCGGGTTTGGCTGCCCGATGCAACCCACAAGGGGGAGGAGCAGGCGAGAGCTGGACCAAGCCCGACACTCGGTAATGAGTCCCCGCCGAAAGCAGACTCTGCTCCGCCCCCCGGCGAGCTGCATTCGCGTACCTCCGCAGTGCGAAAGAGGCGAACCTCTTTCGCCCCTCTGGGAAGGTGATGTTCTCGTTGCCTTTAAAGGCAATGATCTCTTTCTCCTGCTTAAACTTTTCACAGCTCCTGGAATAGGTAGCGTGTGGTCCAAGACAGTTTGAGCAGGTGAAGTTCTCGCTTCGACAATTGTCAGTTAGATGATCATGTGCTGCACATATTGCGCACGTCAGCTTACCACGACAAGAGGTTCTGCCATGCCCAAACCGCTGACACTTGAAGCAGCAGCGTGAGTTCGGCCCGTAGGATTGTACCAGACATCTGATGACGCCTGCGTTGACCGACGCAGGAAGTGTTGAGTGGTTAAATGTCAGTATTAAGTTGTTGTATGTGTTGTTTATTAGCCCAAAGGCAGCTTGGCCAAAGAGCGCCAAATACCAGGGTCTTTTATATTTCTTTGGGGGTATACTTCTTTAAGTAAAAGGGTTAAAAATGGTGTAGGGGGCCATTTCATTAAAAGCAACCTATTGGTGTAGAGAGCCATACTGCTAAGAACTATAAGCGGTGAGTGGAAATGCAGTTCAGCTTTCAGTGATGATGCAGTCCTCATCAGAGGGAAATCGGTGAAACAATTATGGTCGATACGAAATTGTTTGTAAAAATGCGACGCTAAATAAATACTCTAGGACACGACTGCACGCAAACATGGGATTGTCTGCAAGAAAATGTTCTGGGTGAATCGGGATGCGGTGCCTGTAGAGTTCTGGAAAGTGTTTACGACTGTCAGCATCGTGTTGTTTGCATTCAACAAGGATGTGAATAACGGTAAGTGCTTGTCCGCATCTCAAACATTGTGGTCTTTGTGTGCCATTTAAAAGTTAAGAATGTGTGCCGTGTGTGTGTCCTATACGTAATCTGCAAAGTGTAACTTCAATGATTCTGTTCCGTTTGTCTGTTATGTATTTGCCTATTTTTGGCTTAATTACATGAAGTTTGTTCTCTGTCTGTGTGTCCCATTCTTCTTGTCATTGCTTGCGGAGTTTGCGTCTGATGAGAGGCTTTAGATCAGTGTAAGGTATTAATGTCACGTCAACCTCATCACGGTGGGTGGCGGCAGCTGCTTGTCTGTCAGCAGACTCATTGCCAACTATTCCGCAACGGCCGGGGACCCAGCAGATTGTAATTTGGAGCCCCATGGAGTATGCACACATTATAGTCTTTAGAAGCTGGTTAAAATATGTATTTTTGTGGTTTTTGCCAGACGATAAAGCCGTTACAACACTAAGTGAGTCTGTGTATATAATTGACATAGGTATTCCGCTTTGTATGATGTGTTCAACAGCCATAGTAATACTGTATGCTTCTGCAGTGAATATGCTTGCATTTAGGTTCATTGTTTTTGAGCAGGAGAAGTTTGGTCCAAGTGCCGCACATACTACTGCAGAGCGCGTTTTGGATGCATCAGTGTAGAATTCTGTGCATTGATATTTGTGTTGCAGACTTAGGAAGTATTGTTGTATGAGGGCCTGAGGGGCTCGGTTCTTATCAATTTTAACAAATTACAAGTCGCATGACACGGGTAGAAGTTTCCAAGGTGAAATGAAATCCGTAAAAATAGTTTTCTGAGTGTCCGTGAAAAATATTCCCAACTCAGAGGCTTCAGACGTGGCTGTAAAAGAAAAAGGTTGGGCCAGTGAGGGGCGTTTTAAAAACAAGTTTGCGGTAGTGTGATCGCTTAGTAGTGTGTTACAGGGATGCTGAGGTAGCGAGGCCACTTTAACGGCATACAAGAGTGCACTGAATTTACGCTGGTGTTCTAGGGACCACATGTCAGCCTCCACATAAAAACTTAAAACGGGACTCGTACGGAAAGCACCTGTAGCTAGCCGGAGTCCTAGGTGGTGAACAGCATTGTGCATCTTGAGGGCTGTTTTTGATGCCGACTGATACACAATGCTTCCATAGTCAATTTTGGAGATAATTAGGCTACGGAATATTCTCAGTAAGCATGTCTTGTCAGTGCCATAGGACTGGTGTGATAAAACTTTAAGTAGGTTTAAAGATTGCATGCACTTCATTTTGAGTTGCTGAATATGTGGAATGAAAGTGAGCTTTTTTTCAAGCAAAATACCCAAGAACTTCTGTCTATCTTTCACGGGGATTTGGTTTCCATTGACCGTAATGCACGGCTCCACTATGATGCCTCGCTGCCTAGAAAACAACACACACGAGGTTTTGTCGGCGTTGAACCGAAAGCCATTTTCGGTTGCCCATTTTGACAGCCTGTTAACTCCTAATTGTACCTGTCTTTCGCAAACTGCTACATTACATGATCTGAAACTTATCTGGATGTCATCCACATAAACAGAATAGAATAAAGAGCGTAGCAAGACATTTTTCAGGGAATTCATTTTGACAATAAAAAGCGTACAACTCAAGACACCCCCCTGAGGAACGCCATTTTCTTGGGTAAAGATTTGCGACAGCGAGGAGCCTACACGAACTCTGAAAATACGGTGGGTTAAGTAACTTGTAATGAAATGTAACCTATTTCCGCAGATTCCAAGCGAGTCTAAGTCCAGTAAAATTCCGTGGCGCCACGTGGTATCATACGCCTTGTCTAAGTCAAAGAATACCGACATGCAAGTTTGTTTGTGAACAAAAGCGTCTCGTACATAAGATTCAAAGGTAACAAGATTGTCATTTGTGGAATGATGTACTCGAAAACCTGATTGGTGATTATCCAGCACACCATGAAACTCCAAGAAATACAGTAAACGCCGGTTTATCATCTTTGCTAACAATTTACACAAGCAGCTTGTAAGGGCTATTGGCCTGTAGCTGCTAGGCAGACCTGGGTCTCTCCCTTGCTTCAGCACAGGAATGACAATTGCCTCTTTCCATGACTTTGGCAGTCGTCCTGTTTGCCATATCAAGTTAAAAAGGTAAAGAATTGCTTCAAGCGTGTCTTGGTGTAAATGTTTTATCATCTCGTATGTTATGTTGTCTGCCCCTGGAGCTGTTTTCCTACATGATGAAAGTGCAATGGAAAATTCCTCTTTTGTGAGTGGAGAATTATAACCGTCGCTTGATGTTTTCTTGTTGTGAAGAGGCTTACGTTCTGCAATCTTTTTATGACGAAGATATTCTGTTGAATAGTGGGTAGAGCTGGGGATATGTTCAAAATGCTTGCCGAGCGCGTTGACCTGATCCGCTAGTGTGTCACCTGTTGTGCTAATAAGTGGGAGGTGTTCGTGTTCTGACCCTGAAGTGCTCTTATTCGTTTCCATACCTTGTGTGTATCAGTGAATGAGTTTATAGAGGTCAGGAATGTTCTCCAGCTCTCTGTTTTCGCCGCACGTCGAATTCGTCTCCCTTTGGCTTTTGCTCGTTTAAATGCAATGAGGTTTTCAACTGTTGGATATCTTCTGAAGGTTCCCCAAGCTTTATATTGTTCTTTGCGTGCAGTCCTACACTCCTCGTTCCACCATGGTCTGGGCCTGTTTTTTGTGTTTGTTGAAGCTCGAGGGATGGAGGAATGTGGGGCATCAATAATATGCGCCGTAATAATGTCTGTGGCTTGGTCAATGTCTAGATGCTGTATGGATGTGTAGGAAAGCTCAGATAATTCTTTGAACTTCTTCCAGTTTGCTCCCTCTTCTTTAAACCTTGTTGGGATGATTGACATTGCAGGGTTGTGAGCTAATTTAAGTATGACAGGAAAGTGATCACTGCCATATGGATTTGGAGCGACGCTCCATTCAAATAGAGGAAGTAGAGTGGCAGACCCTAGCGCTAGATCAATAGAAGAAAATGTATTGTGTGTTGCGCTGAAAAAAGTTGCTTGTTTCTTATTGAACAGACAGGTGCCAGAGGACAACAAGAATTTTTCTAGGAGTCGCCCTCGCGGGTCAGCCCGTGCTGAACCCCAGAGCGGGTGGTGAGCATTCAAGTCCCCTACTAATAAGAATGGTGCTGGAAGTTGATCTATTAAACTTTCAAACTCTGTTGTTGTTAGGTGATAGTCGGGCGCAATGTATGTTCAACATATAGTTGTTAGCCTACCAAAAATAATGGCCCTCATTGCTACAGCCTCTATAATAGTCTGTATGATTAGTTTTTGGCAGGCCACCGACTTTTTAACAACTAAAGCTACACCACCTGATGAATGAGTGCAGCCGGCTCTGTCTTTTCGAAAGATAGTGTATTGCCTAAGAAAGTTAGATTGTTGACTATTGAAATGTGTTTCTTGAAGACATAATATGCTTGGCTTGTACTCTGTAAGAATTTCATATATATCGTCAAGATTTCTGATTAGGCCCCTACAATTCCAGTGAATTAGGCTTTCTTTCATATTTTTTTATTTACTAGAAGAGGAAGTTTAGTGTGTTGTGTTTCTGGAGTATCATTTGTTTTTGGGTGGTTGAACTCTTGGAGGTGGCTTTTTCTGGCGCTCCAGGGAATGGCGCCTTTCTTTGTACGTTTTTGAAGCCGGCGAGGCCTGCATCACCTCCATCTCTTCATCTGATGGCAAACGAGTAGCTGACGGGTCAGTCTGGATGTGCGTGCCACAGAAGGCTGCAGCAGGGCAGCGTTCGCAGAAGAAGAGCCAGCGACTCCCATGTCCTTGCCCGTCAGGCTTTCAGGGGCCAGTGGAACAGGACTGGGGAGTGCAGACTCTCTCACGGCAGTGGTGGTGGACGCCACTACCACCGGTGGTTCCCCAACCGGCGGAGCAGTGTCCTGGGCTGCTTGGGGATACCCAGATGGGGGCGGGGGCAGGACCATGTCTGCACTGCAGTACTGGGTCGCTGCCAAGACAAGACGCCGCTCCGCCCCCCGGCGAGCTGCGTCGGCATATGCTCTAGACGAGAACATAGCGTGCTTTTTGCGGGCTTCGGCAAAAGTGATGTTTTCAGTGACTTTCAAGTTTATGATTTGCTTTTCGTTTTTGAAGACGTCACAAGACCGGGAATAGGCTGCGTGGGGATTTCCGCAGTTAGAGCATTTGAATGTGTTGCTGGGACAATTTTCGGTTGGGTGGTCATGCTGAGCACATTTTCCGCATGTCAGCCTATCTCTGCATGTGGGGTACCATGCCCATAACGCTGACACTTGAAGCATCTACGAGGATTTGGAATGTAAGGGCGAACCTGACAGCGAATGAAAGCAGCATTGATGGTCTGAGGAAGAGAGCTTCTGTCAAAGGTTAGTACAACATGCTTAGTCTTGATTTCTTTGCCGTCGCGTCTCATAGTAATTCGTTTTACAGCTGTTACACCTTGATCACGCAGGCCTTCAAGAAGATCTTGCTCTGTTTCATTCAAAAGTTCTATTTCAGAGATTACCCCCTGCGAAGAGTTCAGGGTGCGGTGCGCAGCTACTTTGCGGTCACACGTAATCAGTCTAGTTTAGAAGCTTGTCTGACGGGTGCTTGGTGAATACTTCGACAAGTACATCACCTGATGACAGTTTCTTTGCCTTATAACTGCTACCAACAATAGATTCAAGGGATCGCGCCACTTTCAACAGGGACTTGCTTGCGAGTGCAATTTCAGCTTCAAGAGAGTGAATCACGAGGAATTTGGGAAAATTCTGTGGTACACAAAATATTTGGCTGTTGGACTGTAGCTTAGTTGCTTTGGTGCGGACCCTTTTCGGGGCTCGATCTTTTGGAAGAAAGCGTTTCGATAATACCATGCGACATAGTATAAAGCAGGGAACTGGGGTACTTTCTTCTTTAACGTTACCCTGATGGTCAAAGAGGTCCCGGAGCTCCCAGCCTGATAGACAGACAGGGAGCCCATCGGCCGGAGCTTGACCAGGGCTCCGACGGCCACCGTTCACGGCTTCTAACCCTTCACCTTTCACCTTCTCGCCACGGTAGGTAACAGCTTAGGTATGGGGGGCTCGGGGTACGCGGTGTCGCCACTCACCGTCACCAAGATTACTCAAGGTGCCCCGTGCGGGGAATGTCAATATTATGGGTTTAGTTGAAATAACTTCGTCGTTTCGGCGTATGGTTATTCCGCGCACTCCCGACACGCCCTGATCACGAACGCCCTCAAGCAGATCGGCTTCGGTTTCACTTATAAGATCCCGACCAGAGATCACGTCTTGCAGCTATTAAGGCTGCGTTAAGGCGTGATCTTGATATCAAGATCGATCATGCGCGTGTGTGTGTGTGAGGAGGTTGGCGAACTGCTGTTTGTTTTCTACCTCAATCAGGAGTTTTCATGTTTTCATTTTCTTATACTTGTACCACTTGCCCACAAGTCTTCCAAGATACTTAGAGATTAGAACAACGGACTAAGAAGTGATTGGCTTTGTGTTATCAAAAGATTCCATGATAAAAAAGGGCAAGAAAGTATCGGGCATAGGGAGCGAGATTGCTTGCAAAGGAGGAAAAGAAACTTCGCTGCGGCCCCTTTTCAGGGACCGATCACGTTTGGGGGGGGGGTCAGAAAATACCATATGCTATAGTATAGATGCAGGGGACGGGTTACTTTCTTCGCTCGGGTTACCCTGATACTGAGAGAGGTGCCGGAACTCGCTGCCTGGTAGACAGACAGGGGCCCATCCGCCGGAACTTGACCTGGGCTCCGGCGGCCACCGTTTGAGGTTTCTGCCCTTCACCTAAAAACACATCACCACGGTAGGTTACAGCTTATGTTTAAGGGCTTGGGTCCGAGGTGTTGCCAATACCTTCACCAAGATTACTCAAGGGGCCCCGTGCAGGAGACTCAACGTTTTGGATGGGGACCGTCCTTTATCAAGACTCGTGTTAAAGGACGCGCCCCGTCCGAAACATTGAGTCGATAAATATTGTCGATGGTTATCTTCTCAGCTATATATATATATATATATAGTCGTGAAGTAGTGTCCTTAGTTGCTGCAGGAATACGCACAAAGTAGAAGTACGCTCTTCGGAGACTTTATTTCCAACGTTTCGACCTGAGACAGGTCTTCCTCAGGAATGAAAGCTTTGGCTAAAATCGTACGGACTCAGAGTGGGGCGGCGCCCCGAAACACAAGCCACATGGGAAACAAACACACAAACGACCACACACACCATACAGAGCTTATTCTGCCATAGGCAGGCGAAAATAGAACCTCACAAAAAAAGGAGGAAAGGAAGAGGGAGGAACAACGGGATGTTTTTGGGCCTTTCGCCCCCGTGAATTCGTCGCATTTCCTGTTATCCCCATACTCGCGTTCATGCAGTGTGTTCCTCCTTGCCTCTTTCTTGCCTCCTCCTTGCCACCTTGTACCTCCCTCTTCCTTTCCTCCTTTTTTTTGTGAGGCTCTTTTTTCGCCTGCCTATGGCAGAATAAGCTCTGTATGGTGTGTGTGGTCGTTTGTGTGTTTGTTTCCCATGTGGCTTGTGTTTCGGGGCGCCGCCCCCACCCTGAGTCCGTAAGATTTTAGCCAAAGCTTTCATTCCTGAGGAAGACCTGTCTCAGGTCGAAACGTTGGAAATAAAGTATCCGAAGAGCGTACTTCTACTTTGTGTGTCGGCCCTCCATTGAACTTCAGGCTTGTCGCGTCGTATGTGTGCCTTTACATTACACTACGCTGCGGCCAAGGACGGACGGGGCACTCGTCGCCTTCTCCGAACTCGCCGCGCCCCTGTGTAACTTGATCCCTGTCGTCCGCGCGGTCCGACCGCTGTGTGGCTCGCCGCTGGCTGCCGCTAGTGTCTTTCTCTGTCGCCATGTCGCGGCCCTTCAAAGGGAAAACAAAGTAGACTTATCACCGGTTTCTTGGTAAAAGCAATGCCTCTCCGTTTAACGGCCTGTTCTGCGTGGACCCACGAAACAAATGCCGGGAGCCAAGACCGCGTCCTTAGTTACTACACCACCGCCCCGCTCTTCCCATCTGTGCTCATGCGTTGTCTGTATTTTGTGTGTCAGTTCTCTTTCATCCCAGCCGCAGCGGGCCGCTTTCTCACTAAAACCACCGCCTTTCCTCCTCCTTTTTTTAAATCCTCTCCACTCAGCAAGTGCCGTGTTGTTATCGGATTTTTTACGTTCTCTGGCGTGTGCCCCTCCTTCATGAGGGAGACGAAGAGAGACTCCTTCGCATGCAGTGTGCATAAGGATTCGGTGTTCATTGTGGGATTGTCCCTGAGAAAGGAAGTTCCACTTCCGAAACTGTCGGACTAATTTATAATAAACATGTTAACCGCAAAGTTGTTCTTATCTTTTACCTGACCGTTTGTTCTGGCCCGTTGCAAAACTCATCGAAATCATATATATATATATATTATATATATATATATATATATATATATATATATATATATATATATATATATATATATATATATATATATATTATTACGAGGATAGAAGAGGGAACACAACGTATTCACACTATTCCACTATTTACTGTAGATAGCAGAGCAAGCCGGAATCTGACGTGGTCCTCGTCTTCTTTCCCGAGCACAAAAACGTCCCTCGTCGTCGTCGTCGCCATTCACGACACCGACGGGTAACATAACCCCCCGGGACGAGGCGCCGTCCGGGCGCACTTTACAGAGATGTTAGGCTGGAGAAAACATATGGCTTGAGCCGGACAACATGCACAATGTCTGTTGCGGGATGGGCAAACGAGGGCTGGAGTGGGGATATCTCGTAAGTCACGTCAGTGACTTGGCGCACGACTCGCAAAAGGCCAGGATAACGAGGAAAGAGTTTAGCGGAGAGGCCCACACAACGTGCAGGTGTCTACAGAAGCACAAGGGTACCTGGATGAAATCTGGCTGTGGAACGGTGCTTATCGTAGCGAAGCTTGCTGCAGGCCTGTGATGTCGTAAGACGGGTGCGTGCAATTTGACGTGCCGCGTCGGCCTTGGCGATGACGTTGCGGGCATATTCAGTGGGGCTTGCCGCCGATGGAACCAAAGTGTCCAATGGCACGTTGGGGTGTCGACCGTAGAGTAGGTAAAACGGGAATATCCCGCAGTGTGGTGGCAAGAGGAATTGTACGCGAAGGTCACGTACGGCAGAGCAACGTCCCAATCACGGTGGTCCGGGGAAACGTACATAGATAGCTTAGATCCGGGGAAACGTGCATAGATCAGGGTTAGATTAAGTCGCTCCGTTAAGCCATTTGTTTGAGGATGGTAAGCGGTTGCCAATTTATGTTTAGTCGAGCACGAGCGGAGAATGTCAGCGATCACTTTGGAGAAGAAGTAGCGGCCACGATCAGTAAGCAGCTGCTTAGGAGCTCCGTGGATGAGAATGACGTCATTGAGCAGAAAGTCTGCTACGTCGGTGGCGCAGCTGGTAGGAAGAGCACGGGTGATGGCATACCGGGTCGCATAATCAGTGGCCACCGCAACCCATCTGTTACCTGCGGTCGACGTAGGGAATGGCCCCAACAGGTCGAGACCTACGCGGAAGAACGGTTCGGACGGCACGTCCAATGGTTGAAGGGGCCCAGCTGGGAGAGAAGTTGGTGTTTTGCGGCGTTGGCAGGTGTCGCAGGCGTTAACGTAACGTTTCACTGCACGGTATAAACCCGGCCAAAAGAAACGACGCTTGATGCGGTCGTAGGTGCGAGCTACGCCAAGATGTCGAGCTGTGGGATGATCGTGGAACTGTTGAAGCATGTCTAGGCGAAGTTGTTTTGGTACGACCGCTAACAGCTCAGGTCTGTCGCAGGAGAGATTTCGTCGATATAAAGTACCCTCTAGGAGGTGATAAAGGCGGCACGATGGGTCTGAGAGGTTAGAGGAGAGAGTGTCGATTAGGGACCGTAAGAAGTCGTCGCGGCGTTGTTCATCGGCTAAATGGTGCAAATCGGAGATGGCAAAAACGACGGCGTCGGTGTCATAGCAGATGATGTCGTGCTGATCAACGGGATAACGGGACAAACAGTCTGCGTCTTGGTGTAATTTTCCGGATTTGTGCACAACAGAGAACGTGTATTCCTGGAGACGCACAACCCAACGTCCGAGGCGGCAAGTAGGATCTCGTAACGACGAAAGCCAGCGAAGTGCATGGTGGTCAGTGACCACAGAAAAGTCTCGGCCGTATAGGTATAGGCGGAATTTAGCTACGGCCCACACAAGAGCCAGGGATTCACGTTCAGTTATTGAATAGTTGCGCTCCGAGACAGAGAGAAGGCGGCTGGCGTAGGAAATCACTCCGGTGTGACCGTCCTGTAGTTGAGCGAGGACAGTTCCGATACCGTAGCCGCTTGCATCTGTGCGGAGCTCCGTAGGGGCAGAAGGGTCAAAGTGTGCCAAGATGGGAGGTGTGCTTAGCAGGGTGATAAGAGTAGAGAAAGCGTCTGCTTGCAGAGGTCCCCCAAAAAAGAAACGTTCTGTTTCAGTAGGTCCGTTAGGGGTCGCGCAACATCGGCGAAGTTCTTAATGAAGCGCCGAAAGTAACAACACAGCCCGACGAAGCTGCGGACATCTGTCGCAGACAAAGGTTGGGGAAAGTCTTTGACGGCACAGATTTTAACTGGGTCGGGGCGAATGCCAGTGGCATCAACGAGATGACCAAGGAACACAACACAAGGAGCACAAGAAGAGGGAACACAACGTATTCACACTATTCCAATATTTACTGTAGATAGCAGAGCAAGCCGGAATCTGACGTGATCCTCGTCTTCTTTCCCGAGCACAAAAACGTCCCTCGTCGTCGTCGTCGCCATTCACGACACCGACGGGTAACAATATATATATATATATTTTGAGGTCTTCTTGACTGCCAATTCTTTTTTTCTGTCTTATTTTCAACGAGCCCCTCATTGCCTTTTCTGATTCGCTACATGCATAGCGAGGACCTCTGTTCTGGCAGTCTTGGTGCCATAGGGAGCTTAAGAGGGTTCAACGCTGGTCGACCACTCTCGACATGACGTAGACGCTCGAGTCACGGCGGGGGGGTTAAAAAGAAGGTCCCCTTCACCCGGAGTAGTCCGAGTGGCGCTGGCTACCACCCCCAAGCGCAGGAAACAAAAACGCCTGAACATAAATACCCCAGAAAGTGGAGGCGGAAAGTAGCCCGTCCGGTAGCGTAGTGGTTATCGCACCAGACCGGTATTCTGGAGGTCGTGGGTTCGGATCCCACCTAGCGGGTATTTTTTCTCCGCTTTCTTATTTTCAAAATTCTTTATCTTGAGCTACTACATCCTCTCCTTTGCTTTCCGTGGTCTTCTTGACTACCAATTCTTATTTCTGTCTTATATATATATATATATATATATATATATATATATATATATATATATATGTATAAATTTATGTATAGTATCGTCTGCTAACAAAACTGTTGGCGTTTAGCGCCTTCTACTAAGAGGCCCAAACCAGCACTGTCATGAAGTATATTCAAAAGGATGTCAATTTACCTGGACACCTGCCCCCTCGTGATTCAAGAGAGATAATTTTGCCAATCTGAAAGCCTTCGTGCCCAACAGGAAGCTACCAAAACACCAAGCTCAGTTCACATCATTATTCTCAGATTAGAAGACCACAGAAGGCTATAGATTTTACATACAATATTTCTCTAAACCTCAAGCCCCATTCTCTAAATGCAAAGAATAGTCTCCGCCACTTTCTAAATCAATCTGAACAATAAATTCGTTGTTGCATTAAAAAGCTACTATCTTTATGCAGTTGGCATGCACCAACATTTCGTACTGAATTATCTGCGCTGAATTCATTTGCTCTGGGCCCAGAATAATAGCCCCCATTTTATTACAATCTGCGCGCATAACCCACCCATTTCTGCTGACACGTGGACTGGTTCCAGAGGCCGCAGCTCTGGCCGCGTCAATGGGCCAGCCGCCGGATACGATGCCAGCCTTTTCCATCCCGAGGCAGCTGCGGCTGTAATATCAGGTGACGGACAATAATCCTCCGACGAGTGTACACGTCCGTACCTCGAGCCTTCACCAGCCTCCAGTTGACGTCCTTCATGTCCCTGAGTGGGTGCCTGAGGCCCAGCAGCTGATTCTCCTGGCTTTTGTGTGCTCTGGGGTGAACGAGTGCTTCGTCACCAGGAATATGACGTGTCCCTGTTACCCTGCCCAAAACAAAAGCTGCCCGTACGGGACACTGCGTGCACTCCCTAGCCTGCTAGCATTACTTACGGCCACTCTGGATGCTCTGCAAGCGCTTCAATCTACATTGACTAGTGCGGACAAGCAGGAACTATTTACTGACTGAGCTGCAGCGACTCGGGATTTTCGTAGCGTTGGGGTTTGTACAACCCTGGCCGCAAACATTCTAGAGATTATGAGCACTTATCCATGCCCTGTCCGCGTTTTTCGGATTCGTCGGGACATGCTTCCCGCTCGCACAGCTGTGGTTTGCGCCTGCCACAGAGACAAGCCTTCTTCGAGTGTCAACCATTTTCAGTATCTACCACTTCTTTCCCGTATCTACCATAGAAGAACTGCTGGTGGAAAAGAAAAACCCCTTTGTCGCACCACGCCTGCTTTACTTTGCT
>CM023453.1:130206304-130306061 GCA_013339765.2 Haemaphysalis longicornis
TAAAGACGCACTGCCAATGACGTTTCGCAGGTAATGGTATCAATCATACTCCAGAACACTACTCCTTATCCCTAATTATACGTCTTTAAAGCATGAAACGTCATTTTCTGCAACATACACACCTTTTGAGAGCGCGCACTATGGCATCACCAAACTTCAGCCCTGCACCAAGATGGAAGGCGGAAATAACAAAAAACTTTTGACGCATAAGGCGAGATTAAATTTTTACTTACTCTGCCACACAAGTACACCTAATGCTGCAGATTTTGCCGTTGCCGAGTCCGCCTTCTACCACGTGGATATCACACAGCATTTCTGCAGTTTGTAGGCCATATCCGAGCACTGCGGAGCCGTTTCGCTTTGGCATCGAGGGGCGACAGCGCTGCACTAAATTACATGGCCCGAATTAACAAGATCTTCTCCTTCATTCAGGCACCGTCCGCTGTCTCCGACATAATCCAAAAGCGTAGCAATGATAGGTGCACTGCAAAAAAACAATCTTTCCTGCGTTAGGTAAAATAGTTTGTCGAAGACCGATTCATTTTTTGTGGGATCGTAAATCAAGAAGTAAGCGTAATATCATGATGCCTAATATCGGGCGTGTAATAACCCGCTAAGTTTGCGAAGCAAAAACTTACAGATTGGTCACGTGTAACTGACAAGCAAAACGTTATCTTTTCACTGTGGCTACATATCAGCGCTAATGTCCTTAACGGTAAGCGAATGAACCTCTGAATTATAATTATTGCACTGAATCTCAAAAGCAATATTTGTGCAGCCTACGTCGCCTACAGGAAGTCCGTATGTACTTATCATGGTAATTGCTGTGGAGTACGTAAATGCCCACGTTTGTAAATACCACTTGCGAGGCAAAGAGGACGATGATTTATTCGTATAATGCATAGATGCGTCTTATTTTAAGTGAGCACATTGCGAGACTATTGTAAAATCGTGCGGACCACCAAGCGATTTTTTTTAAATACTTATAGTTTTAGGTCGCTGCTGGTCGTTGAACAGTTTAAGAAGTGGGGAATAACTACAATAAGTGCGGATGAAGTTTGTTCCGCTTTGGTAGCTAGATTGCCGGCGCTTAGGCATATTCATATGATTTCCATTTACCGTACAAATATAAAATTGCGTTGTGATCATTATTACTTTCAGACATATCTCTACATATTCCCGTCATACTTCTAATCCCTGTTTCCCTTTGGACTGGATCTGTGGATAAGTTGTAGGACGTGTGTTCCATCACTCCAGGCACTCGTTTTTCTGATGGAGGTAAACAACCAAAACACTCCTATCTCCGGATTTGGGCATACCTCTCTCGGTACACATCTCGGATAACCCAGGCGAAATTATATTAGCCAATCGCCCACCACTACGGTGAACATCCTCGCATAGGCGAAGCTTCGGTCCGTTTCACTCGAATATTTTTTGGAAGCCAAATGCCATTATATGCCGCAGGTTTCGTTACTTCACGGACACTTTCATTTATGTTTTGCTTTTTAAAATGTGTTGTTCACGTTCCGAAGGTACACGTGCGCGAGAGTAGTGGAGTACTGAATAATGTAGAACATCTAGAGATCTTTAACGAGCCCTGGATTCTTGAAAGACGTGCGGTTCGGTTTCTTGCCTCTATATGGAAAATGCCACGGCCAAGCCAGGATCGACCTCGCAGCCTGGTGTTCCAAAGCACAACATCGAGTTCAATGTACATCTGTACTTCTGGTCCCGTTCCTGGGTAGCCATTTGTTACCCGAGTGGTAGAAGGCTTCTTTGCCCGTATAAGGAGCAAGAAAGTACCCAACAGTTATTTATCCCACTCTTTTGGCAAAGAATATGGGTTACGGAGATAATCACGTTTTTAGCAATCATTGCAATGCCCTGTAATGCCCTTAGGGCCCTGAGGGTACTCTAATAAATAAATAAATTCATCACTCCTCTTAAACTCCACCAGACAAACAGATTGCACTGGTCGTGGCAGAATAGTACTTTAGCAAAACCTGCGATTAGTCAACCACGTGAGTAATGCCTTACGGTCTCCATGCGTATCTAAGCGAGGAATTTTTTTCATTTTGTTTAACTCGATGGGCGCACCGGGCGCGTCTAGCCGCGCGTCTTTCCTTGCTGCGACGGTTGCAGCCGGCTGCATTTCTCCCGCCGCGATTATGCCGCCGTTACGAATGCTTGCCTTCACCCCCCCTCCTCTCCCCTCCTCCAGGCCACTTCGCCGTCACCACCGAAGTTCGAACGCAGGGGGAAGAAAGAGTTGGGAGGCGAAGCGGAAACCGCTCGCTTCCCCCTCTGCATCGTTCTCTGGCTGACCGTTACTTTTTTTTTCTTTACAGACAGATTCCTGGGGCCTTGGGACTTTGTCGAGACCAATGAGCGTTGGTGTTACAACACAGTCGCAGCGGTCGCAGTTTGAAGCATGCTGTTTATTTTTTTTCCTCGACGTGCCGGCAGTGCGCCGAAGTTATCGGTCGGGGTCGCTGGCTTGCGTCCGTGTCTAGTGCGTCCGTCTTCTTTGTTGCAACTCCGTCGATTCGATTCCCCGTGCTGGAGCCGGTCACCGTCTACGAGTCGGGCGGCCCGACTTACGTGCGCTCGTCTCCTCGTGACGATGTCTGACGAACGCTGGATACCGATTTCCATAATAGCGTTTGGATATTTGTAGCTGTGTCTATTTGGTGCGGATAATTGGTTGCTGTCCGCACAGGGAGCATACCTTGCGCTGCTACGCGTGAGTATTGCGGTCTCCACCGCTGCGCAACTGTTGCTGGAAAGCACCAACGTCGCTTACAGCGGGCCAGCTCCAGCCTCTTGACTTCCCGGCAGAACCTTTCTTCCGTGTAGGTCTGTACCGGCTTGGACCTTTTCCCTTGTCCTCATCAAGAAACAAGTGGATTGCTGTCGCGACCGATTACGCCACGCGCTACGCAAACACATGGGCTCTGCCGACCAGCTGTGCTACCGATGTAGCCGATTTTGTGCTTCGAGATTTAATTCTCCAACATGGGGCGCCTCGGGAGTTGCTCACTGACCGCGGACGTTACTTCCTCTCTAAAGTAAGTGACGATATACTTCGCTCATGCTCTGCTAAACATAAGCTATCTAGAGCATATCACCCCCAAACTAACGGCCTTACGGAACGCCTCAATCGCGCTCTGACAGATATGCTCTCTTGCTTAATCTCTGCAGATCATCGCGACTAGGACGTCATGCTGCCTTATGTGACTTTCGCTTATAATTCATCCTGCGTGATACCACGGGATACTCACCATTCTACCTATAATATGGCCGTGATCCTTCGCTACCATTGGACACACCCCTGCCAACGTCGGGCAACCTACCGCTACGGCTGTCGGAGTACGCCCGCGAAGCGATCGCTCGTGCTGATCATGCGCGGCAGATAGCCCGCCCCCGAGTTTCTTCCTCGCAAGCTGCTCAGAAGACGATTTAGGACCGCAAACACCGCGTGGCCCACTTCACAACGGGATCGCTTGTTCTTCTATGGACACCTAAACGCAAGGTCGTGCTCTCTCAAAAACTGCTGCCCCGCTACTGTGGCCCGTATCGCGTACTGCGTCAAGTGACCGATGTCACGTATGAGATCTCCCCCGTTTCTCCGCCCACGTCGAGTCGTGTACGACCTATTAACATTGTCCACGTTGTCCGGCTGAAGCCGTTCCAACCATTTCTCATGGATTCGCCGTAGCGCCGCGACGGCGCTCGTTTGACCGGTGGAGAAGGTAATGCCACGGGACAAACTAGTAGACAGCAAACGATGTAGTTAAGAGGGATTGCTGCACAATCAACAAGCAGGACGTTCAGCGACGGGTGTGGGTAGAGGAAGACGACGAGGTCTTTTTGTTGGCATTCTGAATGTTAGCGGCAGCCCAGCCTTTCCTCGTTTAAATAGTGTGAATAATTTAAATTCACTTTTCTCTACCGCATTCTCGCCTCCTAACAAAATGTGGAATCCGAATTGCACCTAGCTGAGCCGTAAGATACTTACAGATAGTTTGTTGCCCGCTGTTTATGGAGAACGTCTAGATAAAATTAGATCATCTTTGCTAGATGCTCCGGCAGTTCGCTTGACGTGTGACGGTTGGACTAACATTATTAATGTTATCTTTTATGCCGTGACTGCTCATTATATTGACCAGTCTACTTACTTGCGATCGTGTCTGATTGAATGCTCGGAATTTTGTGACAGACACAAGCAGAAATATAGCTGCTCCGGTAAGTGGAGTTTAGGAAAGACTTGCGATCCAGAACGAAGTTTGTGCCATGGGCACTGACAATGCTGCTAACATGAAAGCAGCTGTCACTGAACTAAATCTTCGACACTTGGGTTGCTTTGCTCATTTTTTGAATTTGGTCATCACAGACGCCAGTTCGGCATTTATTAGAGCAAAACTTGATAAAGCTAAGTCAATTGTGCAGTTCTTTAATAAAAGCAGCTCTGCCCCCTCAAAGCTTCACGAGATGCAGACGTCGCTGAATAAAGATCAGCTTAAACTAAAACAAGTGGTTCCACTCCCTGGAACTCCACTTTCGACATGCTACAGAGGTTTCTGAAAAACCAAGAGCCACTCGTTTCTAATCAGGCATTACTAGCATACAGAGATCCATTGGAAGAATCAGAGTGGAGAGAACTGGCGCATGCTGTAAAAATGTTGTCAGTATTCAACGATGTGACGAAAGAAATTTCTGCGGAAGCTAACGTGTCATTGTCGAAAACGACCGTGTTGTCCAGTATAATGACCTAATGCCCTATCATGTTTAGGTTATTTGAAAAGCAGCCACATTTTAATACCTGCGGCACGACTTCGCGCACACTTCACTCAAATAAGCTGTATAAAGAGGAAAATAAACAGAAGCTATGCAAACTAGCTATGCACTGCACGTAGGACATATAATGGTTAGTCATCTGAGAGTCACTCAGGCCTACAAAAGCTAAAACAAATTGAATGGATATTATAAGCTTGCAGGATGATGCAGAATGACAGCTAAATTTAATGCACATCCTTTTTGTAGCAGTCACAATGGTAAGGTTAACCTTACCATCTTTACCCTAACAGTTAGGTTTTTCCTGTTGGCATCAACATTATTCACGATACTAACCATTGTTTTTGTGCTTGTCCTGGATACAGCATTGCCAACATCGTGAACCATTAGCTACAACAGGACAATTTAAATGTGGTCTTACTTGTTCAGTTGCTCAATGAGTAAAGCACCATTTGGTTGCGAACGAGTGGTGGGGCCAATATAAGATACCAAATCTCCTGAATAAAACAAACTTGCATTTTTTACCTGCATGGCTCTTTAAGGAGGAGGAGCGGGGATCCAACTAATCCAAGTCTTAATTGTTCATACGATCTCCTATATTTCAAATTCAAATTCATCTTTATTTTCCAGAAAAAAGATTGTCTGGATGGTCGCCAGGGCTAAAAGCTGAAAACGAACAGCCTGACTGGGCCCAGGAGACCGTTTCGAGGCCGCGGCACAACAGAAACAAAACATGATAATGTACAAAGTGAGTGCGGCATCAAAAATAGCAAAATTACAAAAGAATATTTGTATAACACCATTATACAGTAATACAGAAAGCTACTTTACGCACGCTTTACAATGCAACTTACAACAATTGCAGGGATTCAAAACAACAGATACAACGAGAGATTACCCTACAACAACTTACAACAGATCTAAAGAGTTTCGTTTTAGATTAAACAAAGATGGCTGCGTAACAAAAGCAAACAAATACAATTGACCATAGGTTTAACACCAGTTTCCGTCATACACACCTGCAGAGGCAAATCGACACAAATGCTAGTATAAAGTATTACCAGGTAACCGCACAATCAGATTCCATTTACAGCGTGCAGATAAAAAAGAGTGACCTTATCATAAAACACGTTGGAGCCTAGATGATGCGTTTCTTTTCCAAAAAAAAACAACAAAGAAACAACACAATAATAAGAGAATCTCAAAGGCGAACGAGTCCCAACACAATTTTACCTTTCATTTACATAGAACTACCCGTCGCCCAAGTCGCCCTGTTCATTTATCGCGTAGCGATATCGGCAGAAACCACCGAAGAAACCAGACATACAAACAGAGGTAGACTAATTTTAAAGCTGTATGAAATACGACTCCAATTCCTTGCGGTTTAGGGCCTAAAAGCTGAGGGGATTTTGCTTGAGCTAGTAAGGAATGTTATACGCTAGCGCTTGATATTTGTAAAACGTGCGAAACTGCGGGATGGCCCAAGTGTCATTATTTCTTGGTATTGACAAAGAATATTTCTATGCTTGTAGTGAAGCCAAGCCTGTTATCCGGTTGATCACCAAATCAGAGGAAAAAATAGCAGCTTCAATAGGCGATATTGATACATATTTTTAACATTAATAATGCGATATAGGTGAAATAAACCTGAAAGTACTGGCCTGAGGTTCCATATTTCCTATATATCGAATAATCCTTTTTTGCAAACTACAAGCTTATTGAGGTTTGTATGTGTAGTTGTTCGACCAGACCAATGAACAGTAGTTTAAATGTGAGCTAAATAGGGCGTTATATAGTGTTAATTTTTAACTTCTGCGAAAAACAGAAACGACAGCGGGATAAAAACACCCGTAATTGAGGATAGTTTCTTAGACAGGTAATTATATGAACGTCCTAACTTAAGTATGAGGAAAAATATACACCAAGAATTTTGAATTCGGAAACAACCTCAACTTTGTTGGAATCTAGCGGAGGGTTCTAGTTATCCATGATATTTTTATTTTCTAGCTGTAAAGATAACCGCTTTAGTTTTCGAAGGATTAATTTTAAGCCTATTCATTTTCGCCCACGTGGATAGCTTTGATAAAACGTCATTACATCTGTCTATTAGTATCGACTACTGTCATGGCCCGAAATAAGCGGCGTGCTATCGTCAGCATAGATAATATATTTAACATTTGAATCGATATCAACAATATCATTAATGTACGAGTTAAATAAAAGAGGTCCCTTGTGGTACACCATGTCTAATAGGCAGAAAGGTCGATTTATTGTTCTGGATGTGAACATATTGCGTCCTGTTTTTTAATACGACCTAATGAGGTCTAAACCTTTTCCGCGAATCCCGTAGCAGTTAGGCTTATCAATTAAAATACTGTGATTAATGGAGTCGAAAGCTTTGCTAAGATCGGCAAAAATCGCAACAGAGAAAATATTTTTTTCAATGTTCTGTAATAGATATTCTTTTAAGGTAAGCAGATCAGTTTCAGTTGATCTACCATTCCTAAATCCAATTTGAGAGTCAGTTATGATTCCTTGTTTGTCAAAGAATTTTGTAATACCTGAGCAACTTCAGCCCATGCCACGCATAAAGGACCATGAAGATTTTCTCCTGTGTTTCTAGGATTGAGGAAGTATGGCTTGAGGTCCTCGTATGCATGCTCGTGCACCTGACAGCCGAGACGTTTTGCCACTGATACGTTCGCCTGAAGTCAATAGCACACAACGGCTACCACTGTCAAGCTGCAGTCCTGGACGCATGGAATGGCCTCCAGCACCAAGTTTTTCAGCACTTCACCGGACAGCCCAGCATTGAGGAAATAGGCGAACGGCATTTTCCAAGGTGCAGCCAGTCCCACCACCATAAACACGAGGGCGTCTCTTGCCAGTGGTAAAGCGCCTGCGTCCTGGGGCTCTGGACTGTGGCCAAGGTACACATAGCCGATGAAGCGCCCAGTGAAGAGTCAAGTCACACGATCTTTTTATGCTCATTCCGTCCAGCAGAATGGAGCACAACCGTTCACGGGGAATGTCATCCTTGTGTTTTCTGCTCAGGTCATCAAGAACTTCGGCTGTGAAGCCCGACCATTCTTCCACTGCTTTGAGCCATGCTCTTATTACTCTCGTGCATGGCAAAGGGAACATTTTGCTCACGTTCTCGTATGCACGTGGCGAGTAATAGTGCAGCGTCGGGGCAAATTGTTTTATTTCGTCAGAGTAGCGCCTGCGTCGCGGCTGCTCCATAGCATTTTGTGACCAACTAACGAGGTTTTCCTCGGACACATTGCCAAACAGTTGCAGTTTCTACTCGGCTTCATCTGAAATCAAATGCATGTTCTTCAGTTCTTCAATAAGGGACTCCAGTGCCTTAATTTTTTCATGGTAGCGCTTCGCTCTTTCCCGAAGGTACTTCATCTGTTTACGAGTGGTAGTGAGGGATTCAATTAACCTCTGTACTTTTGCCTCAGGCAGCTCTGGGTCGAAATATGCGTGGTCTTTGGAATGGCTTGCTCTACTGCTTGCTGATGAGTGACTGATGCCCAGTGCATGCCTGCTATGCTGTTGTGGCTCACGTTCGGCTTGAGATGGGCCCTCCAGACATTGCAGTGTGTCTGATACCTGCATTGAAGTTATTGCATGTGTTCAGATTTAAGGGACTCTGAAATACTTCCAATAAACGCTTACGCCCTTTCGTTCGAGCACTGCTAATGGTGTTATCAGCGCAGAGCAGCATTGCCCATTTTGCTTGGCCCAGCAGACACGCCTTGTAGTTTTGTTTTGCTGTTCTCTTCAAAAACGGCGATGTAATGCATTCATTGCTGCCAACTATTGTGGCTGCACCTATTGTGTGTTGTGGCTATTGACCAGCTACTAGCTGGCCAATACCCGCAACACCTGTCTAATTATGTGTTTTCAGAGCTCGAACAACGCCAAAGCCCAGAAAGAGGGAAAAATTTTTTGAGCAAGTTTGTGGATAAATCTGATGGGCTTAGAGCAATAATTTGTAGCTGAGGTACCTTGTAACCCCCCTCCTCTAATTATAACTACTGTAAGCACTAGTTGGCTATGTTGTGCAGAAATCTCACATTAGGAAAAAAGTTGAAAAAATGCTGCAGGGTTTCTTTACCGTTATTATTGGTTCATTTTGTACACACCTCTTTGTGGAGCTCTCCCATGGCGGCGCCGCCATAGCGGGTGTGATCTGTGGACCCCACCACCTGGGTACCTGCCATAGGGCACCCTGCCGTACTCTGCAAGAAAGCTGTGCATCAGTTTAAATGTGACTGCTCTTAACGAGCGCTGTTTGAAACAAGTAAGAATCGCTTTTATACAAAACAAAATCTGTCTTGAACGTTGCATAAACTTGGGCTCTCGCTCTCCGCACATAACAAGCAAGTTTTTAGTCAGTACAGTAAAAAATGATTTCAGTGATTTTAGTTGAAAAAAACTCACGATAATAGCACAGCTGTGTGGTTTTTTTCACCTAAAAGTTTATTTGCAATTGTACGTATAAACAATCATCACACAAAAACCACAACTGTGTGTATGCCTCAATAAAATACATAAGTATGTGCACAGTCTTGTCTTCCCTTTGTCCTGAAAGCAGGAACTTCAAAGAGGGTAGGTACGGCATTGTCCCGCAGTCGGCGTCGCGCTTTACCAGGCCAGAACATCGATGGCTCGAAATGGCTTAAACACTGCATGTGGTGGTGTTTAGGCGTGAAGCCCTCTTGCCCCATTGCAGTGAGCCATTTCTGTAGAAGCTCAGCGCTTGTTAGTGTGAACCTGGTCATGGAAATTAACTGTAGGCGGGCATGCAGACCCCATAAGGTCACGAAGGCTGCTGCGGTTTTTTGCAAGTGACTGGGGAATATCGTGCATTTCTTTAGGGTTTTGAATTGCAGAGATGCCATGCATTCATTTTCCATGGTTTCAAAGTGAAGTATCAATTTTTTCTACCATTCATAGTGATAATCTGGCTTGCACTACACTGAAATTAGTTGAAAATGCAGTATACTACTAGCATACTATTTCCTGGCATCCAGGCTATCACAGGTTTTACAAAATAACCGTGATTAGCACTTTACCCATGTTAATGCGTTAGTGGCTGGTGGTTCATGCTGACGCATACGCTGCCTCAAGCAGGCGCAATGAGTCAAATACATGGCGAGTTCAACAAGCTTGGGATTTCTTTATCATTACAGCATTCATGCTATTTCAAAATGTATTGCCCGCATCCTTCAATACTTACTTGTTGGAAGAAACTTCGCCTCCCGCGTCTATATTTATTTCGGCAAAAAAATATGCGGCAACGTGAAGACACATGACTCCCGCATGTCCTAGCTGTCGCATCTGCTTCGGCTCGCCAAGCACGTAGAAGACGATAACATTGCAGTATTGAGGGGAGCAAAAACACAGTTTAGGACAATCTCGGTAATTTATGTGTATGTAAATATTAATAAACACAAAGAAAGTGGCATCTAATTTGCAGTATGTAATAATTTATAAAATAATCCGGGACGGACCGCTGTATCTGGCCGGCGGTGAGCCATATGCAGGACCCCTGTTTTATTTTTTTTCTAACCCTCGAAATTCGTCTCTTATTTAAGCACTGTAACACAGAAGTTTACACAGAGTTAAAATTTGTTAACAGCGGAACTTTTGCCATTGAATGTACGTTGCGCTTGCTGTGAACACAGAGACTCGCACAGAAAAAAAACGTAGACTTTTACGAGAAGACGGCGCATCTAACAACTTGATTTATTCGGAACAAAACAAAAGCATCTGTAGAAACACGCAGAATGCAACAACAAATTCCAGATTAGATGAGGAGGGGGAGCAGACGGATAAAATATACTGATAAAAAGAGATAAAAAGATAGCGGTGGTCTAAGAGAGTCCACGTGGAGTCATTAGAAAGATGACTCTAAAAACTAATCTCACGCTGGGTGAGCACAAACGAACGGGCGCTCACGCATTACCCTCACGTCCTGACATCATTGAAAACGCTTCCGTAAATCTCCCGGGACATTTTATCTTTAGCGCGGAACAAAATGGTGGTTTCGTCCAAATGCGACCTCACACTTGCACCTGGCACGGTGTGCGCAAGATTTCCCCACTGTGCTGACCTGTTGACAGGCATATTCTATGCTTCACGCAGTCTTTCGTTGATACTATCGGCCTGATTGTCCGATGTAGAAACGACCGCAAGACAAAGGTAGTCCTATGTACAACACCCTGCGCGCAATTCACAAATTTTCGCACGTGCCGAACCTTGCATGTTGCTTTGGATGCTCCCATTTTCTTTTCTTAACTGCAAAGCCTTACACAGGCCACCGAGCTTTAAAGGTGCAGTGAAAAACTGGTACTTGACGCTTTCCCCCAACTTTCTTTAACCTGTGGGAACGCCGTGAATGCATTGCAAACCGGCAGGTCGAATGCGTTCTTTCACGCCTCCTTCTTCTACACCTTTTCCCTTTGAAAACTGTTCTCAGACTGTCTGCAACAAAAACTAGCAACGCGTCTCGATATTGTTGTTGTTGTTGTTGAAAACGTTTATTAAGAAAAGAGGGGAAGGGAGTTGGGTTAAAAAGTGGAGCACTGGGTGGCCATCCTATTCCGGTAGGCCGCGGGCTGTGGCTGCAGTCTTCGCCCGGAGAATCAGGGCTTCCTGTTCTTCGAGCTGGCTGCAGCGCAGCGCGCGCTCCCAATGCTCAGGAGAGGGGGAGAGGGGGGTAGGGAGGGGGGGATTGGACGGACATGTCCAAACTAGGTGGCTGGTGGTGTTGGGAGAGTTGCAGTATGGGCAGTTGAATGGGTAGAGGGTGGGGGAGACATAGTGAAGGCGAGTGTGATTGTGGTACGTCTGTGTTTGTAGGCGCCGCCATATGCGGGCGTCGGTGGTTGTGAGGGAGGGGTGTGGGGGGGATAGAGTCGTCGGGAGTTCCGGTAGTGGGCTAAGATGTCGGAGTACGTTGGGGGCAGGGGGTGGAGGGTTAGGTCTTCGTGGGCCGGTACGTCGTTGGTCTCTCCTGGAATGCCCGGTAAGTGAGTTCGCGGGCGGTGGCGTGTGCCACCTCGTTCCCAGGAAGAGATGTGTGGCCAGGGATCCACACTATACGGGTCGTTGGGGAGCGATGGTCGGCGTGCTAGGATGTTGGAACTGATGCGAGTGATGCGTCCCGTGGCGTAGGGGCGGCAAGCGGACTGGGAGTCGGTCAGCACTGTGATGTCCGATGAGGGTGCATTGGTGATGGCCAAAGCGATTGCAGCCTCCTCTGCGGTATCAATGGATGTGGTTGGTATTGTGGCAGAAGCTGTGATGATGTTGGTTGAGTGGATTACTGCTGTGGCATGAGGCCGGGTATGTGCGGTATGGGGCTACGTCAGTGTAGTAGGTATCGGGGTCGGCGCCGTACTTTTTGAGGAGTAGGCGTGCGCGATGTTGGCGGCGACCTACGTTGTAGACGGGGTGCATATGTTTGGGTAGTGGAAGGACATGAATGGCATCTCGGGCTGCTGTAGAAAGGCTGCAGAATGTTTCGGGGGTTGGAGCCGTAGGGTGGCCCAGGCGTTTAAGGAGGTGTCGTCCAGTAGCAGTGATTTGAAGTCTTTGAAGCTGGCTGGTAGTGTGGGCTTCAATCAGTTCCGACAGGGTATTGTGGAGCCCAAGCTGGAGGAGAAGATCTGTGGATGTGTAGGCCGGTAGGCCTAGCGCTGACTTGTATGCTTTGCGTATGAGGATGTCGATCTTTGCTGATTCTTGTCGTTTCAATGCCAGATAGGGTGCTCCATAAGTGATGCGACTTGTGAGCATGGCTTGCAGTATGCGACACGTGTCTGCCTCTTTGAGGCCGTGGCGGCGAGAGCATACCCGTTGTATTAGGTGCGTGAGTTGAGCCACCGTTTTCTGCAGGCGGGGGAGGAATGCTGCCCCCGATCCATCGTGGTGATATTGCACTCCGAGGATGCGTAGTGTGGGTACTGTCGGGACTGGTTGGCCATCGATTGATATTTCGGGGTCTGGTGTTGGTTGTAAGGGGCGGCCGCGCGTTCTACTTCGGAGTATTAGGAGGGCCGACTTGGCTGGTGCGCAGTGAAGTCCACATGTGCGGAGATATGAAGTGACGGTGTCGGTAGCTTGCTGCAGGTTGTCTTGTTGGAGGCCCGGGGAGCCTTTGTTGGTCCAAATTGTAATATCATCCGCATAGAGTGCATGGGAGATATCCGGGATGTTTGAGAGCAGTGGTGGGAGTCCGGCCATAGCAATATTAAATAGCAGGGGCGAGATGACTGACCCTTGTGGTGTTCCTTGGGCGGGTGTGCTAAAGCGATCGGACCGATGGGGGCCGATGCTTATTGTGGCCGTACGATCGGTTAGGAACGCGCGGACGTAGTTATAGGTCGGACTGGCCGCAAGCCTGTATTTTGTAGTTGATCGAGAATTGCGCTGTGGGACACGTTGTCGAACGCTCCTTTAATGTCCAACGTCAATATGGTGCTTGGATGCGTCTTGCTGAGCTTATCAATTATATCTTCTTTCAGTTGTAGGTGAATATCTTGTGCTGATAGATGCGCCCGAAAGCCAAACATGGTGTGCGGGAGTTGTTCTGTATCGTTGAGGTGGGCAGTTAGGCGGCGTGCGACAAGGTGCTCCAGTAGTTTGCCGGTACACGATGTTAGAGAGATTGGGCGTAGGTTGTCCAGGTTAACGGGCTTGTTTGGCTTGGGGAGTAGGCTGATGTCGGCATGCCCCCATTGTGGGGGGTAAGCGTGCCATTGGCCCATTGTTGATTGTAATATTCAAGGAGGGCGTCAAGTGTGGTCTTCGTCCAAATTGCGAAGGAGTTTGTAGGTGATGCGGTCGTGGCCCTGGGCGGTGTTGCGAGTGAGGCTCGATAGGGCCCGTAGAAGTTCGGTGCGGGTGAAAGGGGCGTCCAGGGCCTCGTTCGGGGTTCCCCTGTAATCCGGGTGCGGCGAAGGTGTTGTAGCCGTTGCGAAGAGTCTGTTTCGTAGCGAGGCCAGTAGGCTGTCAGGGGGCTGGGTATTGTTATGAATAGTTTAGAGATTCTTTGGTTGGTGGCTGTTTTGGAGGTGGTGGTGCCCCTGAGACCTCGGAGAATGTGCCATACTCGGTTGGTCGTGAGCGTCCCGGCGAGTTGATCGCAAAATGTGCGCCAGTTTTGGTTTTGTAGTTGCTTCGCATAATCTAGAGCGGTTTTGGTAAGTTGTGCTATGCGACGTTTCAGGTTGCGATTATGTTTGTTGCGTCGCCAGCGATTTAGGAGGCTACGTCTCGCTTCCCAGAGGTGGTCTTCGCGCGTCATACCAATAATCTCACCTGGAGTCTTCTACCGGAAACCTTAGTAAGTGACCACCACATTATCAAGATAACGCTTCCCTCTACTCATCATAGACACCGAATCGGGATAGCTAAATTGACAGACTGGAAAGCTTTCCGCGAGGATCCCCTCCCACGCCTCACACCTGCGGAAGACTTGGACCGCTGGGCACAGAGCCTCCTTGAAACTCAGTCTCGGCACACCAAAAGCATCAACCTAACTCCAGAAATCCCGGCAGTTGACGCGTCTCGATAACCAGTTTTTTTTAGCGTTCTTTATCGAGACGCTTTGCTAGTTTCTGTGATAAAACACGAGGCACAGCATCTTACTTTTCCTGTTTTTTCGAAAGTCTTCCGGCCGAAAGTGCAGACTGCAGACCATCAAGTAACTGGACGTTGAGTTGGGTTCCCTCTTCTTTCCAGAAATGTTCGTTACCCATTGTGCTTTCAGGGCTTCATTCACTGAGAACGCATGGTTGGAGGCATTTGGATCCTTCTTCCGCACGCTGAAGGATGGGACACAGCAATATGGTATTCATCGGTTTTAAATATCACGAGCAAAACATCGTCGTTTGTTTAATGGGCAGGTATAACACAAATTTAGCGGCAGGTATCCTCACAGATGTAAAAATACATAAGATATGAAGAACCGTTCACTGGCAAAAAGCGGGAATGCCAAGTCACGGTTTGCCCGCGGATCGTCTGCTACCATGTGACCTAGCAGGAGAGGATCGGTAGCAGGAGGATCGGTGGGTGGCGCCACCACACGGAATTCAGACGCAGTAGGAGAGGGCAAGGCGGGCACGCTTTAGGATAACGCCGCAGGCATTGTAGTAGTAAAGGAGGCGATGCCTCAGGTTTTTTTTTTTACGTTGCTTGCTAGACATTAGATGTGATGTGGCTGAATTAGATCTCTGACATATTTCTACCGCTGTTTTCTGTAAGTGGTTAAGGCTAAGCGCCGAAGAACGCGTGACCCGTCTTTGAGCCTTGATGGAACGGGTCCGCTGCGTGGAGTGTGCTACCCCCATTCCCCGCAGGGCGGTGTTACGTCAACAATTACCTGGCTTCCCACCGGCTATTTTCCCGGATCCTCCTCTGCTCGGCGTCGTAATGTCTCCGCATCTAGCTTTCAAGCGCAGTAGAAGGGAACGCTCGAACAACTTTCTGCTAGATGATCTCCTCGCGGACGTTTATGAAGCGACATTTCCGAGATAGGCAGTCGACGCACAGTTTGTGGCAGACCCACGTGGCGATGGGCTACGTCTGCCCTACAGACACTCCTGGTAGTACCAACCCTGGTCGTGAAGTGCTGCGCTTGATAACTGCACTTATCTCGTCCTTTATTTACTTGTACTTCTGTGGCAGTGCAACCTGTTATCATCACGACCCTTCGGATCTTGCCTTCGGCCTGCCATGGAGCGAAACAAATAAAGGTGACCACGTGACAGCGCGAACTCTCAGTAAATAATCGGAGTTCGATCACCCCTACCACGTTTTTAAGTTTTGTGAAGCAATTTCATTACCGTAGTTTGATACAAAATATGACAAACTAAATTTTAGTAGCGGAGCTGCTTGTGCTTGAGTTCCATCCATTCCTGGTTTAGCTCAAAACATTGCCGAGTTCTTTTGAGAGGAGGAAAATGCTAGGCCACGAATTTTATAAAAGGGTGGCAAGTAACCGGCGAGAAGGTTTGCGAAGTGCGCGTTACAGCGCAGACGTTCGGGTGAGGAGCCGCGCGTCAGCGATCGGCTGCGCCTCGTGATGACGTAAGCTGTCACGTGCGAGTGTTCTAGTTGAGCGAGACAATCTGCGCTCCGCCGCAACATGTAAGAAAACGCCAAGTTAAAGCTAATGGAGATAACCAGCTCTGCTGTTTTCTCTGTCTTCGCATCTTAATAGTGATGGTGCCCGAATTTTTTAAAGAGGATGATTAAGAGACCCGCCATCTCAAATCTCTCGACGAACTGGCTGCGGTTAACCGGTCTAAAAAATCTTTAACACCACCAAGCCCAAAATAATTAAATACATGACAGGCAGCAGTTCATTTTTCAACCCAGGTATGCCGCGATGAACGATTCGCGTTACGTTGATTCCCCCCTGAGCGTGGTATCCGTCTTTTTTTCTGACACTGACGACGAAGGTTCCGCTGAATAAGTCGTTGAACGCTTTGGCATTAAGATGGCCGCCTTCCCTCAGTGCAGAAAAAGCGGCAAGATCTTGAAACTGCGGCGTTGTTAGCAGGAACGTATGCAGGCGACGAGCGGCTGTGGCTTATAAACTTCAGCCGCCCCCCTCCCATTTGGACTGTGGCCCCGAAATTTTCAGGCGGAAAGGCCACGGTAACCAAACGTAGGCCTACCTCAGTCTCTCCATTCCTATTACAGTAATGTTTACTAGTGTTTTTCTCTGCAAAGCACCCAGAGTACCCTGTTTAGGAAACTTTTTGCAGTTAAAAAAGAGGCCTCATTTTGGTAAAGTCCACTCCTAAATTATGTACTTTTTCCAAAAAAAAACAATATATAACTTAAAAAATATTTTTACTTGTCTACAACATTCCGAACAGAGTTTATAGAAATATACCTATCCCGAGTATTCGCCTGCCGCCTCAAACCCCACAACTGACCTCTCGAACTCTGCCGCCAGAGCCCCCGCCTCCCGAGCGAGACTGCGCATTTGGGTCGCAAGCAGGTCAATGCTGCCAAGTCAAAATGCCGTGATATTTTAGTTCTAGGCAAGTATTGATATTTTTTCCTGCAGCTACACTGGTTGCCCAGCGGTGTAGCGACTCATAGTGAATGTCGGCTGATTCCTTGGTCACAATTGTCATCTCGCGCCACAACAGGCCAGCAAGTGGCGACGTGCAAGGAAAATGAGGTAAAAAATTTAAAATTTAATTCACGCCCACACTTTGCAGCCGTTACCGATACGTGGGGGAGGAAGTTTGGTTCAGGATTTGGAATATATGCAAGGGGGTGAAGTAGTAGAAAGCATGCGCGAGCGATACAGCCGATAACGGTAGTGATGAACTATAAGTGCAAAAAACGAAATGTCACGAGAACAAAAATGCTAAATATGGTTCTGACGGCTGCGGAGCGTGAGCATACCTGTCCCTCTTGACGGTGCGCCATAGTTTAGGTAGTGTATTGCTTGAAAACGGTTAGCGGAGGCCTTCGGAATTTGGACATGATAGCGAAAAGAAATTCCAAAAGCTATCAGCGGGAGGGAAACAATGATGGCCACGAAAAGGAAGATACGATCCACTATTGTGAAGTTCTGTCATGATAGTGTTGGGTCGATGGAGGCGGAAACGAGAACGTGTGCGTCCATATTTCGGTGCAATTCAAGATCCCATAGTGGTCAAAATTAGCCAGCTGACCTTCACTCCTACTGCCCTCTTGCCCCGTTGTAGTGCCAGCTTGTAAACCCTGACAATACGATTGTTAGAAATTTCAAGCAAAACTTTACCACCCTAGTAGAGCCGAGTTTCGCTGTCCCCAGATTCTGCGCCGTAGCTTTGGTAACGCATAACGTGACTCGCTGCGCCATGCTCCGCCGCTGCCTTGGCTGCCTGCTTTGCGCACGCCCTCTGCGCACCTGGGTCGCCGCCTGGCAACGAAACTGGTTGCACGCTTGCCTAAGAGAAGCGCCGCGTTCCCCCCTCAGGGCGAGTTTGGCCATGGATGGCAGCGACGCCGGGCGGTCTTCTCGGAACGTTGCGGGGGAGCGGGTGGCTTCTAGCCGTCGTCGGCAAGCGGCGTCTGAGCAGCCCGCGGATATCGCCCGGCGAGCTGCTTCACTGGAGAGGGTCCGGAATGCCAAGCGCTCTAAGCTAGCGTCGGAGACCGAGGGAGAGCTAGCTGCAGTGCTCTCAAAACGGCGGATGCGGATCGGCTAAACCAAGCTTTTGCCTTACAACCAGGTTAGCTGAGGTAAGCCGCAGCAATTTTCTGCGGACACGTTTCCCCTTCCTTGCTAATCCGCACGGAAGGAAAAAGCTCGTTAACAACATCCTGGACCGCCTAGAAGGCCTAGAGAGGCGCACGATAACGGGGCAGTCGTTTCTGTAGTTTTTAAGCACAAGATCCAGGTTCAACGGGAATCCCGTTTGTACCCTATCGTCCTGTCAGAGAAAGCAGCGTTGCAGCGAGCAGTCACGTCACCTGCTGGCCGTATCGCAAATCATTCACGCTCACTCGGCCCACTCGCGACTTCTAGGTAGGCCTTCCTAGTCGCTCCGCGCAAACCTCATGCGGTGTCCTTAATCGTGCCCCATAATTTTCTGCGGGTAAGCGTAAGCAGCTAGAGCCTCGTCTTACAGATTAAACGGGAGCGTAAGCAGAGGTGTGAGCAGTAATAGGTAAACACGCCACTAACGGTATGCTAACACTCTCCTTATAGTTCACACAAATAGGAACTACTAGTTCTATATAGAGGAAATCTAACCACAACCACCTAACAGGGTGTTTTGAACTTTGGTTCATTGGTGCCACCCTTCTTCGGCCTGCCTAAGATACATGTGGTGATATTTATTTCGGCGAAAAAACCTGATATACTGCCCGGTTAGCATATGTAATGAAGCTCTTTTGTCAAGATACATTCCCAAATAAAAACGACATAACTCTTAGAACGCCCCATTGTATTTAACAAATCACAGTGCGAAATTTTCTGGGTCTCACTGTAAACGCAGTGGCAGCGCTAAACCCTTCTTCTGTTTTGTTTCATGTTGAATAAGAACTGAACTTGTAGCAGCAAGGTTTATTAGAAATGACAGATGTACGACAGTAACAATGCTTCCGATTTCTTCACTTCTGTCAGTGACGTCTCTATGCAGCCAAAGCAAGCAACTCTACAGAAACATGAGGGTACAATAATTTCTTGGCAAGCGAACGAAATGGTCATTCCAAAACCCAGTTCAGGGATCTGCTGTCTTCACGCAGCCTGAAGCGTTTTCCAAACCGCTGTGTCCTTTTCACTATACAAGGGCATTTTGAGAAGTCCGTCTAGCTTCAAAAACTTGTTCACTACATCCGTTAGCCGTGGCAAAAGCTGGTCGAGCACATTTTCTTTTGGTTCTTCAGGAGAATCCGCCGCGGACATTATTGCCGTCACTGTCATTGACAGCAGCAGAAGAAAAACCGCCTCCTTGCCGAAGGGCATGCTGATAATTTTGCGCGGCAGTGTTTCTGGAAGGTAAAAAGTGAGCGCAGTTTGAGAGCAACGCATGAATTATGTTAATTAACTACAGCTATATTATAAACAAGTATTTCGCTGCTTTGCTGTTATGCCTTCCAGGGACACACTCACATTGCTTATATTTCTTCTTGACAATAATTGTTTCAATAGCTGGATAGAATTCCGTGAAAGTTTTATTTGTCCTGAAGCAGCCTAGTGGTTACAAACTAAAAAACACGTACACGATTGGGTGCCCCCTGACGCATCAAAAAAAGAAGCTTGACGGTGAGAAGAAAGATTTTTTTGGAAACCAGGGGAAGCCATTTGGGGGTGGGGGCGGGAAACACTAAAGGCGCAGACACAGTTACGCAACCAAAACGCTTTAAAGCAGATTTTGTGAGAGCGGCTTAACAGTTTGCGCATCGTGTGCACACCGTTTGAGAATCGCAAGTTAGAATGGTTCAGAGTCGTTAGCATGATCCGAATAAGGCTAGATGGTCGTTTAGCCGATACTACCATAACTCTGTGTCGTTCGAAAGATTTAAATAACCAAGAAAGTATAAAAGTGTTCAAGCAAATAACTTGACTTACTCTCCTCTGAATAGCTATAGCCACCGCAGTTCACGGAAGAGTACGCTGGAGGAAACAGAAAGGCCTATTCTTTTCTTTTCTCAACTTCGTTTTAAGCGGTAAAAGAGCACAACCGACAGGCTGCGGCCGATCTATCCCCAGGAAAAAAAAGGCGCCAATTTATACTTTTCTGACGACTATGTTCAAACGTAGCCTCAACACCAGACTACTTGTTGTGGAGCCAAAACTGGCTGAAACGAGATTTCGCACATCGATTGCATGTTTACACGGTTCCGGCAGCTGTGATAGATGCACTTCCCGTCCGGCATCCCCCAGATTACAATCTACGGACATTTTTTTTCAACACCTGGTTCCGCTCCTTCTTTTCATTCCTGTAACATACGATATTGAAAACAATGTGTTTTATTGGCGCGTAAATAAATCCTACATTGGCCTAGACAAGCTATGAGTAAAAATTGGAAAAAAATCCAGGCTACGTCCTATCACACCTTGTGCAAGGCTCTTTGCAACCACTAACAAACAACCCCGAATGACTACGCATTCTGTGAAAAACAGATGTTTTGCTTTTTGAAACACTCGGCATAGCCAAAGGGAGTGGTTGCGCCATTTGTGCTCTATATCCGGAAGCGATACCACTCTGCGCATGCGATCGCGTATCTGACCACGAATGACTATGCATTCGGTAGAAAACAGATGCTTGTTCTCTTTTTCAACGCTTCACATTGACAACGGGTGTGGTTGCGTTGTTTATGCTGTACACCCGGAAGGAATACAACACTGTGCAATCGCGCATCTGCTGTCAAGAAATCCGGAAACTAAAAGGTATTACTTCACATCGTTTAGTTTTTGGTGTTGGAGGCCTAACAAAATGCAATGTTTCCGCATTTTATAAATTTACTAAGGCCTAGGGGGGCTTCAGACGTTTTTAAAGTAGGGCCAAAACAAGAAATGATGCATGTAACACGCGTCATCCTGAGGACACTGTGAAATAGCTAGAAACCACTAGGTGCGTCTAATTTTTTCTTAGTCTTTGGCGCGAAGAGCGCAACTTACTTGCAAATGTTTTAAAGGCGGCAACATTAGGATATTGCACGTAGTTATAGACACCGAGAAGTTTGAAGAACAACATTGTGCGGCGCAGATGTGTGCTATAGACTTCTGTTAGCCCCCTGGCTGTGCATACTATATGCTGTTCTATATGAGACGTTTGGTGAACCCCCAATTCCAGCTCGACCTAATTTATCTAACCTATTTTCCTTGAGTACGTCGTAATCATATACGAGCTTCCAGGGTAGTGACTCACTTTTACTGGTAGAGAGGGTAAGAACCTTGTGTGACTCTTCGAACGCCAGTAACAACAGTGATACAATATATATTTTCCAAAGAGAGAGAGGCGTGCACGGGTGACACGGCTGCCTTTGCCAGCTTGGTACGCGAACATACTGAATAAGTACTTCCTATTTCAGGTCATCGCTTTGATGACCACCATTAACCGTACAAAAATGGATTTTGATCTTCAAGTTAGGTCTTGTTGATAGTCTTTGAATAGAAACTTGAGTCAAACTCAATGGCTTCTGAGATTTGTCATCAGGAAGTCAGAAGCATTTTTATTGAGAAAACGCAAGCCAAATCTAATGGCACCAGTCTAATGAAACTCTATCGAGCACCAATGGACAAAACGCAAGCGGATGAAACATCTATCTGTGAAGGGCTGTTTTTTAGCGCTGCCCACTGTAGCTACGGAATTGCATAATAATAAGGATAGTAGGGTAGTTTCATGCTCTTGTATTCAAAAGTCAGATTTCTGTTGAGTGCAGTCAATAACGATTCAGGAAAGTTTCTGTAGAAAAACTTTAACGTAATATCTAAAGACTTCGTTTAATTAAACCTCAATACAATTGTTCATGATAAAACGTATTAGGGTATACCAGTAGCCTTTACCAGCATCCTTGTACGAATAAGTATTATAACCGAGTAAACGGGGGAGTAAATTTTTCATGATTTTTAATGCATTTCCTGAACACATGCGACAGCATGGCTTGCACCAAAAACAATAAAGCCAGTAAACATTACCAAAACTCTAGTGGCTCATCTGTTCTGCAACTAAACTACCGCGGAATCGCTCCTGTGCAGCATTTGATTTTTTTTATTATACGAAAAAGGTCGTGTGGGCGAAACCGTACCACGAATTGTCATAATGGGTGAGCAGACCCCACTACTGCTTTGCTGCAGCTGTGGCGCGACTTAGCGGGAGTGGAGATATTAGAAGTCATTTTTTTGGGTAAAGTTGGACAGGGAGCATGAAGACCTCGGCCGGGAAAAAACGGGGAGGCTTGGAAATGGGAGTTTTACACATATGTCAGCTCCCAGTATTGGGGGCAGGAAAAAAATTCCTCCCCCCTAGCCGTTTTCAACCGTCTAATACTTTGACACGTTGTTTTATGGGGGCGCGGGTAGGATTACGAGACACCCCAGCGGATTTCTCATCTTTGCGTCATATTATGGGGGGCGGGGTACACAGCGATTTCATCTTCCATATTTACATAATGCTAATGTGCCATCGCACTATTGTAAGGCGATCCCGTGCTCCTCTTGGGCGGCATGATACTAAGAGCGCAGTTTGCAGATATGTATCTCACAAACACAAACGCTACAACAATATGTCACTGATGCAAGTAGTCCAGTGCGTTCTCAGCAAAAGAAAAAGAGCAGAATTTTGGTGTAAACCCCCACACGTCGAGAAAAAAAAAACGCTAATAAAATATTTTCATATACCCGAATTCGAAAATAAGACGAATCCCAGTGGGCGAAAGCTTGGCCTCTTCATCATTGGCTCTTGGATTTCATTCTAGGAGGCAGAAGTACAGTTATCCCTCGCACATAACGAATTCGTTTACCATAACGGCAACTGTATACGATAACAACTGTAGGAGTGCAGTGCAGAACACGGAGAATTCCACAAGCGCCGAACGCACATCAACGTTCTATATAAAACATGTGAAAACATTTCTTTCAAATGAAGAGAGCTTCGTCCTCGTAAACGAAAGAGGCCCTCAGTCCAATGCCCTTGAGTCCGCCGCTCACAATAAATAAACGAAGAAGCGAAGAAAAAAAATGGAGAAAGACAAACTGAAACGTTAAAACGCCGAATAACAAGTCTTTATTTGCACAGGGACTCAAAAAGAAAGGAGTCTGCTACTGCTTCACGTTACTGCAAGAAAAGGGAGAGAAACCCAACAAAGCCGACAAACGTAGGTGAGCTGGTGTGCCGCCTGCCGCACTCCGAGGCACTCTCTGGCCAACAAAAGTATTTTTTTAAAGACAGTAACCTGTTCCCAGACACTATTTCTCAAACGCAAACGCCTCGCAAATATCCTGCTCCCACAAAAACCTCCAAAACTGTTCGAAAGAATTTGTATTTTAAGAATTTTTCGTCTTCTGCGGTCATTCGCCGACGGGGCAAAGGGCGCGGGCGCGCGGGTACAAAACATATGTGTCACCCACAGGCCGATGAGAAGGTTTATGGTTGGCTCGAACACTTTCCAAAGCTAAATTGCCCACGCCCTCGCCACCGTCGCCAACGGCGAACCTCACGACTTGGGCGGCTGTTTGCCTACTTGCAATATAACATTACTGAAGCTGAAGGAGTTTGTATTGTTTCTAAAAAATGATCGTAAATATTACCACAGCACTCACAAACACCTGTCGTTTTATTGTGTCTCCCTAAAGTTTTCTTTGTGTGTGTGTGTGTGTGTGTGTGTGTGTGTGGTGTGTGTGTGTGTGTGTGTGTGTGGTGTGTGTGTGTGTGTGTGTGTGTGTGTGTCGAGGCAGTTTGTGCTAGGCCCACCAGGCAATGGGCCGTCTGTCTGCCTTAGAGATCCTTCTGGTAATAGCATGCGCAGTCATAAAGTGCGGCGTGCAATTTAAAGCGAAGCTCTTTAGCAAACCGTAATTTTTTGTGTCCCCGTTGCGCTGCTGAGCACGAGGTCGCGGGTTCGATTCCGGCCGCGGCGGCCGCTCTTCTGATGGAGGCGACAAGCGAAAACGCCCGTGTGTACGAGATTTCGGTGCACGTTAAAGATCCCCAGGTGGTCAAAATTAATCCGGAGCCTTCCACTACGGCGCGCCTCATCGCCTGCGTTGCGTCGTGCGCGTTAAAACCGACAATCAATCAGTACAATTTTTTGTGTCCGCAGTTAAAAATACCCCAAAATTGCCCAGCGCGGTCACGTGAGCGCGGGCACCGCGGCAACCGCCTGGCAGTTAACAAAATCAAGAAAATGCCAGCCCTCGTGTGTGTGTGCCTCGCGAAGACCACCCAGCGTAGCTTGCACACGTTTTCTCAAACCAAGAACACCCACTTAGGGAGATTGGAAAAAATTTTGGCGACCGCCCGGAAGTTGAAAAGACCAAAAAAAGGCCGATCATTCCAGTGTGCGTGCCTGGCGGCGACCGCCCACCGTGCCAGGCGCACGTTTTCAAGTCATACACCCTCAGGGAGATTGGCCAAGATTGGCCATAAAAAAAATTGCGTTCGCCGTAATCGTGGCTATACTTGTTCGGAACCAGAAAGACACGCCCTAGAATACGCCTGTCCAAGATGATGTCAAATGATAATCACTTCCAAACAATTGAAGGAAGCTCACGCTTATAGCAACAATGATGGAGTACAAGTCGTGCGGCAGCGAAGACGAAGCAAATCGGCTACAATCGTGGACCGTAACCCCTTGTGATAGTAGTGAAGGTTGCGTATAGCTTCACTACATTCTATTCTCACGCGTTACTGTCAGCTTCCTTCATTTTTATTCTACTTATCTGTCCTTGTAATAACTTGTTATTCTATGGCAATGCAGCCTTTCTTCATTTCGGCCCTTTGGATACCGCCTTTCCCCTGTCGTTGAGGGAAACTTGTCGATGTACCCACGTGACAGAGCGAACACTCAGTAAGTTCTCGGAGTATTGCACTAACCGTGGCTAGACAGCACTTTAAGTGGGGAGGTGCGCAGCCTGACGCGAAAACGTGCGACTAACAGGAAAACACAGGGATAGATTAGGTGAGGCGCAAACTGAGGAATAAAGTCTTGCTTTAAAAGGAATCAATTTTCCGCAAGATAAGCCAACAAAAGACCTGAAGCGGCACCTTTGAAATTACGCACGTAATTTATCACTGTGAGTGGGATTGTTCCCTCGGTCTGAAATGGGCCGTTGTGCAAAATGTAACGTTTTAAATAGGAGCAGTTCTCTCACCAAAATGTTTTCCCCTCATCTTAACCCTTAGTCTTTTCATGGTGAAAAACAGCATGAACATTCACCAACTTGCCCAGTTCACCTTTGTCTTTTGTGCGCCCCCCCCTCCTCCTCTCCCGAATCCCCCCCACTGGGGTGTCCTGCTTTCTACCCCCGGAGTATGGTCACCCTACTCTAAGCTCTATTCACAGAGGCGCACCACAAGCACCTAAGCAGGATGGTCTGAACTGTACTTAAGTACATAATAAAGAATACGCCGACCACCAGGGAAAATAAAAAATAAAACAATGACGTTGCGGCACCCCGAACGGGAACCTTGTTCACAATAAAAAAACTCGGCGTATTCTTTATTATGTACTTCAGTGTCATTCCCGACCAGACGGGCGTCCGTCGAAGCCTCGATTTGAACTGTACTTAGTTGCACCCATGAAACACAAGTTGTCTTGAAGACGTCTTGAAACAGCCTGAAACAGCTACAATCGTCTACCTCTACGTGAAGACATCTTGAAAACGTTAACTGCTAGCAGTTTTGAGAAGTTTATTTGTAAACGTGTAAAAGATGTCTTGCTGAGAACAACACAAGCGTATGCTACATCAAGATGATTTAAAAACGTCGCTTGAGATAGGTTTATCCGGAGACATGGTAAAGAAGTGTTACCCGAGCCTATTTGGTTTTTACGCGTCTGGATACTTTGAAAACCACTCATAAATTTACTAGAAATGCTTTCCTTGACATTTGCGCTTAAATACGTCTGAACACGCCCCATCTCAAAACAAATTTAAGCACACACATGCTCTACACTTCTATAGTAAAAAATCCCGGCATCCATTCAGCAAGAAATCACCTCCATTTTCTATCTCTACTATGCTTTTCTAAAAACATCCAAGCCAGATTCTTTCTTTGTGATCCATTTTACCCACCGTGGATCTTCAAATCTGCCGATTCAATTATATCACTGCAGGTATTTTTTAGGATTAGGCCTTGATTGTTGTAAATTGTGCTGCTAAAACCACATACTTTTATTTGCGCTATCTCTGGTCCTCCTCGCAATTCATGAATTGCACCGTATGCGGTACTGTGAGGGCTGGGCGTGAAGGCTAGGGCATTCAGGTGGCATGACGAGGCGAATGGGAGTTATTTAAAGGAAATAATTTATTTGAACATTATACAACATGATTGACCACACTGCACAAATGAAGCACAAACAAGCAAGCGTGTCCCAGACCTCACATGGGCCTGGAGCTGCGTGGCGTAATGGCACTGAAGGTGACGCTAGTGATCATCCAATGACTACAGCCCATGTGGCTGGCTGCTCGCACCCCGCCCCAGTTTGGTTGACCACGTCTCGTGGACAGTAATATCCGCACATTGTCCACAACAGTCGCAACACTCATGCACGCGGGGGAAACACTGCCTCACGCTTCACTCGTGCACCAAGTCATCTAGGTGGCTAGCCAGCCAATAAGCGCATTGTACCTAATAAGCTGTGGCTGCACTGATTGCAGAGGTGAGTCTACACTGTCCTGCTTCCTTGCACTGGCAGTTTCATGCACACTGAAGCGTGTTAAGGGCCTTAGTTCGTTCGTGAAAGGCCCTAGTTCGTTCGAGGTTCGTGAAAGGCGTGTCAGTTGTCCTTGGACAGGAGGTTGCCGACACCCTCTCAAACAGTCTCATAGAGCTGCATGTGGCACACAGTATGCCACAATTGCTACGCAGGAAGTCCTTGCTCGTCTTGTAGCCAAATGCTAAATGGTCGGTGCTGCTGCAAAAACTTTCAGGCATGGGCTTTGTCCAGCTGAAGTACATCGATGCCACTCACGAAGTGGTCAGCCAGGTGCGGCACAAGTTGTCCTTGGTCCCTTATGGTACCACAGTAGGCTCGAGTTGGGCGTTGGCTGCTGCACAGGTCGCAGCTGGTTGGCGCTGTTGACGGGTTTGGAACCTGTAGGTGGCTGGCTCACGAGCGGTTTTTACTTTTTCTGTCTATGGACCAAGTTTCCGGCATGCTGGGCTTGCTGTCGGCTGGGCTGAAAGTAGTTGGCAGGTGGTTCACCGACGGTATGAACTCTTTCTGGCTGTTGAAGGAATTCTGTATGTGCTTGACTTCCTTTGTGAGAACTGGCCTGACAGAACTTGGTTTCGCAACCCACCCGTGTCAAGCATAATGCATCCGGGAGGCTCAGAAGGAAGCGGAGGGGCCACAGAAGCCGTACTGTTTGAATGGAAGCTCCTGGCCTTTACTCGTTTTGAATTCGCACAGAAGCTGTAGAGTTAGAGGTTGCTTGGCTGCGATGAGCAAGGCACGGATGATGGCTTTGATTGTAGCTCAATACATTCCCATTTGAAAGCCATGGTTCACTAGGGCCCCTGAGTTTTCAGGAACTGCTTGCCTTCTGCATCGTACGGTATGAGCTCCGACTAGGGCAAGCGCTAGCAGGTAAACACGGAGCTTCATATCAGTGATATGGTCAAGATCATCGCTGTGGCAAGCAAAAACAACTCTGTGTTCGGCCAATGTACCTTTTATAACTGCGTGCTGGCTGCGAAGCGGGACGCGCGAACACCACGTAGGATGCGACGGTGTCATGCGACAGGGGCACTTCTTGAGGGCACTGTTTGGGCTACTAACACTAGCCATGGCGGCTGCTCTGGCAAAGGCAACGGATCATATTGCAGGCAGTCTTTGGCACTGTGTCTGGCAAGGCTAAGTACCGTTGCTGGGTCTAGCGTCAAAGGCACCGCGGCGGACGAGGCAGAAGCCTTCGCTTCAACCGGGGGGCTAGCTTCATGCTGCTGCCGAATGTCGGCTTCCAGTCACCGAATGAGCTCTTCTTTGAAACCGGCAGTGTCCAGCTGTCGCCGTGCCAATTCTTTCCGTATGAGGTCGATGAATAGGCGCGACATTGTCACTGAGACGAGCCGCTCCCACACAATTCCCGGCATGATATTCCGCCGAGCCGGATACACGCAGGCGGTCACACACAAAACACAATCTTGCTGGAGCATCCGCCAGCAAGCAAGCGCAGACCCGCACAAGGAGGCGAGCGAGTGAACGGCGCAAAACGCTTGGGCGAGGAAGACAAAATGGCGCACTGGCTGTCGAACTGGTCCAACGGCGAAGGCCGGCTTAGTTACCGCGTTGGCGTACTTGCGTGTCTGCGTGGTTGCACAGAGGCTCGGGCATCGACTGCGCAAGATGTGAGGGCTGGGCGTGAAGGCTGGAGCATTTAGGAGACATGGCGAGGGGAATCGGACTGCAATGTTTTGTGTATGGAGGATGGTTTTGTGAACCACGTGAACTAACGAGCGCGTCCCAGAGCTCGCTAGGGCTGAAGCTGCGTCGGTGTAATGGCACTAAAGGTGGCGCTAGTGATTAGCTAGTGATTATGGCATAGGCTGGCGTTCACAATGCACACATCATGCAGCATCTTCCGGAGCTAGAAAAATGAACAGCTATGCACCCAACCGGGAACATTTGGGATTGCGAAATTTAATTTCTACCAAAAAGGCTCGCTAGCGTTCAGCGAAGCAGACGACCCTATTCCACCTTTCTGGAAAATAACTCGTTGCTTCCTTGCTTCACACGGCGCCGAAGATAGTCAGAGTGCCTGATAACGCATGGGAAAAGTACCGAAGACTTCAAGAAGCATTTTTACAGGCACAAGTCCAATTGATCCAATCCAAAATTGTAGAACTGAATCGCAGCAAACTTCAAAAAGCGGGCGCTGAGCGGTCACTCAAAAGGAAAGATAAAAAGGCGTTAAAAATTGCAAGTAAATGAGTAATTTATTGCATTAAAAAAAAACTTGGCTTACAAAACGTTTTTTTGCTTTTTATTATGGAAAATATTTTACTCTTTAGTTTATGCGTTTTTGGTAGTAGTATTCAGCACCACCAGGGGTTCCTCTGTCGCTTTATTTCAAACTTCAAACACAACAACCGTTGGTCGCGTTTGCCGTTCCAATGAGTTCCTCTTGTGTTTGTAAGGTTGTTTGCGCAAAAAATGCTTTTGAGAGAGTAAATAGGTAAATTGTGTTTTAAAGGGACACTGAAGTGAATTTGTCAAGCTCCCGTTTTTGCTTGCACTGTGTAGACTGGCTCAAATAAACACACTTTTCATCGTTTATCCGGTTGACAAATCGGTAATTATTTTACAAAGCGCGAAAGAAGAAACAAAACCATGCGCGGTTTGCGGCGGCCGCACAAACTAAGCTGTGACGTTGGGAGGAGGGGGCGCCGTGATTGGACGATGCCCAAGGTTAGCAATCAAACAAGTTTCGGTTTCGGTCTGTAAAACATGTTTGACATTCGATGGCGTCGTTGGATGGGCATTCTTAATATCCCAGTTATGGTAGTACCGCGCTTCTGCCATGTTGTCGGCTGTAAAATGCATAAGATAAGCCTACCAGGACGGCTTGGAATCGTAGCATTCACTATCTGAGGCCTACGCAGTGCATGAACGCCCTCCGCGTCCCCGCAGACGCTCAAATGCATGCGCTTTTCCCCCATATTTGGAGCTTGCCTCGCTCATGCGTGTATCGTAAAAAGCGTGTTCGCACCAGGCCAAGGGTCTGTTGATTCTGGCCTGTGCCCACTGCCCGCAAGCAGTCGGTGCTTATGGCAACAGCACGCCAACGAGAACTCGCTAGCGCGGCAGTGCCAGTCTGCGCGAGTTCTGTGGACTAGTTCGTGGAGCAATGAACGTTGCGGCTCAAAAAAAGGTGAACTCAGTATAGAAAACATCGGCGAAAAACCAAAAAGTTAACTCATAAAAAGAAAGCATGTACCCGCGGCGATTCGAACTTGTGACTGGCAAAACACTTGCGATGACATACCTAGCACCCATACGACTAGGCCACAGGGGGCCGCTTGGGGCGATGGAAAAGATAAGGTGTATAATGTATAACCAGTTTACACTTTTATTTAGTTTTAGTATTTCAAGCAGCTTAGGTGACTATTTGTTGTATTGCGCTCGTGCAGTAAGCGTCCCCGAGTTTCCACAATAGCTCACGTCTAGAAATTGCATTTCGTAGACGGGAAAGCGTTCGCAGATGCGTAGCCATGCTGCTGACCGCTCTGCTTGTTCGCCCAGCGCAAAAAATGCTTCCCGCACCCTAGTTTTACGCTGTACGGTAAAAATATCAGTTATTTTATTTCCTTAGTACCTATATTGACTTCGCTCACTCTTCTCACCCTTCAAGAGGCCTTATATTTTCCTACTGGCGTACCAGTCAGCGAAGCGTCGCATGTCCGTTTGTGCGGCGCTTGTGTGAAGCGACCTTGACTTGGAGCTAGATACAGTGTACAAACTGACGAAGTTAAGAAAGGCGCATTCTTCCATTCCCAAACGTGTTGTAGCTTCGTTTCAACTGAGTGAACGAATTACGACGACCCGTCGGTGGCCGGCGGACTAAACGATGGGCCGACTGACTCGGTCGCGGAAGGTCGGCGAGCCGTGCAGTAGCGCAGCCAATTGTCAGCTCCTCTCCTGCTGACGTCACACGAAAACGCCACAGAAAATGGGCGAGCGTAAGGAGAGGAGGACAGCATTTTCGAATTAATTTTTCTACTAAATAAATTCGCGTAAACGCGCACAGAGTGGTCGAAACAGGGCCCATGGACTCCGGACTACAGTTTGCGCTCGTAATCCCGCATTGTTTACAAATCACTTCAGTGTCCCTTTAAATGCAGCTCCAAAATACCTTGCTCAAGCCTTTGTATGCGTGAAAACTGCCAGGGTTCCCCAAGCGTCCAGAAACGACTCGGCACGAACAAAGGTGAGTAGCTGCTAGCGTGATAAGTAGTTTCTTGCGGTCGTCGTTAATGAGCTATCACTGCACAGTACCGTAGTTTAGCGAATTCTGTGCGCAGCACACGCCGGTGCCCAGCGCCACAATTTGTGAAGAAGTACACGCTTGGGCTTGCAAACTTTTGACATTACCTTTCTCGTTAAAGAAAACTGTTGAAACGGTACAAGCAGTACAACGAATGCACAGGCTATCAGCCGATCTCGCGCTCAGCCTTTATGGACTAGTGATGCACAAAACTTTGAGACATAATTTCGGTGATGTCGCAGCACAACGATGGAGTACAACGTCAATCACTATTAAGGCAAAATGAGGGGGAGCAACTGTACTTTTGTTTTATAGTTAGCGCCTTTCATGCTGCAACCCCGTTTTTCTTGTTTTTCGCTCACATTATCAGATTATATATGGCGCACTGGCCGAGAAGAAATAATAGTAAAAGAAAGCGTCTGAGTCAGAACACGTTGACCAGAAAGAGTATCTTCCAGGCTCCACTCATTGTCTGTTGTGACTGCTACACGAAGACACTAACAGAAAAAAAGCAAGAAGTTTGTAGTAAGTCCGCATGTAGGCAATGTTTCTCGCAGATTCCGGAAAATACCCAGTAGATAACGCACGTGACTACAGAGACTGAATCAGAAATCGTTTGTAAGGTCCCTTTGATGTGATAAAATCCTACATAGGCAAATGCGTTTAAGAGCACAGTTTAGCGTATGGACATTACAAATACTAGACAGTTGTTGCGCATTATGGTGCGTACGCAAACTAAAACTCAACAATACAGTAATCCTACTCACATAACTCCAAAGAAAACAATGTAAATGATGGAGGAATTGTTTTTCCGAACACAAATTGTTGGGGTTAACTTAATACACCATCTGAAGTCGACAGAGTGACGGAATCCAGTCTGGCCGGGAGAATGCATTTCAAACACGAGACGCCGACCAGTCAAAAAATCATTCTTGACGTTTCGGCTTCCAGCACGGAAGCCTTGTTCACAATGAAAACATCACCAGAAATGGATCGTTTAAATGGTGTTGAGTAATCGATGTAAGGATCGCGCGTAGATTGTATTTAGATTTCCGTCGTTACGATTAACCGTGTTAGATGTGGTCTGAATGATTAGTGATTCCAGATGCAGGCGTGAAGTTGCCGATTTTTCTGTGGCGACGATTCTTGCACCGTCCCAGTCAATCTTGTGGTCATTCCGGACGGCATGCTCTGCTAAAGCGTTGTTGCGAACGCTCTTATTTACGTCACGAGCGTGTTGCTGTAATCGTTTCTTGTAGTTTGCTGATTCCCCGATGTAAACACCGTCGCAGTCTGCGCACAGGATTTCATACACAACTCTGGGGAAGCATTCCTTGGGCAAGCTGTGCTTCACTTTTACCAGCTGGTGACGCATCTTTCTTGCCGGAACGTGTGCCACCTGTACGTAATACTCCCGTAAGACACGTGCGAGACAGTCGCTTGTTCCAGGAATATACGGCACAGAAGCCCGTTTCTTGAGGGGAGGAGGTGCGTCCGGTTGTCCCCTGCGTGACAGCTGACGTTCCGTTGCATCGATAGTGTCTAGGGTATGACGCTGTGCAAGCCGCGCTTGCACAGCGTCAATTAGGACGTTTCTCATTTACAGAAGGTAACCACTTTTTGTGTATAGCTGATGTTGCAAATGGAATTTTCCTTGCAGACCCATGATGTGTTTACAGTGCAATTAACCGGTTATGCTGGGTGCATCAGGTTTTGGTAGGATGTGGTATGCGATTTGTGTACACTAAATGAGAGAGAAGCTGTGCAATTTGTGCTCGCTGCCCTTCGTGTTACCGCTTTGCATAGAGCTGCCCTTGTGTCTTGTTTTCTTGTCTTCAGGTTTCACCTAGGAATATTTATAAATACGTTTATTGGGTTGTCCTAGGTTGTTATATGTACTCGAGAGTGGCTTAAAGTGGCTTAAAAATGATGGGGCAGGAGATGACGAAGGCTTCAATTTCAGCGTCGTACCTGGGAGATCAAGTGGTTGCTGTTTAGCCAGCTGCAGGGCAATTCGACAGGCTTGCAAACCTCAGAGCTTTGTCACTTGTGGCTTAGCAATGTTTACCACACCGTTATATCATATTTCCTAAGGTAAATGCGTGTTTTCCCTTCTGAACTGCTATTTGTACCTATTGGTCCAGTAATCATAAAATGGCCCAGGTGGTGGCCCCTGTGGATGGGAGGACCCTGGTTGGTCCCCTGTTCTGGTGGCCGAGGTGCAACTGGAAATCCTGGGCAAGCACAGCAAACAACGGACGCCCCACTGTGGGCAGCTCAGCTGGCCTGGGCCATCGTCCGAGACGACCTGAAGGGCCACACCCTGGCCTATTCGGGCGGCTCTGTGCGGCAGCAACAGGGCTCGGCTTCAGCAGGCGCTGTGCTAGGGGAGGTCACCCGGCAGGCGCTGCTGTAGTGCGCTGTATCCTCAGCCACAGCCGAGGTGGTGGGTGTCAGCCTGGGCCTGACCCAAGCGCTGTGCCCTGCTATGCTACTCCAGGGTGGCCCTGCTGCACATCCGGAGGGCGCCTTTGTGCTCACTCCCGGTGCGGGGAGTGCTATATCGGGGCGCCTGGCTGCGGCCGCAGTGGGAGCCCAGACACAGAGAGCTCAAGGGCAACGAACCAGTGATGTGATATCTGCGCCTAACCGTGCCGAAAGGTAAATCCTGCTACATCCTTCTTCATTTCAAGCAATCTGCACCAATCTTGTGCCGAAGCTTCGTTTCGCCGGGCTTCAAAGATGTGTTGCGCTCTGGTGGGAGGAATCCTTTACGCCACAGGCGTTGAAGGAATCTTTTACATAAAATGAAGTGGAAGTTTTTACATAAAATGAGCTGAGTGCCTTCTGCGCGACTGCCGTTCAACGACGTCATTTTGCAGAGCCTGCGCTTCTTAAGCCCACAGCTGAGGAAAGAAAAGTCCTCTAGAGCTCATTTTAGGGTGCTGCAAGTGATCTAACCCTGCGATGAATTGACTTTGATGGATGAATACACGCTCGTCCAGCTTGAACATGTTGATCAGATCCGTCTACACGAATTAACGAGTATTGGCAGCAGAGTTTTGAGCAGAAGGAGGCTGACAACAAAACCAAATTCCCTGTCTTGGCTAGGCTAGTAAAGGCATTGCTGTGCATTCCACATAGAAAAGCGGTTGGGGAAATGGGCTTCAATAAGAACTGCCGGCACCTTAATGAAAGGGCTCAGTGTGCGATACAAACTGTTAATGGCATCAGGCACATTGTTTCGTTCTCCAAGCGCTTTGAAGGAGATGCAAGTCGCTTCAATGTGACACCAGAGGTTTTGAGAGCAGTACAAACATCTAGCAAAGGCTTAATAAGATAGCATTGCAGCTGAAAATCTCAGGCAGCTAAGCTGCAGTGTCTTGACCCAGCCAAGGCTGGTCCTGTTACAATGGCCGAGACAGGCTCCAGCAAGAAGTGGAGACCACAAAAATAGCATGGTGGTGAATGCGGAGCATCTAATTAGCCTCGGCATAAAGTCCAAGAGCTTCAGGTATGTCGAAAGTGGGCAGTCTCTTCTAGCTGAGGGTAAAGCTAGAATAGTGGCAGCACTGGACAAAATGGCACAAAAACAACTTTGGACCTGTCACGATAGTTCTACTTTCATGCATATTTAACCAGAGAAACGTGGGTTTAGCACAAGTGTTTGTTTTGTTTCGTTACATTACGTGCTTACTTAAACAAGTTCAAAGGTGTTTTCAGGGGATCTAGTCATATTGTGTTTTATTGCCATGTAGTCGTTTTAGCTTCAGGATGTTGTTTTCATGTACATCAAACTGTCCACATTAAGTGACTGTGTTTCGTTCATTCTGGTTTTATGAAAAGTTCTGTAGCCTACCGAATTGAATGCTACCCCGATAGTCGTTTTTTAAATGAAAGTCAAGTTCCTTCATGATCTGTTGGCTCGTGTGGTGAATGTACACATCGCACGAACTCTTTTGGTGCTTGTCCTGAGGCATTTCATAATCGCTGTTAACAGACATCCGTGCGGCAGAAACTCTTCTGCACATAGTCATTTTATTTGTTTAAACATTTCTGTGTGCCCAGGATGATGCTTTTGGGGCTCCTCTTAGTTGTTTTCCTCTCCTTCCAGCAGTATTTCTCAAATCTTAATGCTTGTTCTGGCTGCTCGAAAACCTACTTTTGGCTGCTCTAAAATTTCTCTACCCAATCACATTACTGCGAGAGGGAAGATGAGCTGCTCTCTCAACCAATGCAGCCAAGGCGGCAGAGGATGATGCCTACTTGCTTATCCAGCGGCACGCGAGCACCCAGCACCCGGACCCGAGGCTGTGGAGAGGCCGCCGTAGCTGTGTGGGCTGCATGGCAGTCCCGGCAGCAGCCCTCGGCCGTCCTGTGCCCCATGTGGGTGCCCGAGCAGAAAAACACCACCTGGAGGTGGCTGACAGCCCTGCCTGCTGGCAATGGAGAGTAACCAGATTTACAACAGGGAGGTGAGCTGCTGGCCGCACGGCGGAATCTTCGGCTGCTGAACCAGCTGCTGTTGCTGCCGGGCTGTGCCAGGGAGCGGGACAGAGTCCACAAGGCCCTGGGCTCCTACCTGGACGCCTCACGAGTCATCCCCACGCTTCGCCTCCCAGCCCGGTGATTTGGAACAACATTGAGGAACTGAGGGTTTGTTTATTTGTTTGTTATCTTCTCTTGTGCATTTGTGTGTGTGTCTTTTTTTTTAATACCCCTTTGTAAGGAACACTGAAGTGATTTGAAAATATTGCAGGAATACTAGTGCGAATTGTAGTCTGGAGTCTCTAGGCCATATTTCCACCACTCGCAGCATTTACGTAATTTTATTCGGTAGAAAAAATCAATTAAAAAATGCTGCCTTCCTCTGCATCCTTCTTGCTGATTTCCTATGACCATTTTGTGTGACATCAAAACAAGATGGTTTGGCTGCACTACTGGGCGGCTCGCCGACCCTCCGACACAGTCAGTCGGTCCAGCGTATAGTCTTCTGGCCGCCAGCGGGTCGTCTTAATTTGTTTGCTCAGTTGAAACTAAGCCATGACCCATTTGTGCCTGAAAATATCTGCCTTTAGTTTGTTAGTTTGTAGACTGTATTCAGCTTTAAATCGCGCCACACATGCGACGCTCCGCTGAATGGTACGCTAGTAGAAAATTCAAAGGCCAATTGAAGACGGGAGAAGCCTAATCAAAGTTATTAAGGTACAAAAAAGAAAACTGCGCATAAAACGAGGACACAAGAGAAGACGAATAGACACATAGGGTGCAGAGTAGCAAGTGATTTTTATGTGAGTGAAAAACACATCATGAAGGAAACTGCGATAACCTAGTGCACAAACAAAGATAAACAACCAAAGCCAAAAGACTGAGCGCAACACGGGGGGCAAGGAACCCTACTCTAGGCATGTGCAATCGCTTCGCCCAGGGCCGGACAACAATAAACAAACAAGGCGAGGGCCGGGGTAGTCCAAGGGCACTAAAAATCACCCCCAAGAGTCCAGTCACGAAAACGCAATCTCGGTGCTTAGTAGAGACACCGACGGTGAACTGACGCAATCATTGCCTTTTTTTTCAGAATCGTGTACTCTTCAAAAATCTCCCTCCTGCGCGCACCCCTGTAACGCTTTGTCACTTCGCATGCTTGGAGGCCTTTGCAGTCTTTAGAGTGGGTGGCCAGGTTGCAGCCGGAAAACTGCCAGTACAACTGCGGCTGCCGTCGGCGTGTACCCTCAGTCGATCATTATGCATCGGCCCGTTTGGCCAATGTACGATCACCCACAGGACAAGGGGTTTCGTAGACGACGCATTTTTGACAGTTACCAAAGCCCTTCTCGAGTCTTTTCCGGCACCCCGCATGTCTATTTTCTTCGGAGTTTACACGCTTACACAACTTGTGTAGCTTGTTAGGTGCCAGAAAAAACAACACGAACCCCCGCCTTTTCCCTAGCTTTCTTGATCCTGTGCCCAACATTGTGGACGTAAGGTTCGGGCCTCCGCATGAAAGATTCAGCCCAACCGGCGGTTGTGACCCAGCGACGGTGCCAGCGGTCCAACTAGCTGAGCCAATTCAAGGAGTGTGTGGTTGTTCCTATGTTCCTAAGGACGGCGTATGTATAGGGCGTATGTCTTGCCCCAATATTCAGTGACCTCCTACTCGCACGTTTCGACAGAAAACTTCGTCAGTTGCTTCCGTTGCTCTGCACTAACGTCACTAAGATTTCCGCTTCGTTGACGACTTCCTAGTGCTGTATCAGCTCAATTCAGAGGGCACTACACATCAAGTTGATGAAGTGTTTTGAACTTCTCATTCCACCCTCAATGTCTTTTCGCAAACAATGGAAGCACCGGTCGGAAGATTGTTATGCAATTCGCAAGCTCAAATCCCACTAGCACTTTTTATTTTTTAAGTGGTTTATTTGTTTTTGGGCGGCCGTAGCAGAGGGTTCCAGAATAATTTTAACCACCTGGGGATCTTTCATGTGCGCTTAAATCTCAAACATGGGCGTTTTTGCTTTTTACCTCCATCAAAAAATCGGCCGCCGCGGCTGGTAATTTAACCCGCATCCTTGTGCTCAGCAGCACAAGGCCTTATCCACTGTGTCACCGCGGCAGGTAGAAGTGGTGTGCATGTGTTGGGAAGGGCAGGTAGCCGGGTACGACACCTGAATGTTCCTTCTCGCCTACGCTCCATCACAGAGGGGCGATGGGGAGGAATATCCAGACGCGGACACGGAAAAAAGTGAAAGAAGACTATGCACACGCAGTATCGTGTATCATGCGTGCATCACTGCGCTCCCATGCGCCATGCCGCCATCCAAACGTGCTTGTTTGGTGGGCGCGCTGATGGGTTGTCTTGGGCGAGACAGGGACTGCAAAATATATGGGTAAATTTTGTTTCTGTAAACCTGGAAAAACTTAAGGGTGTGCAAATTATGCGAGTAAATGCAGTATTTTACAGAACCAAAACAAACTGGTTTGAATTCTAATCTTGGACATCGTCCAATTACGTAGTAACTTGTATGAATGTCACTGCTTTAGTTGCTGTGGCTGCCTCAGACCGCGCATGGCAGTTTTTCCCCTTTCAGGCCTCATAAAATAAATACCGCCTTATCGACAGGATAAACGATGAAAAGTGTGTTTATTTGAGCCATTATACGCAGTTCAAAAAAAAAAAACAGGAGCTTGACAAATTCACTTCGGTGTCCTTTTAATACCCCACAACCCACCGCTGTGGCTCAGTGGCTAAAGCGTTTAGCTGAGCCTGAGGTTGCAGGTTCGTTTCTCAATTGTGGTGACCGCTTTTCTGATGGAGGTCGAAAGCAAAAACGCCCTTGTGCTCGAGATCCCGTGCAGGTGGTCAAAATGTTAATCTGGGGCCCTCCACTATGGCTCACCTCATCGCCTGTGTAGCGTCGGCGCGTAAAACATAATCAATACCCCCTAGTGCCTTTGTCTCTCCTCTCTATCTGCCTGTCATGCCCTCCCCCACTCCCCACACGAGTGGACATACTGGTGTCCATGCCTAAGGTGTGACAATTTACAGCTGCTGGTGCACATTCTTTTCTGCCTTCCTGGAAATCATTCATTTTGGTAAAGGATAAAAATCACTGCAGCCATAATTCTTATACTTGCTTTCTGGCACCTAGGGGAGGTCACCCAGGCAGTCGAACCCCACTACAACGAACCCCGCTTCAACGAAATTTCCATTTCGACGAAAAATTTCCAATGCCCCATCAGTTAGCCAGAGAAGTCAGTGCAACACAGTCCTCGTTCCAACGAACCATTTGTCTCGCTTGCTTTCGCATCAACGAAATTTAATAAGTAGCTGTCTGTCTGATACCTTTCACTGCTGGTACACGGTACACATTGTAAGTGACACAGTGCCTTGTGTTCTACCCAGGCATCTTGCTGGCACGGGGCAACACGGCTGGAGGCAAGAAGCAAGGAGTCAGATTCATGGGAACAAGCCAGATTGCTGATGACTGCCACATGAAGCTATCATCCCTGCTTATAAGTATAAAGCGGGTTGACGGTTACCTTTTTTTGTGAGAGCTTTCTCCTGTAATTCCTTCTTTAACGCATATACCTAATGTTGCACTACAAATAAAGCGTGTTTTTCAAAAGTTCACAGGTTGATTTTATCATTTTGTTCTACACACGACACAAAACATGGGATATGAAGCAACTCTATTCTTGCGAGTTTATGTGAATACCCCTAATTTATGTTGTGCTAACATCACCTTCAGTTGTGCTGCCCGCTTGATGCTTTCTCTGTTCACATTGGCCGGTTGTGGATGTTGCTGCCAGCTGTCAACAATTAACATGCCCAGTGGTTGCTTCCAGAACACTCAACAATGACCAGTCCTTCTCCGATTAAGTATCTTTTAAACTGCGTGCCAGTTTAAGCAAAGACATTTATTCGAAGAAGAGCGAGCAATCGAGTCAGTGTTCCAAAAGCAGCTGCTGGGTGCGTCATTTGTGGAGGCAGCTCGTAGCGATATTTCAGGCTAGCCTGTGTGTACAGAGAAAGAATTTAGCGGGTGCCACGAAGGAACCCCTGAGTAAACGCATATAGCGTGATTCCTAAAACCTATTGAAAAGGTCTTAAAATTCCATAAAAAGAAGTTATATAGACGTCTACAAGAAGCTGCTGAGACGTCCTACAAGAAGTCCTGTAGATGTCGTGCAAGCACCCAGACAGACGGCTATAAGCGTCGCGTTAGCACAGCTACAAGACTTCTTCAGGACGGCTTTTATAAATAACTTCTTGGCCGAGATGTCTCTAAGCAGTTCGAATCATCTTGTGTAGACGTCTTTTAGATTTACAATAGCCCTTTTTGCGTTTCATGGGCATGGTGCCATCATACCGATTTTTTTCTGTGAAAGTATTTTCAATAGGCAGCGTGGAACATTGCTCGCCATCCATTTTATCGAAGCACCTTTATCAAGAGAAATATTTACAAATAAAACGAACGCAGCTCTTAGAAGGCCTTTTTCTTTTTAACAAATCATGTAGCAATATTTTCTGGACGCCACTGTCAACCCAGCACCTGCACTAAACAGCTCTCCTGTTTTGTTTCAAGTTAAGAACAACAGGACTCATTTAAACAAAGTTTATTCAGAAATTACTGCTGGAGAGAATAAAATTGCCTCCTCTGTGCCAATGACATTGTCATGTATCGAACGTCAAGAACTCTGGAGAAACAGAAGGGTACAATCGTAACTTGGCCAGCACCAACGAAATGGTCATTCGAAAACCCCGTTCAGCGATTTCCTGTCTTCACGCAGCCTGGGGCGTTCTCCAAACGGCTATGGCATTTTCACTTCCCAAGGGCAGTTTTGAGAAGTCCGTCTAGTTTCAAAAACTTGTTCACCACATCCGTCAGCCGTGGTAGAAGCTGGGTGAGCACATTTTCTCTCGGTTCTTCAGGAGAGTCCATCGAGGCCATTATTGCCGTCACTGTCATTGACAGAAGCAGAAGAAAAGCCGCCTCCTTGCCGAAATGCATGCCGATAATTCTACGCGTTCTTCCTGAAATGGCAGAAGTAAGCGCAGCTTTAGAGCAACGCCCGAAGTACGTCAGTCATATACAACTTTATTACGAACTAGCATTTCTTTGCTTCGCTGTAGGGCCTTATTAGGGCCAGTCGTATTCCATATTTCCCCCTTATTCGTTTCATTTTTGTAGAGCTATTGTGGATAGTTTTAATTATACGACTGTTATTTATTACACCTAATGAGGCTCACGCTTTCCTAGATTTATAATCGGTATGGTGACTGTACTTTTTGTTCTCAATTCTGTGCCCTTCTTTTTTGACCGCAACATTCTGTGGCCTGTGGGTAGCAGACTTGTACGGACACTGTGGCCTTACGGTAGCCTCAGCACAACACTTCTTCTTTTTTTAGTGCTATGAAATATCTCAGCGATCGCTCTTTTCTGTTGAAACCTAACAAGAAAGCTTTTTTACACATAGAAAGAATTATTCCCTAACACTGACTGTGCAAAGCATCTACCACTCTTGCCCTTTACATAATTATTCGTCGAATGTTACTGCGAGACAAGTGATTGGTGAGTTTTGCCTTATTGCTTAGTCCTTGAGCGCCATGTTAAGACAACCTGAGAGACCACCAAAGAACACTTTACTAATTTGTAGTAAAAGTAGTCGGCTGCTCTGTAATGCTTGGTATGACGGAGTACATTAGTATGTATCAACAGTCCCTTTGAACATGTATACTTAAAAGTTGTAATGAGACATGTTTCGCGTATTCCTGTCGTTATTATATTTGTGCAGAACTATCACGCTCCGGGTTCGCTTGCTTAGATCGGTCGTGTGCCCCACTACAACAGCTAGAGCAACCGACTGCCAACAGCGGTTCTAGATACCTCCGAGGCAATGTACAGCTTTTACTTATGATTTACTTTCTTTTATTTAAAATACGAATGGTCATAGCTTAGTAGTTTACACACATGTGAGTTCCCCACGAGGCCAAAATTTTCTTGCTTGAGTAGCTGTACACAATTCCTTGGAAGTTTTCTTTTGTCTGAAACAGCCATAGTGGCTGCAATCTGGAACTCACGTAGACGGGTGGCTGCCCCTTACCGAGCACAAACGAAGCTTTACGGCGAGAGCAACAAGGATCCTTTGGCAACCAGGGCTATTATTATAACAAACACCAAAGGCCGAGCCCATTACCAAACAGAAACGCTTTGAAGCACGTTTGATTGGGCGGAACAACTCCACATTGGCTCATTCTGTGTCCGCCGTGCAAGAAACACAGTAACAATGATTGCAGGGTCGTTAGCACGCTCTGAATCAGCCAAAATTGTCCTTTGACAGATACTACAATAATTGCGTGGCGTTTCAAAGAATACAATATTACAGAAACTATAGAAGCATTCTAGCAAATTACTTGACTTACTTTCTTCTGAATACGTATGGCTCTAGTCACCGCAGTTGACTCAAGAGTATGCAGGATGCGACAGAAAGGTGTATAGCTTGTTTTCTCTGAACTATGTTTTAAGCGGGAAAGAACACATTCAACAGGCTAGGGCAATTTTTTCCTGAAGGAAGAAAGGCTCCCAATTTATACTTTTCTGGTGAATATATCCCTACATAGACTCAAAACGAGACTGCCTGTTGTTGAGCAAAGACTAGCTTAAGCGAGATTCCCAACACCGATAGCATGTTTACATGGTTCCGGTCGCTTTCACAGATGCACTTCCCGTCTGGCAGCCCAACCGATTAAAATCTACCGACATTTTGTTTTCAACCGCTGCTTCCGCTCTATTTTTTCTTTCCTGGAACGTACGACATAGCCAACCAATTTCATCGGCGTACAAATAAATCGTACCTTGGCCTAAAACACATATGCGTGAAAAGTCGGAGACAAATCCAAAATACGTCATCCGAAAAGTTTTGCAAGGCTCTTTGCCAACCAGTAACAAACGACCCGGAAGAACTATGCATTCGCTGGAAAACAGATGCTTTTTCCATTTTTCAACGCTTCACATTGACAACGAGTGTGGTTGCGTTATTTATGCTGTGTGCCCGGAAGAAATACCACACTGCGCAATCGCGAATCTGCTGTGAAGAAATCCGGAAGCAAAAAGGCATTTCTTCACAACGTTTAGTTTTTTGGTGTTAGAGGCCTAATAAAATTCAATATTTCTGCATTATATGAATTTATTAAAGCGTAGAGTGGTTTCAGACGTTTTCACACTAGGGCCAAAACAAGAAATGGTTAAGAGATTCTTATCCATGCAACACGCGTCATCACGAAGACACCTTAAAATAGCGAGAAACCACGAGGTGCGTCTACTTTTTCGTACAGTGAAGTAAACGTCTAGGGCGAGTAGCGCAAAATTCATTTCTAAATGTTTCAAAGTCGGCAACCTTAGAATATTGTACGTATTTATAGACACCGAGACGTTTTCGGGAAGACGTCATCCGTAGCACATGTGTTCTTCAGACTACCGTTAGGCTTACTGTGGCACGTTTTCCAGCGCAATAAAAGCGGGAAATCAGATAACAATACGTACGGCACAAACGCCAGTTATCCCAGTAGCACTTTGCCCAACTTTCCGCACTAATTCCGTTAGGGGTCTGACTTTGCTTGCTACATGCCGTTCCGTACGAGACGTTTGGTGAGTCTGTAGTACCAGCTCTACGTCATTCATCTTAAATATTTTCCTTGAGCAAGCCCTAATCTTATACGAGCATCAATGCCATTGACTCGCTTTTGCTGGTGTTGAGGGTAAAAAACTCGTGTGACTCTTCCAACATCACTTGGATCAGGTACAATATGGGTATCCCAGCTATCATGCACCGAGATTTAAAAAAAGAACAATTCAACCTAGTGCATAATGTTTCCGGTACCGTGGAGTAGTGGACGGTAATTCTTTCGTTGACACCTAAATAATTACTTAATTATTATCTAACCTTAGAGGTACTAAGGTCATCAAAGTGTATCAAAGTCATCAAAGTCAAAGTCATCAAAGTGTATATGAGGCTCTCGTAGGCACCCACGAGATGCATAAAACTTCGGTATTTTCAGCGACGAACTACTAGCGTACTCATTTATTCTGACTGATAAAGAAACCCTGCGAAATATGAAAAATGCCACGTGACGGCACTCCCGAACGCCTCGTAAAGCAATGCCCTCAAACAGACTTATTCTGAGTTAGAGCCAGAATGAAATAAAGAACAAAATGGAAGAAATTGTGGACGAGCTTTGTCTTAGCTGCCACACGCGCCTCGCGTAAGATGCTGTTGCTGCTCCTTTCTTGCACGCCATTATCAAGGTGATACGCTGTCTTATTGGGCGGGTGACAGGCGAAGTAGTTGCTTGATATCAGCCAATTTTGGGGGCGCTGAGTTACGAGGCGGGCGGGAGCACCATCGCTTAGTATTTTTCATATTTTGAGGGATTTCTTGATAAGGCAGAATAAATGAGTACGCAATTAGTTAGTCGCTGTAAAAAACGCAGTTAGATCTCTCTTGTGGATACCTACGAATGCCTCATCTACACTTTAATGAGTAGAAGAATACTTCTCGAGTCATATATTACTATTAATGAAGTCTGATTAACCGGAAATGACTGTCCGCTTCACAGTACTGTAAACATTATCAACTAGGCTTTCTTCGTGTAACGCCATTGCTCTTACTTAAAATGTAGGTGCATGATAGCTGCGACACCTTGTACATTTTCTAAAGTAGCAAAAGCGTGCACGGGTGACAGCACTGCTTTTGCCAGCTAGTTAAATGAACAGAGTGGGTAAGTACTGACGATTTTGCTTCCTCGCTTAAACGACAACCATAGTGTGAAAACCTGGGCATTAGAAACTGGAGTTTCAAATAGAGGAATGCAAAACTGAAGGTTGCGAACGATTGCCACCTTAACATTTGACTGTGTCCCTCATCGTGGGCTCATCCACTGAACATTGACCCTGCTGTTATCACATGGATAAAATAATTTATTTCTAACAGGATGCAATTTACATCAGTTAACAATACCAACTCGTCTCTAGTGCCCGTAACATCTGGTCTACTACAGGGAAGCGAACGCGGGCTTCTACGTTTTGTAATTGATATTATTGATCTACCAGGCGGCGTTAAATTAATATCAGACTATTTGCGGACGACTGCGTAACATATCGTAATAATCATTCTAACTGTGATTATGACATTCTTCAATCTGACCTAAACGCTGTAAACGCATGGTGTTCAACTTTGCTAATGACCCTATACCTTGCTAAAACAAAATGAATGCCTTTCCTTATTAGGCACCCCGCCCATCAACGTCTTATATCTTGAATAACAATCATCTGGAACAGGTTTCTCCCTACAAATACCTTGGCGTTCATCTAAGCACTAACTTGAGGTTGATTGGTTGTTGATTGGAGGGTTTAACACGCCGACTCAACGCAGGCGATGAGGCGCGCCGTAGTAAAGGGCTCCCGAACAATTTTGACCACCTGGGGATCTTTAACGTGCGCAGAAATCTCGTACACACGGGCGTTTTTGCTTTTCGCCTCCATCAGAGAAGCGGCCGCCGCAGCCGGGAATCGAACCCGCGACCTCGTGTTCAGCAGCGCAACGCCTTAGCCACTGAGCCACTGCGGCGGCTAACTTGAGTTGGAATGATCACATTAACCATATACTCGCATCTGCAAACCGTTCTCTTGGCTTTCTGAAACATAACCTCATCCTGCACACTTACGCAAACTGGTACACACAGCACTAATGCGTTCTAAAATAGAGTACGGTTCAGCCCTGTGGGATCCTCATCAAGCAAATCTAATAACTGATTTTGAAGCCCTTCAAAACCGTGCTGCACGATTAATCTATTCCGATTATTCACGTCACGCCAGTGTAACAGCATTAAAAAAATGCGCCGAGCTTGAAGCCTTATCCCATCGTCGTAATGCATCTCGTTTACATTGTTTCACAAACTTTTATATCACGCGTATCTTCATAATGATTTCATGTGTGAACCTTCAGTCATCTTCCCACGTCGAGATCCTTCACGCAAAGCAAGCGCATCACGTGTCGTTGACTCGCATTTGCTCAATCATTCGTACCTTAACCCGCGATAGTTTGGAATAATCTGCCATCACACATTGTCATCAAAACAAATGTTTCAAAACTTGCAGAGGCTCTAAACAGAAACATGCAGACCTAACACCATTTCACTGCCTTATTTGTACATTTTTTCGTTTTTTTTTGTTATTTTTTATCTTTCTTTCCGCAGGCTACTAAATATGCCTGGGACGTATCAATTTTGATATGGTGCTCCCAGAACTTTTTTGTCTTCTCTGCGAATGTTTCATTTTGTTACGTGATGCACTGTCATTTATTTTACCGTTTCTGTTTTGTTTTAATTTAATTTTGATCTATCGTTTCTTTATTGTGATGTGAAGTACACCCTATGTAATACACCCTGCCGGAGGGCCTTTATGGTTATTTTGAAACAAATAAATAAATAAATAAACATTTAGGTGATGAAATATGGGATGGAAACAACTACAGCTAAGTTGCGCAGTCCCTACATTTCTCGGAATAAAAAAAATCTCGGGGCTCTTCAGTATGCTGTTGTGCTTTAAGGCCTGGCTGCGCTAATTTAAAGTCTCACTGTTTACCACCTCATGACTATATAGACGTCCTATCACACGCACTATATTGCCCCGTAACCCAGCTTAATCCACAGAAACATCCACAAAATTAGGTTTGTTCCACGTTAATGAGTAATTTTCACCTTTACTTACGTATTGAAGCAGAGGCCACTCTTTCAGTTTTCTACAAATTACAATCAGCTGCTCTGTCAGGTGGGGTAAGTTCGCACGTGATTTTTGTATATTACCGCCGAATATACAAGCAAAATCCACAATACTTACCCTGAGTAGGCGGAAACGTAGGTAGCAGGTAATTGGAAAGGGGCTGGAGCCACGGCCTAGCGGAATCCCAGGATCACGTTCCGTCACGTGAACAGAACGAAGCATTTGCCGTTTTAGATGGTTTTAACTAAATAGGCAAGGTACGTCGTCTAGTACAATAATTAAAAGCCACGAAATAGTTTGTGTTTTGTCACCGTTTGCGATAAATTATTTCACTATTCAGGCGTTAGCACAGCAACGTTGCAGAATAAAAAAACACTTGAGGCATTGAAGTTTGTAATGAAATGGTTAATTTGTTCCATTAAAAGCGTCTGTAACGAGGAATAGTATTTTTTCCTCTGCTATAAAGAATAAAATATTCGTGAAGAATAAGCTTCGCATTTATTATATAAGATGGTGCCAACGATAAGCATCGCTAGATGTGCTTCCCGGTAATGATTTAAACTCATGCTGTCCACGCTGCTCGTAGTGCTCGTTACATTATTGCCTGTCTGAGGATCTGCTCAAAAAATTTCCGGTAATAAGCACTTAGCTTTTGCGGTTAGCACACGTTATACTGGTAAGTTTAAGTTTTTGCGTACCTGAAACCTATCATTGGTTCGTTCGGTGATTGTGATACAAGGCCGTGCGAAAGACAGCTGTAGTGAGCTGGATTGCCTTGTGCTTGTTGGTTAACGGTTAACACCACGCTGCAGCTTGATGTGCCAAGTTCTGTGTAAAGAAAGCACCATCAGCACAAACCACCCTTGTAAGCACCTATATAAAACTAGTTATGTAGTAGTTTTATGGACATTTCTATAAAACTGTTTTCGCCATGATTTTTAGGATGATGCACGCAAGATATTTTCCCAACAGTTCTTTTCTTAGTAGGTTTACGTCTAAATGTTGAATATGTATCTCTAAAAAAGTTCTTGTTTCATGCTTGAAAAACATGTAATGTGGCGATTAGGTTAACAAAAGCGTGTTTCTTAAGCAGGCGGCCTTTTGTAACCTACTTATATACCCCTCCCAGCTCCGAAGGGTTTTTTGCTGAACATTGAAAATGCTGAAAAGCTTTCAAATCCTCATCGACACGACGACAGCGCTGACATAATTTGAGAACGTTGAAACAGTTTTAGTCGATTGGAATGACCAGAAAAATAGCTTGATCGTGCTTAGTGATGTGGGTGTCGTTGCTCGCCTGCAAACGTAAGAACTTTTCATTGTGACGTCACAGCACCTGGCCTACGATGGGGCGAGGAGGTCCCCCACCCAAATCTAGTTTTCGTAGCATTTGAATTCGTTTCTTAAAGTTTGCGGTGGAGTTAGCATCTATCATTGAAAGAATACAGCCTTCCGAATAAACGAAATGCTAAATTTGTCTTAGTGCGTTTTAGAGCAATGCTCGTCTGGTTTCCTAAAGATGGTCATCAACTATTCAAAAGAACATTCCTTGAGACGAAAGCCCTATGCAGATATTATAGATATTCTTTTTCAGAAGTTCCAATGTTACATTTAGTATTACGACTGAATTGTTTGTTTTTGTCATTGTATTACACCCACCTAAAAATTTCTAACAAGCTTCTCGTTTTATTAAAAACTATGCAAATATATGTTATCTGCAATCAAATCCTTTGAAGAGTGCTGCATTCCGACAACAATGAATTTTCTGACAAACAAATACAACTTAATTGTGTTTGTAACATATATGTTCTCATAAGAGAGATATTGTATTTACTGATGGCACCAGAAATGGTGTTGTTAAAATTTTTAAAATCATTTAAAATATTTGAAAACCTTTTAAAATAATTTTCAGACGTTTTTCGGCAAATAGCTCCATGTTTGAATGATTACATATGGAGAGGTGGGCTTCGTGTTTTGCAAATATTTGAGCGGAAAATTGGCGTCACTGTGCGGCAAAGAATACAAGCACGAAAACCTCCATTGGCTGTGAATAGCGGTGCCCACCGGCGTCGCATCACCAGTGGAGGGAAGCAGCTGTATGCGACGGCCAGGCGTTAAACGGCCGGGCTTTAAACCTACCGTAGATAACACGGCCTCAGCTGTCTGTATTGTAAAAGGTACGCACTAAGAGAAATCCTAATAACCTTGAAATTCTGTTGTCGTCGCGGGCACCAACAGCCGTGTTCTCCGAGCCATCGTAGAATCAAAATTGGCGCATCTTTGCCGCAAGGGGACATCATTTCTTCTGGAAGATACAAGACACATGGCATAACCATTGCATGTCTACTTCGCGGCACACATCTGTGGTTGCACCATGTCTGCAGTAATATTCGTTGGGGAAGCCTTCAACAAGCCGGCAAGTACACCTAAATGGATCTATATATCTGCTCACTGATTTTGTGTCAAAACCATCCACCTTATGGGCACTTCTGTATAGAATGCAGTGAAATCTGTGATTGATTTACTGTTTTTGTGTAGCCAATTTGTGAATGAACAGTTAAGAGCTCCCTGAGAGCCGGGACACAAGCATACTTTTTATTTGCGGCAGAACTGGGTTGTTTAGGTGCAAAGAAGAAAACAATTCTATCGCCTTGTATTATACTCTTAGAGCCTTGCAAAGACATACGTAAAGTCATCACACTGTTCAAAATTAATCCGGAGCCCTCCACTACGGCGCGCCTCATCGCCTGCGTTGCGTCGGCGCGTTAAACCCCACAATCAATCAGATCAGATCATCAGATCATCACACTGTTGGAAAAACCTCTATTGACCTCGTGCACTGCACTTTAGAGTAACCACGTGGCGCCGCCTGGTAGCGGCGGCGGAATTTTTTCTGCAGAAGAAAATAAGCGTATACAAGGCCTCGCTACGGGTCTCATTAATTAGTACAACAACCGGAAAATTACCATACAACACATCACCGCTTTTTATAACCTTCACAGCCACGGCACTGCTGCCGCTTCAGTGCGCTCACAAGCGATGTATTTCCAGGCGCTGTTGCTTACTCTTTTTGGTCGACCTTCTTCAACTACGTCGGTGCCGGTGGTGCTGCCTCTTCTCACGGAATGCAGCGCCATTTCCTTCGAGTTCATGGGTTCCTGCAGCTCGTCTTCGGCATTTTCGGATGCGCCGGACGATTTCCCGTCAAAGCTCGACCCTCCAGATTCCGCATCTGGCAACCGTGGCCCGCTTACAGGTACACACGTTCTTATTTTCAGTCTTATTCACAGTCTAGTCTTATTCACGGACTTCAATAGGACCGCGAATAATATTCGGATTAGTGCGCTTGCTCAAAAGCACTCGGGCCAGTCTACAGAGCGGTCTTATTTAAGACTAGGGACACCGGGTACCTAGACGAGCAGGAGAGAGGCGCCTAGGGAAAAGCGGGGAATGCGGCAAAAAACCCCGCTTTGGCGTTGCCCGCTAAGAGCAAGCGTTTGTTTTCAACCATTATTAGTACACTTGTATATATTTTACCCACCGGGCAGCCTATGTGAAAATTATCACGAAATATTTTTAATGAACCCGTAACTGACAAACTCACGCGACGTGTCCGTCTGCGCTGGTTGCAGTGTACGCTCTGCCCATGCTTCCCCTGCGTGAAACATGGGCTACGCAGGCGACGGGTGCCCGGGAGGCGGCATGAGTCGTGAACCGGTGGCCTGTTTTGGAATCGTCTGGTTAGCGGCGCAGTTGTTGCGAAATCGTGTGCGATTACCAGACGATCGTCTGACGATCGTAAGCTGAGCCGGTCGTGTGCGGACTCCAGCATTGACGCGCGGCTTGTCTCGTAAGGAACTAGTCACGAGTGGGCTTGGGGTTCCACACGGATGCGAACAGCCCTAGAGAACTAGCCCTACTATCGCGGGCGGGTTTTCTTTGGAAGGTGCGGATCGGCGAGGCGGTTGCGGCAGTACCTTTTTGCAACTCTCCGGACGTCATTAACCAGTGTTTGTTTATTGGGACACGCTCTGTTCATGCTATGGCCGAGGAACCTGTCTGAAAGCGCCAAAAGGGCCAACATTGGAGTGACGATGAAAGATTTGAGCTTGTTCATTTACTAAGGGACAGAAACGTTGCCCTCTTCAGCAAATTTAATTCGAGTGTGACGAAAAGAAGGCGGCGAGAAGCATGGGCTGAAGTCGCTGAGATTCTCAATGCTCAACATAGTAAGAGGCGCGACACTAAAGAAGTGAAGAAGCAGTGGCAGAATCTAAAGCAGCAACTAAAGATCGGCCTCCAGCAGGTTCGCGGGAAGGAAAAACGACCATGTAAACGTTAATGTTATTTATTTCGGGCATGTTATGGTAAACAACATAGCAAGTCACCAAGTCTTGCGTCAAATTACGGCGGAATGCACGTTTCTGCGATAAAATGTACATTTATTGAGCGGCACCAGCTAACTAAATGTATTTACAACTAGAGAAAGTGCAACACCCGTTTAATTATAAGTCATTATAAGTCCAAGATTGTAGATATTTTATTAAAGGGTGCATACTTTAGTAGCAGTAATGAAAAAATATCCTTTGTACATATAACTGCATATCGAAATATTATCGCATACCTTGAACCATAATATGTGGCGTGGAACACCTATTTATGTCAAAGCCTACTTTGGGGATGCATATCATTGCGAGGCAGATTACGAAGTCATCGAAGCGTACGTCCTAGATTCTATAAACATTTGCTCCACATTTTATTACTTTCAATTCTTCTTAAAGCCTGTAAATTCAGTGGTCATTTTGATGCAGGCATCGGGGAGGACATTCTATTGAAAAATATCCTCGCCAATGCATCGTCGTACCTTTAATTGATAACGTAACGGTAGCTTGAAGCACAAATCCCTCTGTGTCCTTGAACTTTAAATTAGCTGTTGATTGCCGTTACTGTAACGGGACTGGGTCTGTTTGATTTTGTTTCTTCTACGTGATATGCGTGTAACATAATTTTGCGTAACCCCCATTGGCATAATGCGGTTAGCTGCTACCTACAAGCGTGCACATTCTGCTCTCCACCCTCCTAGATTGCGTTGGGGGTCATAATGTTTCTGAAAATAACATTTCAGCTGGTGAGCGCAATGAGTACGAACTTCCAGCCCTTCTGGAAGCGGTCAATGATGTACTCAACAAAAACAACCCTGGGCTCGGTAGTAGGCCGGCGGCGTGGAACTGCCAGCGTAAGAAGTAGCTCTAGTGTGTTTCAGGCAGCACAGGGAACGCAAAAATTCCAAAAACTGGCATGGTAACTACCGGTGGCGGCAAATTAGAAATTTACTTTGTGTTATCTACGCTTCTGTGCTGCAGATGCAGCAACCATGAATGTTAGAGACTGGTTGCCATTTTGTTATCTTTGATTACCTGAAAAAGATCCGTATTCTCGCTTTAATGCAATACATGGTTGTCAGTAACAGCAGCTGCAGCCGCTTTAGATGAAAGTGGAACTTCTTCCTCCCAGAATTTTCCGTTTTAGCAAAAAAGGTTAGTATTCACGGAGTGTACAAATAGGTCACGTAATAATGTAGTAGATCTTGGCAGCAAGATATATTACAGCCAGCCGCATGGGAAAGAGCGATTCTGACATCAGAGCAGCGTCAAAGTTACTGGACAACGTTAACTTTGCGCTCCCCGCCCTAAAACTTCACTTATTCCGTCACACTGTACTGCAGAAAAAAGTAGGGCAGATAGGTAGTAATAATATTAATAAAATATTGATTTATCTTTGTACTTGTTCAATTTGTAGAATTTGTATGATCCTAAAGTTCAGGTGAAACAATGTGTTGTAGGGTAAGCCCTTGGAAGAGGCTATCATATTTAGCGTCACAGTAGCCTGTAGCTACTTCTCGAGATAACAGTGTAGTTCTCAGCTTTCCATGGTGCGTGTGAGGCATGAATCGCGCAGGAACAATGCTCCAGAGAAGGCTCCATGTGAGGTGACTTCAGACACGGCAAAGACGGATCATCGGAGGCTGTGCCGGGTAGAGCAAGGGCTTTATTCCAATCAATGTACTCGAGCTGCGGTAGCCCCGAAGGTCCTGATCAGGACTGCATCCTAGAAGAGCTGCTGGCTGACGTGATTCGGTCACGTCATCATCAACTCGCCACCGAAGATGGTTCCAGTGTAGCCGCTTCAACAGCACAACTGCCGACCTCCCAACACCCACAGGAGGGGGAATCGGAAATACAGCAGGCAGGCACCGGTGGAGGCCCGGCAACGAGCTCGGGTCAGGCACGTCGCCCGCCAAAACAAGCACGTACTCCTTCAGCAACACCGCATTTCCTGCGTGTGCAGGAAGTTTTGCAGCTGAACCAGAAGATCGTTCAGCTCCAAGAAGCTTCCATGCGAGCACGGAAATACGCCGCTGAAGCTGCGTTAGCTACCTCAACTGCGATTGCGGACACTTCAGAAAAAGGTAGGGCACGCAGCCGACACATGGCAAAATTTTAGTGCAGCTGCATCACATATGCTGAACAATTTTTCTTACCTGTTCGAACTATTCACAGCTATCACTCACTTGGGGATAAAAAAGGCTGAGCTCGAGATCATCGCCTTGTAACTTGACGAGAAGCAGCGCAAACAAGCAATAAAAAATCTGGAACCTCAGCAGAAAAAGCATGAGCTAAAAAACAAGACACAGGAGTTGAAGAACCGAAAGTTCAAGCTCAAAATCATTAAGCATAAAGAAGAGTATAACAAGGCAGCTCTTTGAGATTCACCTGCACGTTGCTAGAAGCTATGTGGCATATCGGTTATACCATGACAAAATGCTTGTTTTTCCTTTTGCTATATTTTGTTCTGGTACAGTGTGGGGCATATCATCTATTTTTATGCGTATAAGCTCAAGCATTCATGTTATGTTCAGTGCGTAATATATATGAAGTGTTTTTAGGATCAGTACAGCTTGCCTTTAATTGTTATGTTTAACTTCCAGCGTGTGTATAGGGAATGACGAAAAACACCTTGGGGCGACAGAAACTTCGGTGTTTGCCACGCAAAGTTACTTTTGACAGTTTCTTTCCCCGCTAGTTCTTGCCTGTTCTTCCCCTCTAGTTCTTGCCCGCTAATTCTTGACGGCACTTCATGTTCGTCCCATTTTGTTTAAAGCTGCCAAGCAATTGCAATGAGCCCCTTCTGTTTTTTCTCCACTTTCTTGCTTTGCAGCTGTCCATACTTTGTAACCGGTGCTATTATTAAAAACTGCGAGAGCTTTTTTTTTGCTAGAATAGGTGTGTCTTTGCTTGCTTTGTGTTGTAACTCAGGCTCCACACCATAAGTAGAGTCGCTAGCTTTATATGGAGAGCCGGCGTAGAGACAGCAACACGTAGGCAACAGTTCCCTGGAGCAGAAGTAAAGCAAATCGATTTTGGGGCACAATAAATGGTTGGCTGAGTTTATATAGCCTTTCATGCAGGCAGTAGCTATTAATTTCAGCCCGCAGCCTTGACAATCGCCGTGCGGTGTTACACCGCGAAAAGTGCTGCTGAACAATGGCACTACGGAGTGCCACCCCGTCCTCGTCTGCAGAGCTGGGCAGAGTCGGCTCCTCTGGCGGGAGAGGGCAGTCCTCCTCGCTGCTGCATGTATACACCTTGGCTACGTTGTGAAGCAGACACCACGCTGCGATAATGCCAGCACCAGGGGCCGGCTTCACGCGGAGTTCCGTGCAAACAGTGGAACCGACGTTTCAGCTGACCGATGGTCCTGGAGGAGAGCAAGGTGACTGGTGGCGGTTTTTTTTTACTGTTAGTCTAATGAAACGAAATACACTAGCCTTGCCACAATTTACAGACGCTTGACCAAATAACAAGAAAGTAGTCACCGATAGGAAGGCAGCCTTCAAGTGCCTACGGTTGGACACAGTGGCGAGCACATTGTACCATATTTAATAGAAACATAAGGTGGGTCTATTGAATTTTAGCTTGCTGTAATCATCAGCGAGGCTCTTCACGCACTGACAGTGGAATTGACAATGAGTAATACGTATTTCTTAGAATTCGCAAAGTGCAGCGTCACATATTAAAACATTAGATTTGTGTGTGCTGCGAACAATTTCTTTGTGAGTAGGCTGCCTACACACTCGCCTTTCTACAATGGCCCGTGTGGTTTCTTGCGCAGTGTTGTAGCGCCTTTTTCCCGGAGTGTCAGGCGTCCGAAATGGTGTCATGAGCCACGGTTTGCACGGGTAACCGCTGTCGCCTAGCAGAAGGCCCGTGTAAGCTCCGCTGTTGAAGTTCCTGGCGACATCGCTGTTGGCCAGCATTCGGGCGTCGTGAGCACCATCAGGCCACTTAGCGACTACATCCCGGATACAGCAGCGGCTTGCTGCCACAAGTTGTACGTTAACTGAGTGATATAAATGGCGATTAATGTACGCGTCCTCATAAAGATCGGGTGCCTGTATCCGCACGTGCGTTCCGTCGACAGCGCCCACAACACGGGGGAAGCCCGCCAAAAGTGTAGAATTCTCGCTGCAAGGTCTGCTGCTCGCTCAGCGACGGCCAGTCGAAAATAGAGCGTGCAGTAATTCAGGTGAATTATGATATCACCGATGTTTTTATGCTGCAGTCGCAAAGCAGTCGACGAAGTACATGTGACCTGTCGCCGTTAGAATGTCATCACACATATACAAACAGAACATCCCAACCACGACTTCATTTGGGCCTGAGTAGTGCCCACACTGCGTAGCACGCACAGACGAAGGCTGATATCGCGAAAGGAGTTTTTGGTAACACCTGCCGCCTCCCATGCTGCACAGGTCTCAGAACAGCACTTCTATATTCACACTATCGGATGTCATTACAACACGGCTTCCCAAAACGCACACTTGGTTTAGCAACGCCTTCTTCCTTTAACAAAATTCCAAAAGGAAAACAGCCGAGAGGTACAAGGGTGGTGCGGTTACCAGTCTTGTACAAAATCAATCTTGTACAAGGGTGGTGCGGTTACCAACATTTCTAATTACAGGCCAATATCTATACTCCCGCTTTTTTCAAAGATCGCTGAAAAAGTAATTAACTCACGAATAACTGTCCACCTTTAAAAATATCAACTGTTATCTCCAAAACAATAAGGGTTTCAAAAGGGGAAATCAACAGAATCAGCTTTACTTAACATTAAGGAAAAAATGGTTTCCAACATAGAAAACTGCCTCTATACAATTGGTATTTTTGTTGATTTTAAAAAAGCTTTTGATTCAATCAAGTATCATATTCTCTACAGAAAGCTCCCATATTACGGAATACGTGGCACGGCGTATAAACTATTGCAGAGCTATCTCTGAAATACAGTACAGTTTGTTGTATATAGTAACGTATTATCAGATGCTGGATACCTCGCTTTTGGTGTCCCACAAGGGTCTACATTACGACCAGTACTATTTCTTTATATTTATGATATTGTCAAGATTGCCGAGACTCCTGAAATGGTGTTATACGCTGACGACACAAATGTGTTTTTCTCCTCAAATGTTTAACAGTCCTGTTACGTGATGCTAACACTTAGATCCAAAATTTATCGCAATGGTTAAGTGCAAATCAGCTGCTTTTAAATACACAAAAAAACTAAGTATATTATCTTTTCTGCTATACATAAACCCGTCCAACGTCTTAATGCCATATCGTTGAATCAGAAGTGTTACAACGAGTTTCACAATGTAAGTTTCTTGGCGTGTATTTCCACGAATCTCTTGGTTGGACCTATCATATAAATGAATGAAAACGCAGTGTAGCCCAAACAATTGGCTCCCTTAACAAGCTTTGTATATTGTTACCCGAGACCATAAGACGACAACTTTACCACTGCGCTGTTCACTCGAGGCTACAATATTGTTTACTAGTTTGGGGCGCTACGCCAAAATGAAACATTCATGTTCTTTCTTTAGTGCAAAAACGTGGTTTACGATTCATTTACAACTTATCAAGTCGACAACATGTCTCTTCGTATTTTAAATGTAGCTACATATTGAATATTAAGGACATATATAGTCAACGCCTAGCCGAAACAGCCTTCCTCAATTTGAAATCAGACCCAGAAATATTTTTATCATTATACACTAATACTGATCCGCATTATAGTCTCAAGCACACTGCATTTAAAACAATTCAGACTAGGACAGGGTACGGCATGGCACTGCTTCAATGGCAGATACCAAATCTTTTAAAAAAAGTATTATTCTTCTCTACTTGATGTGATGCAAAGCTGCTGCTCTTTGTTAGCCTTCTGAAAAAAAGTTAAACGGCTTCTACTACAGTAATAATGTCATGTTCTTCCGTCTCCTCTTTTGTAGCTCTGTTATTGTGTGCGTGTGTTTTATGTAATATAACGTTTTTGTGTTGTAATCACTGTAAAAAACTATTTTTCGGTATGTAACAAGAGTTTTTTTTATTACGCATATTTATGCTTACAAATTTGGATCGGGAACACTGTAGAGACTCCAGAAATGGATACAAACTGTATAGTTAGCCTGATGTTGTTCTATATTCTGTACATAGAATTGTATAAGGTTTGAATTACAATTATCAGCCATTTGCGTTTGTAATAAACTCCTGTTTGCTGTGTTTGTGCTGCCTGGGGCTAGGGGCCCAGCCAGGGCGACTTTAAATGTTGCCTTTCGCCATAGCCCCAGGGCAACATCCTTTTGTTGCCAAAATAAACAATTCATTCAAGACGCAATAGTCATTTCCCACAAGTTTTGAAGAAAAAAATTGCGGATGGTGACTTTGCGAAGTTCTTCAAGCGATAGCTCGGTTTTTCTTGCTTCGAAAAAGTTGAGACCATTGCTCTGCAGAGATTTACTTCTGGTTTATGGTTTATGTGTTATTATGCCATTCAATATCAAATGAACAATTTATTCATTAATTCATTTTGCGACTGAAACATCAACTGCAATACTCACCGTATTCATTCGCCGCTGAGCCGCACGACTGCGAGTGCATATCGCGCCTCACTGTTCTGTTTGCTGTTGACTCGTGAACACCGATTAAGTCCGCAGGCCGTTAGGAGGAAACCTGCTGTGGCAAAGAATTTCAGAGCGAGCAACATTTGCTGCTCCACTGTTGGAGCATGGGCTCCGATGTGTTGGACGACTGAGGTCTGCGCGAAAGAACTCAGCGAGGTACGCAATACCATCCCGCCCGAAGAGGAATCGTCGCCGCAGTTCATCTTCGCTGAAAACTTCAAATGGGTGTGTTCGCTCCCTAAATATCCCTTCTTGTCCCAACAAGACGTCGGCTAGTACTTCTAGCAGTAGCAGGAGGGTACACATCTTAGAAAGAATAACGTTCCGCGATAGCATGAGCATACAGCTGTAGGGGCTGTTCGCATCCTTGTGGAACCCAATCACACTCGTGACTAGTTTCCTTACGAGACAAGCCGCGCTTCAATGCTGGAGTCCGCACACGACCGGCGCAGCTTACGATCGGCCGACGATCGTCTGCTAAGCGCAGACGATTTCGCGACAACTGCGCCACTAAGCAGATGATTCCGAAACAGGCCACCGATTCATCACTCATGCCGCCCCCTCCGGGCACCCGTCGTCTGCGCAGGATCTCGTTGACGAAGGGAAAGCATGGGAGGAGCGTACACTGGGCGTCTTCAATTTTCATTTCGGACTCACCGCGGACTCCCCAGATGTTGCCAGTCCGACGTTCGATTTTTCTCGTGGAGCCCCGCCCACCTGCCCGAGAGCTGTCAGAACGCGTTCGATTTTCTCGGATAGCCATCCTCGGACTAACCCGGCGCTCACCGAGCAGTAAGCAGGTTTTTGTTCCGGCAGCTAGCAGACGACAGAAAACTGCGGTGTAGCAGACGACAAGGACGGATCTCGCGGCTTTTCATCTTTTCGCGCGCTTTCCGGCGGTCGTCTGGTCCCGCTAGTCTGGTCAACGATGTCGGCTGTTGCAATCTACCAGTTGCTCGACAATAACGGAGCACCGGTGATCGAAAACGGCCGACCGGTGTACGTGACAGTCGGTACGTATTCTTCGCGCCGTCAAGCGAGCTGATACAGCCCGCGGCGGGATCGTGCTCTGTGGTGCGGTTGCGCCTGAAGTACCTCCATCGGCTTTTCCGACGAAGGGACTTTAGCGCCCCCAAAACTAGCTGATATCGCTCGGCTATTTTGTGACGCTGCGCGCGTGGTTGAACAGTTGAACGATCGCTTTGCAGATGGCACGCCAGTCGAGGTCGTCGCGGCCGAAGCCGTCGGAGCAGTCGGAGCTCCCGAAGCTGCTGGGGATGCCAGTAGCCGGGCGGACGCACTTTGGCCTCCGCCGAAGGCGCTATATCTAATTTCCGCCTTCAAGCTGTTCCACACCAAGCATAGCAGAAGGCAGTACACCAAGAGGGCTATGCGGGAGGACCTGGCGGCGCGGGTCCCCCCGCTGGATGAAAGGCGTCAGTTCGAGAAAGTGAATGTGACGCGATGGAGCGATCGAACATGCGGCAGACACGGCGAAGCGGCGAACCCGTGCGAAGAAGCAGGCGAACGTGCGAGTATGAAAGGTAAGTGTGAAATGAAGCGTGTCGTTTCGTGGGCGGTGCGCGCCTTCAAGCTGTTCCACACCAAGCATAGCAGAAGGCAGTACTATGTGGCGATCTGAAGTTCACTGTGAACTGAAGATCGTGTGGAGCGGGCCTGGAACCGTGTTGCTGATAGCGTAAACATTTGTGGGCGGTGCGCGTATTGACGTCTTGTCGAAACGTTCTGTGTCAGCAGGGTGCACATTACCAGCAAACCCCAGCTGGGCTTAGCTTTCCCAAGTGGGTACTCCCCATGAACCAGCTGTCTACAACTGGCATTTTATCTAGGGTATTTCCACATACAACAACGTTCTAGTTATTCGTAGGAAGCCCGTACAGATCAGCTCGTCTATCCTCGAGCGTATAGCGTAGAAATATTTGGTAGATTACCGCAAGTATAAAAATAGTAAAAATGAGTGGGGAAATGCTTAGTGGCGATTACCTAGCTAAACTTCACAGCAGAACACATTGCGATCCTGGACGTATGAACTCGTGATAAATGTAAGTGGATCGATGTGCAGGTGATTCAAAACACTAGTCATTTCGCAAAAATAAAGGGAAGTCCAGTGACAGCAGTAATTACGCGTGTATGTCGAGTACCTCTCATGAGAAATTTTTGGCCAGCGTGTTGTTTGCTAGGATTCTGAGAAAGCCAGCTGCGTTTATAGCTCTGTAATGCTATTCAGAAATGTACCACTGTAGGCATAGAGGACAAGGCAAAACAGCTGCAATGCGTAATGCCATTTTGAATATTTCATTCTTGCTCAGGGAGCTCACCGAAGTGCTGGAAAAAGAACATGCGGCCAACCCCACATACCTGGCAGGACCAGGCAGAATCAGGAGGTTAAAACGATGCAGGGTGAGTGTTCTGGGGCTCTATTATTCGTGTTGATCGAGTCAAACAAGGTGGTGGACTGCTAATGTCATTGCAAGAACGTTTTTGTAAACCTGCTACACTTGAATCAGCTTATTGTCTCAGCTCTTTCGGCATTGCACAGAATGTTTGTACTGTGCACATTGTAATGCGCAAAAGAATTAATCAAAATAAATCGTCACCTTTATTTAGGCAAACATGCTTTTTGCCCGAGGAAAGACATAGGTCAGGGTGCGTAAATAGCTGTTTCCTGAATGTCTGTGCAAAAATAACTACAATTGATCTTGATGTCAGTCGTTTTATTTATTTCATATGTACATGCCTGCGTGCATGAAGTCCAAGCAGAGGCGGTAAGAAAAGCGGGAAGACGAGAGTGTATGAAAGTAACAGTGAATCAAAAATGAGAGGTGCAAATGAACCCCTTTATAAGAGACACGTACCAGGGAGCCATTAATGTCTGTTATACGAGTGGTCTCTTGTAAGCAGGGAACCATGTTTTCACAGACTGATGAACCGCTAGTTCAATGTGGGCACCGGCCGCACAACTAAAATAAGCTCAAAAGAACGCTACGTCATAGTGATCAAATGTAGCGCAGAAGAAACACACGTGACAGAAAGAATACACATGGGTGAGCGCTAACTTCCAACTGATTCTTTATTCCCGTAGCTGCAAATATGTATGCTTTGCCTTTACAGGAACAGCAAAAACAGGGAACAGCAAAATACTGACAAAGAAAGAGCGACTACACCCAACACGTGCCAAACATTTTTTGAAAGCCACAGTGGCCTGTTGCGTATGGCATGACATTGCAGGCAATGCAGTTGACGGTCAGGTAGCATGACGACGGTTTGCTTACACAGTCGGTTTTTCCACGTGCCATCTCAGCCGCCGCACTGACTAGGGGCGCTTGCTTGTCCTTAATTATATCGACTACTGTGGTGCCAGAAAACTGCGGAGTGCAACCCCTGCACGAGCTGACATGCTGTGCCAAGAAGCCTTCCTTGCCATCACGCACATTATTGGCATGCTCGCGTAGACGCCCATCTGTTCCGCCGTAGCTTGTTCCGCACGACAAAGGAGTTGTATATATTAAAGTTTGAACACATTCTACGGACTGTGTTCTGCGTTCGGCAGCGCGTTGGGCCCTACGTTGCTTTACGGGACAAGTACTACTATCCAGCTGGGACAACTTATGAAGAGCGCTGGAAACAATTTTCACGTTCACACGTTGTCCCATTTTCTTAAGGCGATGGGACATGAAGCGCATATAAGGAAGCACAACCACTCTCTCTCGTGTTTCCCCTGTACCTTGTCCTTGTATGGCCGCGGGCAGTGCCCCTGCATTTTCTGTTTCCTTCGCATTGTCTCGGCTACAGATACAAGCAATGCGCGAGGGTTCCCTGCTGCATCTAGGTGCTCCGACTGGCTAACGAGGCGTGGTGGCAAGACCTCTGCAAAGCATTCGAAAAATGTGTCTGTGCGATTGCTCTCTTAAAAGTTTGCTATGAGCTGATGTGAATGGCAGGATGGGCTTCTGCTGCACGAGACTCGTAACACCAGCACGTTTGGGCCTCGAAGGAAGCGAATCCTCAGGTCTAGGGACCTGATCACTATGTGATCAAACCTCATCTAGGTTTGATCACTAACCAGATCACTTATTGTGCGATCAAACCTGATCTAGGTTTAATCACTGTGAATTACCAACTAGCCCAGTCTGCAGCTTTACTAAGCTACAGCATGTTGCAAAAGGGTCAGTCTTATTTCTGTTTGGCCCCCAGAAAGCATGAAATAGTTCCAAATCTTTGTTTGCTGCATGACTGTATTTGCACTGTATTTTTGCAACAGATTCTACAAGCTTTCTCTCCTACTGTTTGCAGAAAAGAGATTGTAGATGTCGCTTTCACAAGCCTGATTACTAGACAGAGCGCAATTCTTTTTCCACTGTGTGCGGTATCCACAGCACTTGCACGGCTCAACATCTGCGGTGCCTCTTTATTGGGATCTACGCGATTGGGAGAGCCCACTGTGTAGTCACGGCATTCTTGTCTTGTGTGGAAGCCCACATGCGCGGTTACGCTCATGGGCATTGCAGTGAGCTGTAACGAAAGCGATATGCCGGTCTAGTCGGTATGACATAAATGGAATGAAAGTGTGCTAAAGGGACAGGATGCACAGAAGAAGACACGACACTGCGCTGCATGGTGTGTCTTCTGTTCACCCTGTCCTTTTAGCGCAATTTCATTTCAAGCTTTCATCAGCTTTGTACATTGCATTCCCTTTAGCAGGGCTTCTCGGTGTCACCTCATAGCTGGCTGAACCACCCCTTCATTTGCTGACGTTGTAATAGCGACTGTGGGGGTCCGTCGTCCCCCTGTGATGTCACAATGCAAGCAACTGCAGCTAGGGACCGATGGCACTGCATCTGAAGTTAAAATGTCTGTTAGAAGCAATATTGTTGAAAAAAATTTAAGGATGACCTGACCTTTATGTCCAACTATCTCCTACATTCGATGTCTGTTATAAAAGAGGTCAATTTAATGGAAAGGTAGGGCAGCCAACTATGTGGGTGAAAAGTGTCACTTAGACTCGATTGTCTTTTACATCCAAGCATGTTTCTTACAATGAGGCGTAACTGTATCAATGTGTTCAGAAAAATATAATTAATTTTACGGGTTTAGCATGGTGTGGATGGAAACAAACAAGTACAACATTACCAGTCTACTCTATTAACTCTATTAAATTATGTTGTGTATGCTGCACACGGGGACATGAGAAAGCATTTTGCTTTTCTTGGCAGGGCATTCTGCGTAACAGAGTAAAGGGAGAAGCTGTAGGCCGCATGTGCCGAGGTGGCCATCGCGTGCGCATTAGTTATTATGCCGTCTGCTGCTCCCAGTGAACTGGCCGACGCTGACCGACCAGGAGGCCCAGGTGTGGGGGACGACGCCACTGAGCAGCAGGAGGAGGAGGCAGCTGAGGAGGACGTCCAGCCACAGCAGCCACCCCCTGTGGCCGTGCTGCTAGGAGGGCTCGGCAAGACCACACGCGGGCACTAATCCAGCAGGCCATCGGCACCATCCAGGCGGCCGAGGCTGACAGGCAAAGCGACACGAAGAGCGCCTGGCTGCTCGACGCCAGGCAGAGGAGGAGAAGAAGCGCAGGCACCAGCAGTTGATTGCTGCTCTTGACCGAGGAACGGCAAGAATAACCGCTGCTATTGAGGGACGACGGGTGTTTTACCCTGACACATAATCAGCTCTGTCGTTTTTAATTTTGCCCTTGCACATTACCATTGTACTGACAGCGTGCAAGCTGCACGGCCAATTCTTGCTAGTCACGTCTATTAGGGACGACAGGTGTCACACCCTGACACCTAATCGGTTGCGTATTCTTTTCATTTTTGCCCTTGCACATGCCATTGTACTGGCAGCGTGAAAGCTGCACGGCCATTTCTTGCTAGTTACGCTATTTAAAGTAGGCGAGTTCATCGCCCTAATGTGCACCATGTTGTCAGCTTTTGCAATTTGTTTTCATCGTTTTTTCTCTACTGTAAGCGTGCCATATGGAGGCCTATTTACGAAGCACAACTTATTTCTCCGAAGTAAGCTTTGTCTGATTGGTGCAATTGATTTTTGCGCGTGCCAAGGTATACCTGGCGCAAGAAGACAGATCACCACTGTAGATGGCTACAGACGTAGTTGCATCACGTGGGAATTTCTCACGTTCAGTGCAATCTTGCATCCACGCCCATTATTGCTTTTTGTCTCCATCATCCAAAGCATCTATTCTGGCCACAAAGTGAGCTCAGACAACTTGCAAGCCACTGAATGGTCACTGTGGGATGTGTTGAAGTTGTAGTCGACAATTTATGTCCTTGCAGGCCCTAAGCGAGCTCAAAATGCGCAGAATGCTGGAAGGGCTTCGTTAAAATGTGCGCATACTACAGGTGACTTCAAGAAAGAAACAGGTTTTGGTGTTTTTTTTTGGAACCCACCGAGCGCGGCTGTGAAAGCAAATTTCTTTCCGTTTTTCTTTTTGCTCCCTACATTTTTCTGCTTTGCGGTGGCTCTTGCAAAACAGTTTGGTACACCTCCGTTGTCTTCTTTTTTCATCATGGCAACTCCGACCTAATGTTTGTGGCTGCAGTATGTCCTTTTAGTCGCTTAATTTGTCATTCTGCCTGTTCACTGTGCCAATTTTTCAGTTATTCATTATTACTGCACATGTACTCTGTTCTGAGCTGTTCACACACGGTGCACATATCGAAGGTATGTAGTTTCATTTGCTTTACCTTTTGAACTTCATCCATGCATTTGCAAACCGATGGTCTAGTCCAGCCATGCTGAACTATTGCCACTAGTTGGGAAACGGAATCCAATGCTCGTGCTATTGCTGTGTGCTGTTACGGCAAGCTACGACTGGTTTACTTATATATGTGGCCTAGTACCCTTTTTGTGGTTAGCTGTATTCTCTGTTGACTTTTTATGTGTCTTCTCTGGGATGCTATTATTCTAGTCGTTCAAGTACACGCGAGGGATAGAGGCCAGTCTGCATTGGTATTGCTATGGCTACTACACGTTGGGTACGGTTCGGCAATGACCGCTCTAAGTAGTGGTGCATCAACGGGTTTTGTAAGCCACCATGTGTATTTAACACCCACAGTCGGGTGTACAAGGTGACGGTGATCCACATTTTGCAAGTGTCTGTAAAATTGGCGGCACCATTACTGAGGCCACCTGTATTTTCCTGAGAGCAACCCATTTGTGCAGAACCTGATTCAAACGAGAAAGAGTGGGTGAGGACTGTGGTGGCCAATGTTCACCATAACGGCATGCTTTGGAATGTAGCTTCCTGAATAGGCGGGCCAAAACAGTACTTATTGTGCTCGCACCCGCGCAGTGGCTCAATGGCTAAGGCGTTGCGCTGCTGAGCACGAGGTCGCGGGTTCGTTTCCTGGCCTGCGGCGAAGCGCTTATCTGATGAAGGCGAAAAGAAAAAACGCCCGTTGTGCGAGATTTCGGCGCGCGGTAAAGATCCCCAGGGCGTGAAAATTATTCCGGAACCCTGCAGAGCAACGCACCTCCATCGGCTGCGTTGCGTCGGCGCGTTAAAACCCACCATCAATCAAATCATTGTGCTCGCTTATCTACAGGTACTGGTTGACATCCGCACGACCTCAGAGCGGAGCAGTAAGGCTAAGCTCTGGTGCTCCGGCTCTGGTGCTCTGACATACCCAACAGTTGCTGCTTTTAAACTAGTGAAGTGATACATGCTTAGAGAGTTGCACACGCCTGCACTGGGGCATCGTACAGCCCTTCAAAAAACAGTAATGTATGCTAATTCTCATCATATTTTGTAGTTTCCGAAGAGAAAACTTCCATGCGAAGCATGTAAAAACTTTCGCTGCCCTCGTTCCACGGAGTAAAACTTCACCTCAACTTTTTTTTTCATGCATCAATGGTTCTGGGTCCTTGTCAATGGTAGGATGCATTTGTGCCGTCTTTTTACTTGGCTACCTATATGCAAATGCTCATAACTTAGATTCAATATGACATGCAGCTACAATAGCTCCAGGCACGTTGCATCGGTGTGCTTGTGTATATATTCCATGTTAGTGTGCTAGTGTATATGCTAATTACCCCATGCACAGAACCATATTGTGTGCTTTACATACTTGGAAAGGGTATGGTGGTCCTTGCAATGTGTACGCGTCTCAGGGCGGATGATGTATGTATTTTTGTACAGCCAAAAAAAATTTGCTCCGACAGTCGCAGGTAAACTTCTCACAGGCATCCGTTACACTAATTGAGATATTGCCAAGTGAATTCATTCTTGTGGTGTAAAGTTTTTTCAAGATTACATGTTTGCTCCTCTGCCAGCAGTGCCTTATACCGAGGTATGTGCACATGCCTTGTCACAGCGGTGCCATGTGAATGGTGGCACTCTTTGTGACATTTTTGCTCTACAAATTCACTCAGTGCAAGTCTCTTGCGTTGCGCGTAAAATATTTATTACACAGATAAAAACACTGACAGAAAGAAAACCTTTTATACACATTTAGCATGTTGTCTCCAGCAGTCTTTTTACAAAAGTATATTATCCAAGGCACACTCAGCCAACAGGTAGGTGAAAGTAAAACAATGTATAAAATATATCCAACCACTCATGCCATGTACGTAACCATGAATATGGATATATACGCACGTACGAGCTATTCTGTTGCTTCCGGACTTGCAGACCATTTATCTTTTCGTGGTTTCATTAATCCACCTTGGTTCTTGCTATGGGAAATGGGTGGGCACATATTTAGTGCGACACAACCTTTTTCCCTTAAAAGGCACAAGTTAGTGTTAGGCATTGAGTAATCACATCCCCGAAACATACTTTGCTGCGGCGTATATATGCGAACCGAAGCCACATTCGTTGTGCGCGCTGCAAGACGCAACCAACCTCTCCCTGTGCCAGTATCACGTCTAAGCAAGGTGACAACACTAGTCACTTGTGCCTGGCGTGTTTGGTGGTAACAGTGGTGATATACTGCTGCCGCCGCCGTAACAGTGTCCCAGAATTGCGCAGAACCACCTCTCCGGAACGCTCTTGTTGGTGTTCGAGGACGTTACCAAGATGCAGCTGTTTCTTGAAGTGCCTAAATGTGCTGCTTGCTTCAAGGCGTGACCATAAGTTCTTTAGGCCGCGGAAAGGCAAAGAGAAGCGAACGAGAACCGACACACTGCATGAGCCCCTATCGCCACTAGTGCTCATCCCGCAAAGGCTGCGGAGAAGCGGCGGCAGGCGGCGCAGCGATCGCAAAGCTCAAGGCGTATACATCAGGGCCTCCGTTGTGTTGAATATATTCGTTGTGATTTATAGAAATGCAGATACCTTATTATGTGTTTGCATAGTACTGAAGCAACGGTTAACACAGTGCTTCATAGTCTGAAGCATAAAACAATGGTGGCAAGCAAGAGCGAGTACTATTTGCATGGTTTTATACAATAAAAATAAAGCTGCACTGAGTAACTACAATGTCCGCAAAGGCTTTGCACTGGTTGGGCTTACATCAATACTTTGGAGGTGTTATAACTATGCTACTCTAAAGTTACACCTGATCACATTCATGCACTTCCATTATGCACACATTGGTAATGAAAAACATCACACGCTTTATACAGTAAAGTACTACAATTTTCCCCCGACCAAACCATTTCATTGCTGGTTTAATGACTGTTCGTTTGATTTGCCACCTAAAGTATAAGGAATTCTGATGGTGCTGATATGCAAGAGCACTGACATAATGCCGTTGGCACAGAATGGCTCATTGCAATTGGTGCAGCTGAGGTGGCGTTGGAAAAGTGGCACCAGGTACTGCTGTAAGGTTGACCGGGTCGTCGCCACACGCTCGGAATTTAGGAATGTGAAGCCACATGCCTTCTGTAAATGCCACAAGACACGGTCACAGTGCTTAATGCTGAATTCTACAAACCCAAGGTACTACTCCCTGATGGACTCTTACAGAACAGCAGCGCAGTGTACATCTGATGCAGTCGTTAATATTCATCCCCATGCAGCACTTTTTGCGTTCAAGGCTATTGTGTCGAAGATTGACATACATCGGTGGGACACATCAGTTGTCCAAGTGAGCAACTTAGTCTGTGCAGAGTCAAGTGTAACACAATTTCAATGAAACAATTTATGAACCTCTTTTCTGTAAACTGGGGCAAGCATTACAGTTCCAGGGTGTTCACCTAGTGCATAAATATTCATATCAGCAAAATGTGACAACAACAGTGCACACACTCTGCCTATAGGTAGCCGTGCCAGATGTCCTATTTCAGACTTTCTTCCCCGTCACAAGTACTATGTTGACATACGTCATGAAGCTGATACATTGGTGCTCCTGCTAAAGCTCTGTGGTTCTCAGTTTACTGCAGCAAACATAGCCAATATTGCTATGCACTGCTTCGTCAAACTGGCATGTTCAACCAGCACACAGGTACAACTTAAGAACGTCAATTGCTCATGTAGTTTGCCACTATTTTGCCACTCTGTTGAAGCAGCAAGCTCATGACGCAAACCCATGCACTTATTTTATAAAGGGGTAGCAGTTACTGCCCGACATTTTAATTTTCTCACAACATTTGTCAACATTGCAGTAGTTTATAAGTGGCTTAAGTCAGAAAAATCGGGAAAATGACCTGTGTCACGGTAAAATACTTGCAGCACTACACTCGTCGCTACAGGGATGAACAGCCAGCTGCGGTGATGAGGTGAAAGGGCAACTTCCCTTGTTGTTTTTAACTTAACCCTCTGAACTCACCATTACACATGCAGCATATTGGTTATCCTGCGACATGTAGCTGTATATTCACATGGATGGGGCAGTGAATTGCAAGTAAGCTAGCACTGATGCACTCTGGGTGGGGTATTGTCTGGTGCAGCAATACATTGAAAGCGTTTAAGCTTATCCATAAGCTGTCATCAAACCTGTAGCCTCATGGGAAGAAAAGCAAAATTCATTTAGCAGACTCCGTCGTCAAAAAGGAATCAGCAGGCTCCGTCAAAGGAGGAGTGTCCTCATCAGCAGGTCAAAAGCAAAATTCAAACATGTCAGCCCATCAGCAGACGCCGTCGTCAAAAAAGGAATAAAACCTGTTCAGGAGGAGTGAAAACAGCTGCAGGTCATGCCAAAAGCAAAATCAAAGGCCCAGGAGTGTCAAAAAAGGAATAAAACCTGTTAGCAGCTGCTGCCGTCAAAGGAGGAGTGAAAACAGTAGCCTCATCAGCAGGTCATGTCGTCAAAAGCAAAATTCAAACATGTCAGCCCATCAGCAACGCCGTCGTCAAAAAAGGAATAAAACCTGTTCAGCAGCTGCTGCCGTCAAAGGAGGAGTGAAAACATGTAGCCTCATCAGCAGGTCATGTCAGCCCATCAGCAGACGCCGTCGTCAAAAAAGGAATAAAACCTGTTCAGCAGCTGCTGCCGTCAAAGGAGGAGTGAAAACATGTAGCCTCATCAGCAGGTCATGTCGTCAAAAGCAAAATTCAAACATGTCAGTCAGCAGACGCATCGTCAGCCTGTTCATCAGCAGACGCCGTCGTCAAAAAAGGAATAAAACCTGTTCAGCAGCTGCTGCCGTCAAAGGAGGAGTGAAAACTGCCTCATCAGCAGGTCATGTCGTCAAAAGCAAAATTCAAACATGTCAGCCCATCAGCAGACGCCGTGAAAAAAGGAATAAAACCTGTTCAGCAGCTGCTGCCGTAGGAGGAGTGAAAACATGTAGCTCATCAGCAGGTGATGTCATCAAAATCAAATTTAAAGCAAGGAGGCTCATTAGCACACGCTGTCGTCAAATGAAGAAAAAAACAGTTAGGTTCATAAGCTCATGCTGTCGTCGAAAAACCATCGGAGAATACGGAACAATACTTTCGCATGCCTTACAGGCTTAGCGCAACTGCGTCCCGCAAGGCAGTTGCTGGGGCAATGTGTCGTGTTCGTGCAAGCCATCAGTAGGTGACACATCTGTTCCACTGTCGGGAGAGCTTCGTCAGTCGTTGAGCTGGTCGGAAGCCCTCTGCGCAATGTTGTGCAGGACACAGGCTCCCAACACGGTATCGACAGCTTGTGGTATTGTTAGGACGATCAATGTGCAGAAGGCGTCGGAAAACGGGCCTTCAGCAATCCAAAGGTGCCCTCGATTACCACTCGCTGCCGATTGTGGGCACTGTTGAAGGCCTGCATGTGTGGCTGCCACCTTGCCTGTAGCCTGCTTGTAGGGGGTCAGCAGCCAAGGTTGCAGCGGGTAGGCAGAGTCCCCAAGGAGGTACCCACCTGCAAATGTGTATGTGGGAAGCTTGCTATAGAAAAAAACAATACAAACAAGGGCAATATTTTTATGAATCGTGTGTAGAGGAAGAAAATGATCATGCTCTTTGTATTTTAGTATACAGATTATCTGCACAAAAATGTACCCGAAGAAACTTTTGCTGCCACAAGTGGAACTGCATTGTTGGCAAATTAATTTTTACACATTGCAAATTTGCCTGCGCCCCCATCCGGAAATCAACCAAATTTATAGAAGTGCTGTTGTAGCACATACTTTAATGGGTAAATATGTGCATACCTCACTACAATTTCTCTATCATTACCTTTCCTCGAGCTTTTGAACCTCAAAAGGGATTAAGTTCGGCATGCGTGACAGACCATCTGGCCCAACGAAATGTGCACATTATCGCCGATACGGCATCGGCCCGAAACAGGGAGATGGCTTACATGGAATTATTAATCAGCATTTCACAATTTACCTACGTATGCCTCTGTATTTGCGGCAGATAGATTGCAGTTATTAGGTCCTCCAGTCCTTACCTTCGCACTTGGACGCCGCGTTCTCGAAGAAGAAGCTTTCCCGCAACACACGGGGCGTCGTGGGCACTCCCCGGAAACCCGGCGAACACATCGGTGAACAACATATCCGCATCACAGATGCCCCTGCAGGACGATCGAGTGGAACTTCTTCCTGTTATAGTAGCTTCCCTCCGACTCGGATGGCCTGGAAATGCGGATGTGGCATCCATCGACGGCCCCAATGACGTCCGGCAGGGCACCACGACGACCGAGTGACAAAAACGTCCGCTTCATCCTTCCGCGCTCGTCGGCGTCCGGCCACCGGATCTCTCGGGCGCTGATGGAATACAGGAATGCCAACACCCGGTTGATGGCAAGGTGCACGCTGGATTCGGCGACGTCGAACTTGTCCGCAATCCGGTACATCGCACTCTGCGTACCGATGTACGTGAAGACGATGAGCAAGGGTCTTCTCGGAGCTCATTTTTCTTCGTCCACGGTTCCCAGCAGGGTAGAATGCAGAACTCTCAAATTCAGCTCCAAACTGAGCGACCGTGGACCGTGAGAGCCTGAACATCTTGCGGAATTCAAACTCCAAGTACGTGGAGACGACCCGCTCAACGTACAGGGGCACTCGGTGCCGCTCCTCCCTCACCAGCTTCGTCAAAATCAGAAGCGCAACGTAGAGGTCGGCGGAACATTCGTCGTCGCTGTCGCAGTCACTTCCATCGGAATCTGAACTCTCAGATTCCAGCAATTCAAGCACAGCGCCAAGAGCGCGAACATCTTCCGCCGACACCTTCGAGAGCAGACGATGCAGCAGACGATGTCGAAAGTCGCATTCCCGCCTCTCGTTTTTTGCCGGGCGGCCGCCTGGCAAAGAACGCACAACTTCGCCGCCAAAACTGCCAGCTTACGTCACTGGTGACGTCACTTCCTGTCCAAACAGGAAGTGTTCGGACTCACCGCAGATTATCCGAGACTGGTAAATCGAAGAGGTCCACTGGCTGCAACCGCACGCTGCAATCAGCCTACGCGCAGGCACCGGTGAGCCACCCACTACCGTGGCGGCGACCTCCCTTCCGCCTCAGTCGCCTACACCACTGTCATCCACAGCCGGTGTAGACTCCAAGGCGGTTTCACCTCCAGCGGCGCATCCGCGTGAAGTGCCCGACAACCACGAACCATGGGCCTGTTCGATTTACGGGAGTTCTGGCAGCCCGCGGGCTGCCAGAAGCTTGCTCTCGGGCGGGAGGTTGCGTCATGATTACGTTGACACCGGAAGCCGGGACCGAGAAATCCCAGCAGCCGCGACGAGCGCTGCAGAGCAACCTTTTTTCGGTCGTCTGCTACAGTTTCGGCGGCAAAATGTCGGACGCCGCAAGAAGTGCGCTCGCTGCTCTCGTCGACACGTTTTGTGCGGACCGTCGTCTTCTTGAAAATGGGGACGATTGCGAGGTCGACCTCTTCATTGTTTGCGCTGTCCTCGCGATGATCTGGCGGGTAAAACGGCACCGCGTATCCCTCTACGTAGAGGACGTTGTGCCGACGTACGTGGACTTTGAGTTCTGCGACTGTTTCGCCTGTCGCGGCATACTGTGGTAGCCCTGGTCGCCGAGTTTGAAAGCTCGGCTTTCTACCCAGAAGGACTGCGTGGACGCCCCAAAATGCCTGCCGAGAAGACAGTACTCATCGCCCTTTCGTACATCGGGACCCAGTGTACCATGCACATAAATTTGATGTGAGCGAATCGTCTATTCATGCTGGGGTCTACCGAGTCATCGGATTCCTCATCTCGATCTGCGGACGGGAAATTTGCTGGCCTGACCTAGCCGAACGGGAGCGGAACAAGCGGGCGTTTGACGCACTCGTTCGTCGTGCAAACGGAGGGCTGCCTGACGTTATCGGCGCGATTGATGGGTGCCATGTCCGCATTTCTAGACTCTCGGAACCCGAAGAGAGTTACTATAATCGCAAGACGTTTCACTCTATCATACTCCAGGGGATCTTCAATGCGGACATGGTGTTCATTGACGCGTTCGCCGGCTTTCCCGGCAGCGCCCACGACGCCAGAATGCTGCGAGAGAGCTTTTTGCTTTCCAGAGGCAGCATCGAAGTGCGAAGGTGAGAAAAATTAATGTTTAGCCAGGTGGCGAGCGAAACATCAGGGAGGTTGATAAGAACACACAGAAATTCGGGTACTTATTACAATGAAGCGTAGGATGCTATAAACGTACATATTGCATGTATACCTTTGGCTGTGAGCAGACGAATAATTTGTTTTCGATTCTCAGGGAGTAATCGACCAAACTGAGTCAGTACTAACAGACCTAGACAGCTAGTTTCTTGACCTAGACAGCTAACTTGCCAGATGCCTGCTGTTGTGCTACGCACATGCTTAGTTGCTTCCGCGACAGCTCCTATTACATCGCATTCAAATTCACTTGCAGGGGGATACATCTTGGGCGACTCGGCGTACCCGCTGCATCCATGGTTGCTGCCGCCTTACCGGCAGACGCCCGCCTTTCAGCCATGGATGCAGGTGTTCAACACCGCCCACAGCAAGCAAGGGGTGGCCGTTGAAGGTGCCTTCGGAATCCTGAGGGGTCGGTTCCAGCGCCTTTATTACATCGATGTGGGCAGCGTACAGCACGCAGTGGAGATCGTTGTTGCCGCCTGTGTGCTGGACAACATGGCGAGGAGGTGCTGCGACACTGCTGAGGAGCTCGCCGGCACCGACAGCGGCACAGATGTGTCGCCAACCGACTGTGGCGACGATGGCGACACGTCGGCAATGGCCAGCTCCTTGCGGGACAGGCTTGCGCAGGCCTTGTAGGATGCTCGGACTTTTATTTTTTTTCCTTCATGGCTTTTCCACTGTTATTTGACCTGGGCTTACACTGGGAGCCCGTGACGTTTTGCATTTTATTTCTGCCATGTTTCGGTATTTGTACTCGCTTCTTGCAGCTCAATGACCTGGGCTTCCACAGCGAGCCTGTGACTTTTTGTATTTTATTTCTGCCATGTTTCAGCTAATCGGATGAACGTGCTTCTTGCAGTTATATGACCTGTTATGTTTCGGTTATTTGGGGATAATTTGTTTTTTGCTGTTTCATGACCTGGTCTTGTACCGTGAGCCCAGTGCTTTTGCTATCTTGTATTCGTATTCTCAAGTCACGACTACGGGTCCGTGGTTCTCAAATGGGATTCCATAAACCCACAAGCAAACATTTTTCTCCCGGTCTTTCGGCAACCAGTCAGGCCGTGGCTTTACATTGTACGCACCGCACAACTACTGCACTTCTGTTAACCTATTTCACTCTTACTCACAATTTGTGAGGGGCTCTCGTAAAAAAGCTTTGAAGTGAATTGTACTGGGTGAGTAGCGACGCCTACTTTCTTTTTAGGCCGCTCAGTGATATGGTAGTCTCCAGAGGTGTCTGCGAGGGACAGAGCGAAAATCACGCTCCATCTGAGCACCGCTCAGGTTCCACATCAGGGGCTACATCCCAGAATATGGACCAGACACCTAGCTTGTGGCCTCCTTTCAAGCTGATGTGAATAGGGACGCACGTGATCGTGCCGGAGTGAAAAATGCGTTGATAAAGTTCCAGGAAACCAAAGTAATGAAGGAAAAATTTACCTTTGCTTACCATGATTAAGTTGGGTTGTAACTGCAGAAAATATCCTCATTTTTCTATGCGTGAAATGGCTTCGAAACTTGTCTCGATGTTTTCTGAACGCCTGTTGTGAGCACGCTTTTTCGGGCCGGGCTGGTGGTTTTTGAAACACAAATACCGAAACAGGTGAAATGGTAGCGCAGAGATTTTGCTTTGTGTGCGGCTGTGCCGCGTTTTGATGAACTGTTGAAACAAAGTGATGAGGCAGTGTTGTTAATAAAGGAACCTGTTTCACGCCCCACTTCCAGTTGTGTTAATTACCTTAGGTATCCCCCTCCAACCCCCCCCCCCCCACCCCGATTCTCCTGCAATGGGGTCCCATCGCTTGCATAAGCCCACAAAGAGTCCCCGTCCCGCATCGATGCCTGAGAACCACCGCTGTGGAGCATTACTTCACGCTACTCCTCAGGTTGCTCGACCCCACAAGCGGTGTAGAAGGCACACCAGAGAAAAAAATATAAAAAAAATGTTTCTTCTATGCAGCAATAACCACTTTGTACAAAATGTGAATACAATAGCAAAACACAGTAATAAAAAATGTATGTGTTGAACAGTGTTAAACAACTTGGCATGAATGGAGCTTTAAATAGAACAATTAGGCCCAACTAAGATTCTGCCATAAGGGAACGTCACCAAGGTGTTACGCACAATTGTAGCCTGAACAGATGAAAGAAAGACAAACAGCAAGGGCTGCATATGCATATATATATATATACACCACACACACACATATATATATATATATATAAGATATATATATATATATATATATATATATATATATATGTATGTTGTATATATATATATGTATATATTATCTATGGGGTGTGTGTGTATACATGTATACCACCACAAAAATCAAGTTTGCTCCTTAGAGCTTACTTAGGAAGGATGTGGGAAGGGGAGGGAGAGCGGGAGGGGCGGGGTGTGCACGAAGCGCTGCAGCAAGCGCACTTTTGATGGCCTCGTTGCGCTCCTTGTTCCACCGCTCCTCCGCTTCCAGGCGCTCCCTGTGACGTCTCTCCCTGTTGGCGTCTGACTCCTTGAGGTAATCAAGAAGGCCACCCACAAGTGTGTGAACGTTTTCCTGCCGCCTCTTCTTGGCCGGGGGTTGGTCATTGCTGGCGGGGACGGCAGGCACCTCTGGCGGCACAGGGGATGTGGCAGATCTGATGGGCAGCCGAGAACTAGACGCTGGTTCTTCTTCCGCGGTTCCCTCTGCTGCCCTCTTCGTGCTTGGGCCTGCTCTGGCAAGAGCACAAGGCACACGTACACTTTTAGACAATCACTGAAGGGTATTAATTCTTCTAGTTTAACATCGCAATAAAGCATGCGATTTTCACGGCGAGATCGATACGCGACTAAATTATTTTGCATGGAAGTAGCATGGTGCCCTGACAATTCAAAGAAAAAAACCCGTCGTGAGATACAGCACAACCTGAGCACAAAATAACTTAAGAAAGCCATTATTTCAAACATCCCACTAAACACAACATGCACATGTAAGTGCGAGCCATTGACAGGGCCAAAGGTTTTGAATTAATAAGCCTTCATGCTGCCCGTTATATTACCGTCACACTTGTATTACAACTCACATTAACCTCTACGAATTACACTTAATCCGCTCAAGACAACAGTTATTGGTGCACGAAATCTCCAAACCATGACATTTTCAAGTGTATTATGAGAACATTTCACAAGACAAGCTTACTCTTCGTTTGTTCGGACCCTGAGGCCCGCCGACATGACGTAACTTCGGCTTCACGGAGTGGCTTGTCTTGAATATTTCTTCCAGTGGCCTGAGCATATAAAATATACCGACACAAGCTTCTTGATCGAAAAGACACGCACGTTGTCTCTGTGAGAACGCTGCGCCATGCATGGGCTAGTACTGCTACATTTGTGAAGAATAGCTGTTATCCTTTTATTTCAACAGTAACTGGCATCAAAAAGCAATTCTTTTATGCCCGATGAACGCATCTCAATTTTGTCACGCGCATTAGACGCACCAATCATAGAAAAAATGCATTGTTTGATCCTAATAAGTTACGTTGTTGAATTTAAACCTTTCAATTTAAAGGAGTATGGTTTTCATATCAACCCACAAGTTGCCTGTTGAAACAAATGTCTTCGTAGTGCATACGCAAAAAAAAAACGAAATCAACTACAGTAACAATTATTTCCCGTTCGTCTCTTGCGCGGACATGCTTGGATTTTGACGAAAGCGCGATCCTACCATGTTCGCCAGCTGTTGCCTATATAATTTTTAAATCAAGGTTCAATATAGCACCGTTTTTTCTCCTGCGCAAAATCGTTAATTACAGGCATTGAATTTTCACTAATTAATATATTCCTGCAAGTATGCACACATTCTCGATCTAGTGGCCATTGAAGAACGGTTTTGATAAACGTGCTCACTCTTCGAACGTCCACTTCTCCGCCTCCGTGCCCGTCGTGTTGCTCGAACTGACGAGCTTCTTGTAGCGCCTTTCCAAGTTGCGCCATTTATTTTCCACTTGGGAAGGCGTCATGCATCCTGGGAAAATGCCGTTAATTTTTTTCCGCGAGGGCCTCCCACAGCTGACGTTTCGTGAGCATTCTTTTAGGCGGGTTATTTCTGATGTACTTGTAGGCGTCAATCCAAAAAAAGTGTTTTCGCCTCATTCCACAGTTCTTCGTTCGCCGACTCCGTCCTCTCAGGGGCAGCCGGCACCGTTTGGACGCGCACACCATCTACAAATAAACGAAAATTTTCATTCCTTTCACGCGGACAACCAATGTACTCGCTTAGAACCACTTACGACGCCGTGAAGTAAATAGGCCCTCCAAAGACGACGAACCGCAAATGACCGCAATGTACTCGCTTATTACTGAGAAGAACGGCGACGCCGTCCTCGCCCAGGAGCTGAAATAGGCCCTCCATGTGTATGAGACGACGAACCGCAAATGACCGTTACCGTTTAGGCGCGAATAATCTGTCATCTCACTTCCCGTACAAAAAAAGAAAACAAGACGGGAGTTGCGATAAGAAAAATGAATAGAAATGTGCGCAAAAGTTATGTTTCACGTCAAATAAAGCAAAACCATCAAATGAAAAACGAACAAAGATATTCGCAACTTTATTTTGAAACTGGCCGTACCGCTCTACTCTTGTCGTCTGGTAGCTGCCAGATTGGTGCCCGCTCGCCGCCAGACCACAAACGCCCGGGCGGCTCTGGCAGCTTGCGGGGAGCCAGAAGTAGCCGACCCGGAAAAATCGAAGACGTTCTGGCGCCGCCGGAAGTGACGTTTTGGGCTGCCCGAGAAAAACGAATGACCGGCTCTCGCCTCTGGCAGCCCGCGGCAGCCCCGGGCAGCCAGAAGTGGAAAATCGAACAGGCCCCATGTTGGCTGGTGCTAGGACGGCACCAGTGAGTCGAAACCTGGAAGACTCCATTCGTCCTTCTCCTCCCTATGCACTCTCGCCAGGTCATTCGCCAGACGAGCACGCGTTTTCTAGTCCGACCGATCGCAGCTACAAGCGACCGCACAAACACCGTGAACCTGGCGCCCGAATGGTCGCTCCACATCGATCCGACCCTTCAACGACTGTGCGGACGTCGCAAACTACCTGGAAATGCCCTTTCGCGCGCCCCCATCGACAACGGTTTGTTGGAGTTAGCAGGGCATTCACCACCATGCTACGTGACTCGCCGGTCTTCACACGTCATCAGAAGCGTCCCTTCAACCCACCACGATGCTCCAGGGCCTCTAAACCGCCTACTCTTAGACGAGCACGGGGTCGACCGCAGCGCTTACGCCGTACACGTTGGCGGGCTCCGTGCAACAAAAGAACTGGTTGCATGACGGAGCCGTCCAACACACGCAAGCCTTCTCCGCCCAGTTCCTGGGACCGCTTTGTGGACCCCACGATGCACCCGAGCTCTTCCCGACCTCTCTTGTGCCTCTGGGTGCGCCTGTTTGATTTCGCATCAGAAGACGTACGTTGCAGTCTGCGTCCCCTACGCCACTCCCAGGCTAGGCCACCGGAGGTCTGTCTACGCCCCGGACGCTCTCACCCAACCGACCAGGACTGCTGTCTTAACTCGAATGCGGACAAACCTCCATCACTGCTCGTGTTGTACATACCTGTACATAGGTTTTGCGCACTCTACATCGTACATGTTACCACACTCATCTTAACGCGCCCTGCGCTAGGGGGGAGCGATGTAGTGGCGCGCACCTCATCTTCTAGCAGCGCCACTATCATCTGCATCATCCCACTATCGTCATCAGCGGTGTTTGGCCGGCTAGCGTCAGCAGTGCCACGCGCCACAGATGGAACACGACCGTGCTACTGGGCGGCCGCATGTCTGCACCGCTCCCACTCCTGGCCGGGCCTACGCTCTCTCCAACGAAATGTAGGAGGCCACCGCGCCCTACCGAGTCTGCTTCCTACAATCCTTTTCTTCTGTTTGTGTGGCCGCTGCCGTCTCGTTTTGCAGTTTTGGTAGAACGGCAGGCAAATATATGTGGAAATGTTCTAAATGTGAGGCCCCGGTTAATTTCTTCTTGCTTGATACTGCGCGCTTCAAACACAACATTTTGTTCTTTTTAAGGCACCTTTTTGCGTTCTGTACTGTGTTTTGCAAGCACAGTAACGGTGCCCTTTAGATTGGCGCGTTCAGAAGTACGTCGTCTGCTTCGGGCGTTCGCGCGCGCGCACAGACGGAAACAGACTTGGCGGACACCTCTGCGTTGACATGGGAGCCAGGAGGAAGGAAAAGGAAGCGGGGCCGGAAAAAGCCTGAACCAGTTGCGGTAAAACATGTAAGAAGTCGTACTTTAACACGCAGGGAAGCTGCCTGGGATTAGGTTCTACTCATTTCCGGCAAAGCCTTATGAAGAAGCAAAGAGAAAGCTTTGGATCAACGCTGTTCGCCGCGTAAGGTAGGACGTCGTCCGTTCCTTTTGTATCTTCTTGCTCTGAAATCGTGACTCAGTTTCAGCAATGGCGCCCTGTGAGAGCCATGACGACACATTTCTGTGATCTGCAGCACGCACGTTGTCGAAACAAAAAAAGCTCAATTGAGCTGCACCCGGCCTCCGTACCAAGAATGTTGACCCCACGTCCTGCAAGTACCTGGGGAGGAGGGGCGTTGCCTGTTAACCAGCTGGAAAGGGACAAAAGTTAAGCATATCTTGGTAACTGGTAGTTATTCACATATTGTCAAATGCGCAACCGCCCCTGCTGTGCATCACGATAACGCCCATCAATTTCTTTCGGCTTTCCAACCATTTGAATAGTTTGTGCGAGCTGGAAATTAAATATGCTTTATTGTGCGCAGCATATATATTTTCTCTCGTCATCATTCACGGCAGCTCGCAGAGGCTCGTTGCAACCACTGGCAGCGACGTCCCGAGGGCCAAGCACTGCTGCTTCGTTCGACGACGGATTGTCCGATGCAGGAGATGGAGTTCAGGAGGGCTCACCGGGCGACAACCACGTCGCATTTGCGTCTGGTAAGCCGATGGTTGCCTTTAATGTTAGTTTTCAGCTTTCTACCCGGCTACAACCCTAAAACAATCCTAAAACCCCTTCTGTAGCTCACTTACCTGAAACCGGAGCTGCTACTCTTCTTCCTCGAGCCGATCCAGGCGTGACGCTAGCACACACACTTTGCACCTAAAGTCCCGCCTTTCCGCATCCTCGACCGACTGGAACCTCGTCTCCCTAAACGGGTATTCGTGCTCACATCCCGTGCACACAACACCCGGCTTCCTCTTCGGAGGCATGGTACTGCCTGTCCCAGGCGTGCCCAACTGAAACTTACTTCACTGCCGCGTTCTCGCGCGCTCCACAGAACTTAAAAGTAAAACTCAACGTGGGATTCTTTCCTAGAGCATCAATTCTTCTTTCACTAATTACTAACTAGAATCACAACTATCACGCTTTCAAACCTCCACATGCAACAACCGCGTGGCACATCTGATTCGGTTACTTTCGTACGTTAAAGACACCTAAGAACTCCCGCTCCTTTCCACTAACCGTATTGTCTGAAACTACACCTGCTCTCTCTAGGACATGGCCACTATAAAAAGCGAATAGTAAATTTCAAACACTTATCCGTTTTCGTCGCCGGTGCCTCCGCCGTGCCCACTACGTCAGCACACCTCGATAGCTGACAGCGCGTTTTTTGCCATCTGACGGCCGAAAACAATATGTGCATCGTAGAGGTCTGAGCAGCTAGCCGACAGGTGCCAGCACATTACGGCACGGCGCTTTCTTGCTGGGCTAGGCCTGCTCGGCGGCACCTGGTGGACTGCGACCCGACGGCTTCCAGACTGATTCCATCACGTGCGATGTTTATGGTGTAATCATTTCTTTAGAGTGTACTAGAAGTTTGTTTCATGAAGCGCATGCCGGTTTGTTGTGAGTGGCCATTTTGAGTTCCTGAAGTCCTGTGTATTCGTTGCTGCTGCTGTTACCTTGGCGTACCTTTCGCTGGCAACGAAGAAGGAAAGTGCTTTCTTGTGCCTTTAAAAACGTCGATTGTGCTGGCCGCGTGATGAAATGTCTATTTGGTCCCGCCTGGAAAACGTGTGCGCGACACAGTGCACGTGGCTTTCGCTTACGGTGACGTTCCAATTTTTGCACTTATTCCGAATCCGTTGATGTGAGCATCGGTCCCAGCTATTGTTTCTTTCGGGAACCAGCTACTAGGGTAATGTATGCACGCGCACATAGCCCTCCCGTACCCATACATCACAGGTAATCAGGCGCAGTTACGTTTTTGTAGCCGTTAAAATGTGTGTTCGTTTCATTGTTAGCGACGAAAAGGAAGTTCTTCAAGTTTCAGTTCTTCTTCACTGTGGTAGCGGTTTATTGGGGGGATATATGCGGACAGCGCGGCATGTTTAAACGTACTGCCTTGCCTATGCAAGGCGGCGCTCTGAAAAACTAGTGTCACACCATGCATAAAAAATGTTTAGTTCGATGGGCTGATGCTTACTGGTGACGAAATTGACAATTCTCTGCAGCAAGGCGAACTTGCAAAGTGCTGAATATATCCGTGTTTTTCAAGCTTTCCCGATGTCAAGCTGCGGTGTTTTTTTTTTCTATTCTATGTAGGGGAGCCAGACACAAGGACACTGCACCGTCGATGACCCGTGCACGATGTTCCTGCCACAAAGACAGCATCTGTTTGCATACAGGCTCAAACCGCATCCAGAACTTCCACAGCTAGAGGACCGAGGAACGAACCTGTGTGTTCCTTGGGTACAATTTTCTCTGTGAGCGGGCTGACGCCTTCAGAGAACTGTGCGGACTAAGTGCAAACATTTTTGCATTGCTGATGCCAGTGTTTGACGGCCATACCTAGAAGACGAACAGATGTAACTATGCCTCAAAAACTCGTCATTTTTTGATGAAGATGAAACTGGGGATTTCTTTGCAAGTGTGGCAGTGCTTCAAAGGATTCACCGAACAACTGTTAGCCGCACTTTTTGTATATTGAGCCGCACTTTTTGTATATTGAGCAATCTTGTCAGAGCCATGAAACACTGGATCCCTGGGCCAGACCTCCCTATAGTTCAGGCAACAATGCCAGACTGTTTCAAACACCACTATCTCCATTGCCGCTTCATCATAGATTGCACAGAGATAAGGATGGAAGAGCCACCTAACGTCAAACAGAAACGTGCTTTGTTTTCGAGATACAAAAGATGGTACACTCTAAACTTTTTGGTAGGCATATTACCCAATGGGACAGAAACGTTTCTGTCTGACGCGTATGCCAGGCACACGTCTTGCGCATATCACTGTTAAATCCGCGTTTTTGAAGACAGTTGAGTCTGGAGATGTCGTGCTAGCTGACAAGGGCATCCCAAGGATCACAGCCGCTACGAAAGGAATGGTGGTTCTGCCTTCATTTTCAAAAGGAAACAAAACGTTTACGTATGCCGCGCTTCAGAAGGTTTACCATGTTGCACAAGTGCGTGTTCACATAGAGAGGGTCATTCAACGCATTAAGACATTGAATGTTTTCAACACAAGAGTATAACCGCATGATTCCTTATATGAGCGATGTCATGCGAATGTGTTACCTTTTAGTGAATCTCCAACCCCCAATCATTAACTCAGCAAAGGACGATGACAATTTCTATTGACATTACCTTAGCTGCCACTGAGTTTGTTTTGCAGGGCAGCGATTGCCAGTAATCAAGGGGTAAATATTTTAAGTGGACCAGTGCAGCAAACGCATGGTGTGTTTTTTGTGGGGGTGATATAATATTCAGTTACAAAAACATCCATAACCTATTCATATTAAAGTTAGGCTTACTACGTGAGAGTTAGATAATTCTGTAGTACAGGAAAACTTCGTTACAAGAGACACCTGGGGATAAAAGAGAAAATGGTTTCGGTGGTTTTCCTGTTTGCCATGTTAGAGCATACTGGAGACATGGTTACAATAGACACTCTGTGATGAAGGGTTACTTCCTGATGATGATGGTTTGATGTTTATGGCGCAAGGCCAACTGGGGCAAAGACGCGCCAAAACAATAGTCGTATATGAGAGGTGATACCTTAAACACTAAGTAAAATCAGCAAAAACAAAAGTAAATCACAAAACGACAATGAGCATGGTGGTGTATAGGGCCAGATTTCATGATGCGTGATAGGAAATGAGGTTTAAAAACTTGACTTCTGACAAATACTCAAACACACGTTTCACGGAAACAATGGCTTCGTTACCTAGAAAAAACGATGGATGTAGGGGAATATGTTGTCTGTAGAGTTCTCTGAAGTGTTGTGTCGTGTTGTGTGAAGTGCCTTGCATGTGATTAGTATGTGCACTACGGATAGGGCCTCTCCGCACCTGCTGCACTGGGGTCTAGAAGATCCCGTCAGCAAATACGAGTGAGTGTGCGCATGGGTGTGCCCTATCCGCAGCCTAGCCAAGGCGACTTCTGTATGTTGTGTGTGATTGAGCTGTGTACCGTCCGAGAAGTGGTGGTATTACATGTAGTTTGTGTTTCTGTCTGTTCATCCCAGTGTGTTTGCCGTGTTCTGCGCAAGTGTTGTCTTGTGGGGTGAGGTCTGTGTAGGGTACGTGTAGGGTATTCTGTTGTAATGTCTTCAGTGTTGCTGTGTTGCAGCAGCAGCGGCCCTCTCGTCTGCCAACTCAGGTTCCCAGCGATCCCGCGTGTCCTGGGACCCAGCAGAGGACCAGCTCATGCTTCTTGCATACACGGACATGATAGTGCTGAATACAAGATTAACTATGTGGTTTTGGGGGCTTGTGCGATGACAGTGCGCGAACAACACTAAAGAATCTGTATAGATGATGGAATTGGGAATTGAGTTTCAAGAATGTGTCGTGCAATCAGTAAATTTCCATACGCTTCTGCTGAAAAAATTGATGTGTGCACGCTCATGGTTCTGGCTGCATTGAAATTAGGACCATGAGCAGCGCACGACACCATACTGGAGGTTTTAGAAGCGTCACTATAAAATTCTGCACATGTGTATTTAAACTGCAAAGACAGAGAGTGCTGCAGTATTGCACCTCGTGGTACACGATTTTTGTCAAGTCTCATAAAAGAAAGGTCGCACGACACAGGGCGAACTTGCCAAGGCGGTAAACTGTTAGAAAAGGATGACCTGTACACATCTAAAAACGAAGCACGGAGATCCGAGGCTCGCTCTCTCACTCTAAGTGAAAAGGGCAGAGAACGGATGGGCGATTTGCAAAGAGCAGAGATGTTGATGTATCGTTTAAGACAGGATAAAAGGATGGTTATTCAGCAATGAAATTTTAAAAGCATATAGCAAGTCCATGTACGTTCGTTGGTTCTCAAGGCTCCACTTATCACAACTCGACATACAGACTCTCGACAGGGCTAGTGCGAAAGCACCCGACGCAAGCCGCAGCCCCAAGTGTAGCACTGGGTCAGCCATTCGCAACGCTGTTTTAGTCGCCGACCCATATACCACACTGCCATAGTCTAAACGAGACCAACCAAAGCAGTTGTAGAGCGCCGTTGTAGGAGTTCTTTGTCGGAACCATACGATTGGGAGAGAACCTTAAGTATATTCATTGTTTTGAGACATTTATTTTTAAGTTCCTTGATGTGGGAATGAATGTGAGTTTGTGATCAAACACAACACCTAAGAACTTGTGCTCCTTGTTCACAGGAAGCGACACGCCATTAAGAGTAATGTCTGGGTCCGGATGGACGCTTCCTGGAGAACACAACGCAGGAGCTTTTTCCAGGATTCAATTTAAACCCATTCTTGTCTGCCCAGCCGGCAAGCTTCTTGACACCAAGCTGGACTTGACGTTCGCATATTGACATATTACATGATTTAAAAGATATTTGCACGTCGTCTACATACATAGAATAAGAGATTGTTGGTGGCAGTGCCTTTCCAAGAGAGTTCATCTGTACGATAAAGAGAGTGCAACCAACACGCCACCTTGCGGCACGCCATTTTCTTGGACGTGAACCTTTGAAAGTGCACAACCAACTCTTACTCTGAACGTTCTTTCAGACAAATAACTAACAAGGGTGTTCAACATATTACCCGAAACACCGAATGACCTGAGGTCACTAAGGATCCCGAAGCCAAGCGGTGTCGTAGGCCTTCTCGAGATCGAAAAAGACAGTTAAATAGTACTGCTTATGCACGAAGGCATCCTGGGTCCATAGAGTACATTCTTCCTATTTGGAAGAGATGCAATGTAAGAGGCTCCTTATATGAAAGACTTTGTAAAAACTTCTCGAAAGATGAAGTTTTGGCCTGCATTCAAGAGCCCAGAGGTGCCAGACTCTTTTCAGGAGTTTGCTGTTGCAGATGTGGATATCATCTACTCCAAAAAGCTTACACATCATGTTATCCTCGTGCAATCAAATGGTACGCTGGAGAATGAACAAGCGGAGGAAAACGACGAGGATGTTTGAAGGGCAGAAAGTGTTGGCAGCTGAGGCTAACAAACATCTAACAGCAGTTGTATAGTTTTATGAGAACAGGATAACTTTCAGAGCGGAGTCCTTTACCTGCAAAAGGTGGGAAAGAAGTAATACAACCTATAGTGTCCAAAACTATAAATGCCTTAAGCATAGTGCGCATTTTGTCAGCCTGTCATTCGATTCTGATGTACACTTACGTGATCTAGTCTGACGTGACAGTGTTTTTAGAATTTTCGGTTGCAAGAGACCTTGGTTCCAAGAGACATTTTTATTGGCCCCCTTGTGTGTCTTTTGTTGGGGTAACGAGGTATTGCTGTTTGTCAGTGGCAGCAAGCAACAAGGACGGGTGATGCGCTTTCACTAGTCATTTTACAAGCCAAGGAGTTTGATTAAGGATGTTTATGAGCTATTTTCATTTAGGAATCTATTTTACAGAGCTCATTTTTTGTGTTCCATTGTACGTCATTGTAACTAAGACAATGTATTTGCAAATCAAATGTATTTGCTTTACATTTTTCCTCTATTTAAGTGTGTGCATGTAGCCAAACTTGCTCTTTTTATGTTATGGTTTCGTCCCTATGCAATATTAGTGTTGGGAGTTCTTTTATTGCATCTTCCTTGGTTACTGAGAATCCCGTGTTGACTAGCACGAAATATTTTGTTAAAACAGAGAGTTAAGGTTTAGTGTTGCATCAAGCAGGATCGGTTGCGAATTTGTTTTTTAACAGCAACACGTGTTTCTACAATGGAGGAAAAACGAACCAGCGAACGTGCAGCATAGTCAAAATTGAAGGAATACTGTAACGAAACTTGCGGGTGACATTTTTTTCGCTTTTTTCCATCAGCTAATCATAGTAAGTCGTTACTGGTGCAGTTTCGGTTGCGACTTCCTGGCAGATCTTTTCTCCTCGGCGCTCGTGCCCGACACAAATGAAGTAGAGACGGCACAAAGCAGAGCAGTGCACACGAACATTTACGTTAGTTTCATCTTTGATGTTCGTGTTGACTTTCGTGTCAGTGTAAAATTAATTGCTCCTTTACTTTTCTCACACAAATGAGTCGCACTACACTACTACACATTTCACAGTCCCGGTGTGGCTTGTGCATAAAAATGGAGCTTGCAGGATACTTGCAGTTTCACAAAAAAAACAGTGGAAGCCTGTTTCAGGGATCCTAATGCATACAAAAAAGGAGTTCACAATATGTACAAACAGGACAATAAATGATGTGGTGCATTTGTCTGGTTAGAAAAAAAACAGAAACGAAACAAGGACCGCCGAGCCAACATTTAGAAAACAATGATACAGAACAAAGCATAACGCACGTGAAACAATGATAAGCAAGCTGCCGGTGGCCTTACATAATTAACTGATGAACTTTAACACATACACAGTTAAACCTGAACGTAACGAAGCTCTATGGAACAAATTCCTGCATTTAACATGGTTTTTCAATTTCCCTATTGCTACCCCCATTGAAGCCGATGTTTGCGACTTCTATGTCGATGAGTGGCTGTTTTTTTTTTTCACTTTTTCCGAAAAATCGGCTGAAGAAATGCACTCATTGAGCGAACATTGTATGCACCGCAAACTACCGCGTGTTTGCACGCGTGAGTGCGGTGTATATTTTGGTCATTGGGCTGCCTTTCGGTGTGTAGTCGCACGTCTCCATTGCTCTCTGTGGTGCCGCTCTGTCGGTGATGAGTTCTGCTGCCAGAAAACAAAAAGGTTTATCTTTTCACGACAAGCTTGCAATATTAAATGTCGTCTTTGCCGGAGTGAAAGAGGAATATCGCTGCCCGGTACAGTATTGCAGCTAGTACACTCTCAACACTTTTGAGTGCAGATGAGAGTATCAAGTTAGCAAAAAGGCGCCCTTTCAGCATATGTTTGGTCTTTGAAACGAGTTAAGACACCTAAAAGTGTAAAAGGTAAAAGTTGTACTTAAGATACGTTTGTGAATTTATTGGCAAGAGCTCTTGCTTCTTTGGAGTGCCGTGTCGTAACTGAGCTCATGCAAAAGCACGAGGCGCACACCACACACTTTTTCACTTTGAAATAAATCCTTGGAGGATGAGTTCGCCGTCACTTATGCCTGAAATTCTGTTTTTTTTATTTATTCACGCGAGGCTTAACTTGAAACCTGCAAGTAATAAAATATTGCTGTTTTTTGTCAACATTGTTACATGCAGGTTCAACTGTAATGCGATGCATTTATCAGATTGAAGTAAAAAAAATAGCTGTCAGTGGAAGCTTCGGAGAATGTAGACAATCCCCAATTTGCCTAAATTATTGCATACCCTTCTGTGGTGTTCCTTGTCACATAAGCTACATTGAAAGACACGCGAGGTGAGTGCGACTACAGATGACCAAGCAATATAGAAAGTGCACACAAATATTATATGCACTCAGTTTGCCAATGCCTTTAAATAATATGTGAAGTAGAAATGCTCCAGTTTTGGAATGAATTCCGCAAGAAACTGTCATCTCTTTGACAATGACACGTGACCTGTTGTTGTGACGTGTATACATAAAATATGCACGATCCGTGTATGTACAACATGAGCATATTCTGGGTGTAGTAGGGGTGCCTTTTCTTCAAGACCAGGCGCCCGTTCTCATAGCATATGTACTTAATGAAGCTGAGTTCCTTGTGGTCAATGAGCATGTCATCTTTTGTATTGCACGGACATTTGAGCTCTACCAGGTGGGTTGCCTGCTTTGATCACACCGTCAGGGCTGCAGCACAGCCATGGTTGTTCTGGGTGTATTACAAGTCCAGCCTGTTAGAAAACCTTGAATAGTTGGTGATTTTTTACAGAGTGCATACAAACTTGTACCTCGTGAAGGGGAGTTCTCAGGGCCCGTGCAAGTGTTCTTCGTGCTGCTGCTTCTTCATCTCTTCCTAAGAAAATGAAGCTGTTACTCATTGATTGGTACATGTCTTTTATGGAGTTCCACCTAAACACTTTTATCCTTTCTCTTTATCTTTTTCTGTTTTTGTTCTGCCTGTAAACTTGGTGCGCCAATGTGCCATCTCTGTAGAATGGTTGTCCTATTTAAAGAACCGCAAAAAATTATGGGCCGTTGTTATCTTTTTCAGGGTTGCAGGTGTGAGTATTTTATTTACATTTTTTTACTTCTGAGAAACCTCTAATTCTAATTCTCCACTAAAAGTTATCCATGGGAAATGCCACAGGTCCCGTCCAATAAATAAGTTTCCCTTTTTTTGCGCTCACACTTAACCGTTCGTTACCATCGCACCTTTTAATCTCAGAAATGTGCCCCAACCGCAGCAAGTGGCATTTGCTGTGAATGATTTGGGTGTTTTGAAGGTTTTCGCGAGTTCGTTCGAACCGCGATCGTTGATTATCACACGATGAGCCGTGGAGCTGGTGATCCGCACATGGCGTTCTTCGTGCCACCTGAGACCATGCGCCGCCGTCTCACGTAAGTATTAAAAAACAAACGTCTATCTAAAAAAACAACAACCTTTGTGTTGCTCCTTGGCCCCGTGAAGCGAAGGAGGTCTCAAAAATGTCGTCCGCATTTTGATAACAAGTTTTTGGTAGAAGTCCCTCTCCGTTTCTGTCAACGCAGACAAAATTTCCTTCCTCTTCACTCGGGGGGGTGCTGCACTCGTCACCTCGATGGTGCTGTAGGTCTTCTCTTCTCCGCAAATGATACTTCGGAGCAGCGCCGTATCTTCTGCATCGACAACTTCGTCGACTAGGTTGCGAAGTACGCCGCTGCATTTCGATTGTACTGCACTGGTGGCGCTCTTGCACTCCAAGATGTGCGTGAGCACGCATTCCGGAAATTTGCTGAGCATAGTTGCCGGACGGAGTGGATGAAGGCGAGAAGCTGGGAGAGTCCTAGCTACACAACAGATTTAAGACATTTTTTAATTCACGCTCTCGTGGTCGTCGCTAAAGGCTAAGCGTTACAGCTTGCCGGTGAAAAGATCCTTGACACATTTTTTGGTATCCAAATTTGTACGTGATGATGGCATACCTCCAGGCACACGGTAAATCTGTGCACGATTCATGTTTGTGTTGGTTTATGAACACGGCCAACGGCTGCAGCGTGCCTACACCATCCGCAGCACCCAGTCTTGCAGCTGCATCTGGCTTGGATGATTCGTCTTGGTTCAGCCGACAGCTGAAAGGTAACGTCTACTATAAATATATGCCCACGCGGCTGATTGAATACGCAAGGCAACAAAATTTAACCCAACTTCAACCACACATCGTACTCCGCAGGTTTACTTTCGCGCCACGCATCTCCCGACGTGACATGGGAGGGTGCCGTGTCACTATAAATCGTGGACCGTGGTACAACTTAGCGAGAGCCATGCTTTTTATTTAAGATATCTAAGTTTTCTACGGTCCGCAATGCGCAGAAGAGCACCTGCTGATCTTGTACGCTTTTTGTGCAATTTTTGTGCACGTGCCACATTTACTTCCGAAGGCTGGATGATTGACAAAAATTATTTTGTCGGTTTTTTTGTGCCTAATGCACATAACATAGCTGATAGGGTCCAAAGGGCACGATCCGGTTTTGATTTAAAGGGAAGGTAATTATGCATGCCATTCTTGGCATCCGAGACTGAATGGGTGCGCATAAATGGTAGGTGTTCTTCCGTTCTTATTTCCACAGGAAGATTGTTGAAGTTGTTAATATTTATGCAATTAAGGTAAATTAGACGAATCACTGTAAGATGTCGAGTTGAGATTATCATTTGTGCCCTACATTTACTACTTCACAAACAGTCAATAGTAAAATGAACATAGCTTACCCTTTTTGAGCTTGGTAGGTCCACAATCATTCTGGGCTGGTATTTTTTGGGCCTTGCCCCGTTGCTGGGGCAGGTCTGTAGATGACACCACACTGAATTTCTTCTGGGAGTTGATATGCAGCAGGAGTGCTACCATGTGCTTGCACTTGTGCTGGCTAAAAATGATAAATTGCCATCTGTGAGCTTCAAAGCCGTGAAACTGTGGTTGGAACTAAGCAATGTAGAAAAACCCAAAATTTCATAAAACACTTGTTGTCGTCTGGGTTTTCCTGTACTCATTGCACGTGAATAGATATGTGAATAATAACATCTTTTTATATGCAGTTGTGTTGAAATAGCTGCAATAAAGATGGGTCTTTTACAGAATCTGTTTTTAAGAATGTTTGCACCCGTTTTCGTATCACGGCTTTATTTCTGCTTTGTGCAGGTTAAAAACCTTGCGACAAAAATGGTGGAATTTATGGTGGAGGGGACGGGGGCCGCTGTCCGTGTCTTTGAGGTGGTGTGGTCCCGACGTGGGCTCTGCAAAGAAACGGCCGGGGCCTCTCTCTGATTTTTAAAATATTGAATAAAAACCCGCCAGAGCAGGACTGCGTCCGATGGTCCAACGTGCGATGGTGGATCGATCCATCCTGGAGGGTGCCAGGTCGGCGTTCGCCGAGAGACTGAAGTGAAGTCTCCCGATTTTTTATGCAAATGAGTGTAACCACCACTGTGATTTTGTCATACCCTGCTTTGTAGGAACAGGACGCTGCATCCACTTCTCTGCCGCTTATAACGACTTCAAGTTCGTGGGGATCCTTGGTGAGCGCTGAGGTTTGCAGTACTAGTGCAGCCAGTGTAGTCTCTTCATCTTTTCGCTCCTTTACGCTGCACACCACGACGTGTTTTGCTTCGTAGACAGCCTCCCCTTCTGTCAGCAGGCGCGAGTTCTCGAACAACTTATCAATGAACGCGAGGACACTAGAGAAAGGCAGGCTCACTGTAAACAGACAAAGGACGAAAAGTCCGCGCTGAAAATGTAGTGACCTATGGCGGGGTGCTAACTGAATGTAAACAGACATGTCTAAATTGGCCCCGAAGGCATTGACAACCCGCGTTCATTGCCGACAAAGTCGCGAAAAGTAAACATAGCAGCAGTATGCAGTACCGCGGTGATCGTTAGTCAAATCAGGGCATAACTAAAAACAATATAGGCACTGCCTAAGCCAAATTTCACATCCTACCAGCACAAGCATGTGCAGTGAAGCAATCCGCTCACCGTTCTCGCGCGGTCATTGTCGGCGCATGTGCGCCGTGCGCGCGCTTCGAGATTGCTACTGAGCGGCACCTTTCCATAGCTGTTTACACGCAATCTCATATGCCATGCCGTAAATATTTATGACGGATTGACAGCGTACCTCCCTCGACATTAGCTCCGTCGTCTTCCATGGTGTTGGCCGGCTGTTCGAGGTCTCGGTCACGATGGCAGCAGCAGCTACCCAGACGCGGGGGTACCGTTAGGGCACGCTAGTCGTTTGCGGGGCTGGACGGGTTGGACGTGCCGCTGGTAACACGCGAGAGTTTGTTGCATTGCGGAATTTTGTTACGTCCGTAGACCACTTTCTTGGGTAATTTGCATCAAAACCGCGTGCACACGGTGGCCACAACAAAAGTAACACGTGGTCGTGTACGCAAAGAAAACCTGTTGTAGCAGGCGACCAAAACAAGGAGACCTTCTACTGATATCACTCGTAGGTGGCGCTACGGTATGTCCTCACGCCAATAAACTCCGCTGAAACGAGTAAACCAAGCCTTTTCAGTCTGCAGAATACGAGTCCACCGCGCTAGCACTGCGCTTTTTCCACACTTTTTTGCATAAAAACTTCAGCGCAACTCACTTATCACAATTGACACACCATAGACAGGCCAGGAACATTGAAGAAAAAACACACATGTCTAACAAAAAGCGGCAACGTTTCAAAACTCCAGCCACCAGACTCTGATAGAGTCTCCTTGCGAAACTCTGGCAACATGCAGCCCATCTGGTGCGTCCTTTCCCGCTGCAAAAACACTCCAAACCAACGCAGCCTATTCACAAAAAGCACGTGGTTGGTCGAGGAAATCGCGCGTGTCGATTAATCAGGCGGCGCTTCAACAGCCTATACAATCTCAGCAGGAGGAAAACGTTGCAGAACAATGGATTCACATCTTAAAAAGGAGAGAGCGAATGTTTTTCAAAAAGATTTTGCAGAATGTCCCAGAAGAACCGCGCGGTAGGGCACAACACCATCAATAGTTTCTGGTCGGTTACAGAAGCGGCAAGTACCCGACCAAGGGACGACATCCTTTTTTTGCGCAGTTACGTTTTACTGAAAATGTTTTGGAAAAAATTTAAAAACCTTGCCGCAGTTGGCAACACCCATGAAAGACTGACACGGTGTGCAACACTGCTCCTGTAGTCACGTAGTTGGGATGGCATTAATTTATTTCAGCAAGGTCCGAGCAGCGGAACAAAACTACAGGTTTTCCCGCTCAATTTAATCCAATCACCATACAATTTAATCAAGCGCCAGCCAATTTAGTTCAAGTGCCATCTAATTTAATACAAACGCCATCGATTTTATTCCACGTGCTAGCGAATTTAATCCAAGTCCCAACCAATTTAGTCCAGCTGTTGGAAGGTTGTTCAGGGGTGTTTTGTGCGCCATTAGGCGAGATTAGCGGGCTTTGATGCACGTGGTGGGATGAAAACGTGGTGTTCTTAATGGACATTTACTAACATCCGCAGATCAGGAGAGCGGTCTCGTTTGATCCGTAGGTGGCGTGTGGTGATCGTCTGCGAGATCGTCAGAAGTGTCGTCTGCTCGCGTATTGTTACCCCAGCAGATTTGCCAGCGCATTTTTACGCGAGCAGACGACGCTTCTGTCGCCAGCAGGCGATATTTCTGACGATCTCGCAGACGATATTATAATTCGGAAATATCGCCTAACACTGCATAAAAGCATTGAAATATTGAAAATCAAAATGCGAAGGACATTTATGTAATGTGTCTTTATCAAAGGAAGTTGTGAAGGCATTGTTACGCGAAGATGAGACGGTACTTCTGACGTGTGTTATCGATGGCACTGTTGCAGACGATCAGCTCACAGCAACGGTCTGCGCGTGTTGGTAAATGTATATTGAGCTGTTCGCAAAGTCCGCAAAGCTGTGCCCAATTTCGCCCAGAACGCTCATGAACATTCTTGTGGTACCTGGAATAATTTTGTTGGCGCAGGAATTAAAGTGGTTGGCGCTTGAATTAAATATTCTATGGACATTTGGATTAACCTGAGCCGGAAAACCTGTAGTTGCAGTAAGACTTGAGAGTGGTAAGTAATCCCTTAGCATCTCATCACTTTTACCCCCCCCCCCCCCCCCGGCCGATTCTGCCGGTACCCGGTTATGGCCTAATGGATATGAAATAAGCCCCTTTGATTTACTCGTTTTCATGACACACGATCCGCAGATCTTATAAAATTGCATGCGGTTATAACGGCTATATGACTCGACCATGTGAAATTCTTTATTTAGTGGGTCTTTCACATTACAGCACACAAGGAAAAAGTGAACAGTCTTACGACACCTCGCGATATCTCGAGGTGTAACATGTAGCGATCGTACTGAATGTGGTTACATATTCTCTATGTTAATGGCAGCGCGAACAAACGAAAAGTTGTGTCTGTCATACGCTGCACATTCAACGCGACTGATGGTCTCAATGGCCTGTTTCGCGGCGTTGACAAGCATGGAGCACCGGGTGTTTTTTTTTTGTCCACCTGCTGGTGCGTTCAGGAGCGCCTGGCGATTTTCCTCTTTGTAGGCCTTGACATTGAATTTGAACTTCCAAAACACCTCTTCAGGTGGATTGAAGAAAGGGCTGTAGGGCGGCAGTCTTTCGATCGTGTGTTGGCTCACGGCCAAAGCCGCCACTTCCGCCCGTCGATGTGGCTGGAGCATTGTCAAAAATAAAGACCGCCTCGCCGTCGGGGTCCTGTTTATGTGCTTGCTGTGACGCTTCTTCAAGGAATTCGTTGAAGCCTGCCCAGTGTACTTTGTCGGCGATACTCCAGTGGACGATGCCGTTGGCCGACATACAGAGCAGGATGTTTACATTCGCCCCTCTGGTGCCCGTCACAAGTTTTACGGCCGGAGCACCTCTCTTCGCTCTTGCAAAACTCCGCGCACACCACACATTAAAATTGGTCTCATCAATGTAGTAGCGCGACACCGTCGTGCCATCGTTTTGCAGTCCATTCTGTGTACTCCCGGCGCTTCGCCTTGACTTCCGGGCTGTTTCTCTCTACCGGTCTGAGCGTGGCCAACTTCAGGGAATAGCCGTGGCCATCTAACAACCGGTCGATGCTGGAGAAACTAATCTCAAGGTCTGGCATGGTTTCGGCGAGGGCAGACCGAATCTGAGAAAGCGTGAAAGATGGGTTATTGTCAACAATCTCGGTCAGCGCGTGTACGACGGTCACGTCGAACTTCTTTGACGAACCGCCACGTTTTCTTGCGGTGCTGCGGTCTGTTGCTGCAATGGATGTAGCCGTCTTGACGTTTATGCCAAGCGTCTCAGCGAGAAGTATTAAGTCGCCACCGCGCCGATTAACCTCAACTATCCGGGCTCTGTCGACATTTGAAACGGAGTTGTACTTCTTTCCTTCACCCGCGCTTTTTCGGTCTTCCTTGGACATTTTCTAATACCCGCAGGCCAGGACAGCGGTCTTTTTACTCCGTCGGTGCCCTGTGGTGATCGTCTGAGAGTTGCCAGCGTAGTGTAACTCGCGTCAGAATTATCGTCTACTCCTTGCGTAACAATGCTTTAAGACATTTCGTTGGTAAAAACTCATTATAGCTTTTATGCAGTGTTAAGCAATATTTTCGAATTATAATATCGTCTGCGAGATCGTCAGAAATATCACCTGCTGGCGACAGAAGCGTCGTCTGCTCGCGTAAAAATGCGCTGGCAAATCTGCTGGGGTAACAATACGCGAGCAGACGACACTTCTGACGATCTCGCAGACGATCACTCCACGCCACCTACGGATCAAATGAGACCGCTCTCCTGGTCTGTGGATGTTAGTAAATGTCCATTAGGCTACGCTGATATGATATTCGCACGCAAGACATCCAGGACCACCACGGTTTCATCACACCACGCGCATCAAAGCCCGCAAAGCTCGCCTAATGCCGCACAAAACACCCCTGAACAACCTTCCAACAGCTGGATTAAATTGGTTGGAACTTGGGTTAAATTCGCTAGCACCTGGATTAAATTAGTTGGCGTTTGGATTAAATTAAATGGCAGTTGGATTAAATTGACTTGCGCTGGATTACACTGTTAGCGATTGAGTTAAATGAGCGGGAAAACCTGTAGTTACCGGTCTTGTTCGTGTTCCTTTCTTCCCGGCTTGTTTCTACCAGCACTCAGAACCTTTGCAGAGATAATGTCCCCGCTCTCTCAAAAATATGAAGTGGAAGTATAGAAGGTCTAGATTATTGCGCCGCAGATGCCACCTCAACGTAGTAACCCGTGAGTAGAACAAGTGCAGACGGGCCACACAAAACTCTGCTTCTAGAGACGCTGTGGCTTTTGCTATTGTGCTTGATGACGTAATTTAGAATAATACCAAGAAATTGAAACGACGAAAGAAACGCAAACACTATGTAGCTGCAAAGCAGTGGTTGAGCTGACAAGAAGGGCCAAGTTGGCCCTTCAAAGCACGTTTGCGGAATGGCGTTTCAAAAGTATTTTGATAAAGGACAGCAACACAGCTTATGAAAAAGTGAACTTTAGTATCGCAGAACTCTTTCAGGGGCATAAGGCAGCAGGAGACAGAATGGGTGATTTGGGCTAAAGCCTTGTTATTTTTCTAAGTTGAGATCCAATTACGTAGAAGAAGCATCAACAGGCCCACGCAGATTGACACAATCATCAGCGACAGATTTGTGTCCACTGGAGGTCGAAGGCCGTTTTTAAAGCGTTTCAGCCAATTGGGTCTACCAGCTCGTACCTCCGGGTACGTAGTCTGAGTCGGGTAATCCGACAACGCCGGGTTTGCCCAATCTGCTCAGTGCCCTAGGAATCGGTGCCTCGTACACAACGCACTTGGCTGGGGATGATAAAAATGGTTCACCTTGATGTACACTACCCCACAGAGAAGATATGCGCTTTCTATTTTTTTATCTGGTTTTTACGGTTTTTTCTCATATTATAGCTGGACGGTATGGTGTCAAGATTGTATCAACCCGCATAATTTTTATTCTAAAAGTGGAGGAACGTGCCAGGAGAAACCAATCAGTTTCAATTGCTTATTTTGCACCTGCCAAAGAGAATGCTTATGTACATTTATGGGCACTGCCACGAAAACGTGATTATAGAACCCGGCGTTTGGAGGCGAGGGATTTTTCGTATCAGGGCTAAAATAAATAAATGTGACGAGATACTGAAGGTACCCTGTTACGCTTCACCTTTTTTGGAAACTGGAAATTCTTACAGAAAGTAGTCAGCCAACACATCCAGTACTTAGATTAGGGTTCGCAAAGTACCTCAGCTAACAAGTACGACTTGCCCACAAAATAAATTGGAAAATTGTTCAAAATATTTTTATCTTTTTCCACGTCTTGGCGTTTTTCGACCTCTCGAATTTTGTCATTATAGCGATGCACCCGCGACTGGCCGGCTTTCCTTCAGTTGGCGCCAAGAAAACATTCGGTAATAAAACAAATCCGCAAAACCAAGCGCAAACGGAAGACGTGCCTGTTGCCACGACCGCAACACGCACCGCCCGTCCATGATGGCCATAAGTATAGCTTTTTCAGTGCTTCAAGACCCAAAGGAAAGAAAGAAACCATTTACTGGAAGTGTCGCAGTGTGTTTACGTTTTTTTCTAGTGGAATATGATTAAAAGCTCGAAGAAAAGCAAAACGCTCACACTAACGAGTAAGATTTGAAGGTAAAGCTGTACGCAACCATCACGACGGTTTGGATCCGCGATTGCAGCCGATTTGCTTCTTCTTTGCTGCCGCAACAACCATTACTCAGTTTTGTTGCTATAATGGCGCAAAACAAGCAATTGAAGAAGCAGATCAAACGAACGGAGCGAGCACACTTGCACTAAATTCCCGCAGATGGAACCTGTGTCCTATCACGTGTTCTAGATCGAACAGGTGGCGTGATTCCTCTCCCCACTGTCACAGCCGAGTGAGTAAGCCAGTTGACTCTCCCGTACTAACTCGCGGTTGTAGCCGAGTGTGCAAGACCACTGGCTCTACACCGCTATCTACCGGACAGAAGTTTGAAACTGCCGCTGTCGGTGTTTTCTTTTCTTTTCTTTATACTGTTATACTTAGTTTTGTGAAACGCAGGAATCAACAAACTGCTAAACAGCTGGGCTATTAAAAATGCGAGAATATATCTGGGCAAGCACACAGTGCAGCATCCGTCACACTGTTTGCAGGATAAGCAACAGCCTTTCTACAAGCTACCGTTTCATGTACAACGTGAGCAATGGGGGCATAATGCGTTGTATCAGTAATCGACTGGGAGATAAAACTAGTCCTCTTGTGGCCACGGCATGCACAATACTGGCAGTACATTTCAGAGTGTGTGGTTGTGCTCCCTGGGTTACTATTATCGAGGTATACCTACACATGTTTAAACAAGAACACAAGAATTAAAGGACACATACTAAAACCTGATCTTACAGGGGTCATATCACAAACCATACATGAATAAATCAGTGATGCCACGATATCATTGATGTGGTGCCGAATAACTTACGAATCATGTTCTCCTAGATGGTGTTGCTGCAGTGTGCCGGCATTTATCAACCGCTACGTCATCATTACCTCCGTTTACATTCACAAGTGAAGCGAATATTAATCGCAGTGAGTTGAAACAAACCAAACTATTACTTAAAATAAATTTGAAGATCAATAAAAAAAGTTAGTATCCAATATACTGATTAAATACACTAACATTGCGCGCTGGTTTAGCATGAGTTACGGGACTCGATATAACAAAAAACCACGCGCACAGGCAAGCTAACAAGAATAAAGATTCCCCATCGTGGTATCGCGGCAGATGGTAAGAAAATGGGCATCAATCTCTTCGAGAATGCTCTCGCCGCAATGTTATCACTCATGATTTGCCGTCAAAACTAACGATACAAGAAGGCTGTGGCCCAAAATACGTTCTTTTATCATTTATCATCCTCACATCAAAACTGGCGTGTTGTAGCACGACATTATAAAGTTTAGTATTTCTAAATTTTTGGTGAATGAAACGCCCTTCGCCGTGGTTGCGCTCTACTAGTTCTCAAAATGAGTGTCGTAAAAACGAAGGCTGTATTTTCTGATGTTCGCTTAATCCGAAACGAAAATAGGGCAGGTACACGACGCCTGATGGTGATCTTTGCGCGCTGTAAATGTGGCAGTGCAGAATATGTTGGAAACTCGATTTTTAAAGACGGTAGTCTTCTTGGGCTACTTAAAACCAGAAATGTTGGTCTGTTGTATGTCTGTCTGTCTGTATGTCTGTCCGTCTGTCTGTCTGTAACACGATTCAGCCACCGGCCAAAGTAAAATTGATATTGCGCAATAGTCTTATATACTCACAGCCAAATGTAAACGTCTAAGCCGGTTTATATGTTCATACTTGTCAACTTTGTAGAACAAGAACAAACAATACGCACATATAAGACAGGCGATTAGTACACAAGGCATATATACAGTGTTCCTTTATTAAAACTTTATATAAATGCTTGGTTTTTCGATAAAAAATGATATTCTATATCTACTGCAGAAAACGGCCGCCTCCTAGCGGCATATGGAAAATCAGGCGGCAACAGCAATAAAACGTTTCATTAGCTAGGTTTCTACGTTCTGCTTGGAACGCACTTGGGAGCACGGCCGCGTGGTTCTATAAACCTGGTAAGTAGGCCGCCTCCATTCATGCGCGTCTCCGCCATACTGCAGCGCTGGCATCGAGCAACCCGGCCAGTAGCAGTGGAACGCGGTCAATTCAAATCGCCTTGCGCAAACCTTTAGTGTGTTTACCTTGGATGAGCGCGACGGTACAGGAAAACAGCATGGGAGGTGAGCGGGAAAGCAAAGGGGGGCATTTCCTTGGAAATTTCTACAAAGACTATCGTCTTTTGATGACATTTGCAACGAAAGGAGCAGATACGGGGGCCATTGTTTTGTGTATGCTTATTCATCTAAGGAATGTGCTTGATCGCCGCAGGCAGATTTTATTAAAGACAAACACGTGGAAAACCCATACCACCCGTGATGATTTGTTTGTTGAGTGCTAACTAAAAACGACTGAGAGGCGAAAACCAAACACGCCCGTATGTACGAGATTTCGGCGCGTGTTAAAGATTCCCAGGTGGTCAAAAGTAATCCGGAGCCCTCCCCTACGGCGCGTGTTTCATCGCCTTCATTGCGTGGTGCGTTAAACCATGCAATCAAGCAAATAAAAACGACTCAGATTGATTGATTGTTTGCAGGGTTTTCAACGCGCCGACGCAGCATTAGCGATGAGGCGCGCCATAGCGGAGGGCTCCGGATTAATTTGAACACCTGGGAATCTTCACCCTGCGCCGCAATCTCGTACGCATGGGCGTGTTCGCTTTTCGCCTCCATCAGAAAAGTAGCCGCCGCGGCCCTGAATAAAACCCGCGACCTTGTGCTCAGCAGCGCAACGCCTTAGCCACTGATCCACCGCGGTGGGTTAAAAAAAGAAACAACTCAGAGGTGAGAGAAAAATTTCCGCAAGGGGGGAGATAAATACCGATGCCGTATTAGGCCAGTTTAGAAATAAAGAAAGGAGAAAGAAGGCAGTCTGTCAAAAAAATGCGGGCGTTTGGGGTTCCTTCTGTACAATGCAAGACTGCCTCAGAATCCCTTCTAGCTGCGTTATACTCTACCAGTGATCCCGTGTCATTAAAGTTTGTGCGGATTAGTTTGTGTTGGTTTGAGTATGAGGTAGCGCAACATGCTAGGTGACCGACTGACCTTTCATCTTCGGACTCAGACGCTGAATTTTAGCGGGCGAACCCTGTCGGCTGTCCTTTTACCATTCTATTCCTTTTACGGCGGTCCAAAGTGTGTTACCTGCAAACCGGCAGCTAGCATTGAAGCGGACGAGAGAAACCGAGAGAAGCCTGAGTCGATAACTTTAACGCGGACTGGACGATTTCAATATTGTCACGCAACAAGGAGGACGCAGGTTATCGCACGAAAC
>CM023453.1:130306161-130406161 GCA_013339765.2 Haemaphysalis longicornis
TGTTGCTTCTGGACTTGCAGACCATTTATCTTTCCGTGGTTTCATTAGTCGACCTTAGTTCTTGCTATGGGAAATGAGGTGGGCACATATTTAGTGCGACACAACCTTTTTCCCTTAAAAGGCACAAGTTAGTGTTAGGCATTGAGTAATCACATCCTAGAAACATACTTTGCTGCGGCGTATATATGCGAACCGAAGCCACATTCGTTGTGCGCGCTGCAAGACGCAACCAACCTCTCCATGTGCCAGTATCACGTCTAAGCAAGGTGACAACACTAGTCACTTGTGTCTGGCGTGTTTGGTGGTAACAGTGGTGATATACTGCTGCCGCCGCCGTAACAGTGTCCCAGAATTGCCGCAGAACCACCTCTGCCGGAAAGCTCTTGTTGGTGTGTTCGAGGACGTTACCAAGATGCAGCTGTTTCTTGAAGTGCCTAAATGTGCTGCTTGCTTCAAGGCGGGAACCATAAGTTCTTTAGGCCGCGGAAAGGCAAAGAGAAGCGTTTCACTGCATGAGCCCCTATCGCCACTAGTGCTCATCCCGCAAAGGCTGCGGAGAAGCGGCGGCAGGCGGCGCAGCGAGAGCAAAGCTCAAGGCGTATACATCAGTGCCTCCGTTGTTGTTGAAGATATTCGTTGTGATGTATAGAAATGGAGATACGTTATTATGTGTTTGCATAGTACTGAAGCAACGGTAACACAGTGCTTCATAGTCTAAAGCATAAAACAATGGTGGCAACAAGAGCAACTACTATTTACATGGTTTTTATACAATAAAAAATAAAGCTGCTTTGAGTAACTACAATGTCCGCAAAGGCTTTGCACTGGTTGGGTTACAGCAATACGTTGGAGGTGTTATAACTATGCTACTCCAAAGTTACACCTGATCACATTCATGCGCTTCCATTATGCACACATTGGTATTGAAAAACATCACACGCTTTATACAGTAAAGTACTACAATTTTTCCCCGACCAAACCATTTCATTGCAGGTTTAATGACTGTTCGTTAGATTTGCCTCTAAAGTATACGGAATTCTGATGGTGCTGATATGCAAGAGCACTGACATAATGCCGTTGGCACAGAATGGCTCATTGCAATTGGTGCAGCTGAGGTGGTGTTGGAAAAGTGGCACCAGGTACTGCTGTAAGGTTGACCGGGTCGTCGCCATACGCTTGGAATGTAGGAATGCGAAACCACATGCCTTCTGTAAATGCCACAAGACACCGTCACAGTGCTTAATGCTGAATTCTACAAATCCAAGGTACTACTCCCTGATGGACTCTTACAGAACAACAGCGCAGTATACATCTGATGCAGTCGTTAATATTCATCCCCATGCAGCACTTTTTGCATTCAAGGCTATTGTGTCGAAGATTCACATGCATCCGTGGGACACATCAGTTGTCCAAGGGAGCAACTTAGTCTGTGCAGAGTCAAGTGTAACACAATTTCAATGAAACAATTTATGAACCTCTTTTCTGTAAACTGGGGCAAGCGTTACAGTTCCAGGGTGTTCACCTAGTGCACAAATATTCATATCAGCAAAATGTGACAACAACAGTGCACACACTCTGCCTATAGGTAGCCGTGCCAGATGTCCTATTTCAGACTTTCTTCCCCGTCACAAGTACTATGTTGACATACGTCATGAAGGTGATACATTGGTGCTCCTGCTAAAGCTCTGTGGTTCTCAGTTTACTGCAGCAAACATAGCCAATATTGCTATGCACTGCTTCGTCAAACTGGCATGTTCAACCAGCACACAGGCACAGCTTAAGAACGTCAATTGCTCATGTAGTTTTCCACTCTGTTGAAGCGGCAAGCTCATGACGCAAACATATGCACTTGTTTTGAAAAGAGGTAGCACTTACTGCCCGACATATTAATTTTCTCACAACATTTGTCAACATTGCAGCAGTTTATAAGTGGTTGAAGTCAGAAAAATCGGAAAAATGACTTGTGTCACATTAAAAGCGTTTAAGCTTATCATAAGCTGTCATCAAACCTGGGAAGAAAACATTTAGCCTCATCAGCAGGTCATGTCGTCAAAAGCAAAATTTAAACATGTCAGCCCATCAGCCGCAGATGCCGTCGTCAAAAAAGGAATAAAACCTGTTCAGCAGCTGCTGCCGTCAAAGGAAGAGTGAAAACATGTAGCCTCATAAGGAGGTCATGTCGTCAAAAGCAAAATTCAAACATGTCAGCCCATCAGCAGACGCCGTCGTCAAAAAAGAAATAAAGCCTGTTCAGCAGCTGCTGCCATCAAAGGAGGAGTGAAAACATTTACCCTCATGAGCAGACGATACGTCGTCAAAAGCAAAATTCAAACATGTCAGCCCATCAGCAGACGCCGTCGTCAAAAAAGGAATAAAACCTGTTCAGCAGCGGCTGCCGTCAAAGGAGGAGTGAAAACATGTAGCCTCATCAGCAGGTAATGTCGTCAAAAGCAAAATTCAAACAAGTTAGCCTATCAGCAGACGCCGTCGTCAAAAAAGGAATAAAACCTGTTCAGCAGCTGCTGCCGTCAAAGGAGGAGTCAAAACATTTAGCCTCATCAGCAGGTGATGTCGTCAAAACCAAACTTATAAAGCAAGGAGGCTCATTAGCACATGCTGTCGTCAAATGAAGAAAAAACATTTAGGTTCATAAGATTATGCTGTCGAGGAAAAAGCTTAGAATATGCAACAATAACTGGCATGCCTTACAGGCTTAGCGCAACTGCGTCCCGCAAGGCAGTTGCTGGGGCAGGTGTGTCGTGTCCCTGCAAAGGATCAGGAGGTGACACATCTGTTCCACTGTCGGGGAGAGCTTCGTCGTCGTTGAGCTGGTCGGAAGCCCTCTGTGCGATGTTGTGCAGGACACAGGCTCGCAACACGGTATCGACAGCTTGTGGAATTGTTAGGACGTCAATTGCAGACGGCGTCGGAAACGGCACTTCAGCAATCCAAAGGCGCCCTCAGTAACCACTCGCTGCCGATTGTGGGCACTGTTGAAGGCCTGCATGTGTGGCTGCCACCTTCCTGTAGCCTGCTTGTAGGGGGTCAGCAGCCAAGGTTGCAGCGGGTAGGCAGAGTCCCCAACGAGGTACCCACCTGCAAATGTGTATGTGGGAAGCTTGCTATAGAAAAAACAATACAAACAAGGGCAATATTTTTATGAATCGTGAGTAGAGGAAGAAAATGAACATGCTCTTTGTATTTTTAGTATAAAGATTATCTGCACAAAAATCTACCCGAAGAAACTTGTGCTGCCACAAGTGGAACTGCATTGTTGGCAAATTAATTTTTACACATTGCAAATTTGCCTGCGCCTCCATCCAGAATTCAACCAAATTTATAGAAGTGCTGCTGTAGCACATACTTTAATGGGTAAATATGTGCATACCTCACTAGCATTTCTCTATAATTACCTTTCCTCGAGCTTTTGCACCTCAAAACGGATTAAGTTCGGCATGCGTGGCAGACCATCTGGCCCAACAAAATGTGCACATTATCGCCGATACGGCATCGGCCGGAAACAGGGAGATGACTTACATGGTATTATTAATCAGCATTTCACAATTTACCTACGTATGCCTCTGTAGTTGCGGTGACAGTTTGCGGTTATTAGGTCACCAATTCTTACCTTCGCACTTGGACGCCGCGTTCTCGAAGAAGAAGCTTTCCCGCAACACACGGGCGTCGTGGGCACTCCCCGGAAACCCGGCGAACACATCCGTGAACAACATGTCCGCGTCACAGGTGCCCTGCACGACGATCGAGTGGAATTTCTTCCTGTTATAATATATCTCCTCCAACTTCGATGGCCTGGAAATGCGGATGTGGCATCCATCGACGGCCCCAATGACGTCCGGCAGGGCACCACGACGACCGAGTGACGAAAACGTCCGCTTCATCCTTCCGCGCTCGTCGGCGTCCGGCCACCGGATCTCTCGGGCGCTGATGGAATACAAGAATGCCAACACCCGGTTGATGGCGAGGTGCACGCTGGATTCGGCGACGTCGAACTTGTCTGCAATCCGGTACATCGCACTCTGCGTACCGATGTACGTGAGGACGATGAGCAAGGTCTTCTCGGAGCTCATTTTTCTTCGTCCACGGTTCCCAACAGGGTAGAATGCAGAATTCTCAAATTCAGCTCCAAACTGAGCGACCGTGGACCGTGAGAGCCTGAACATCTTGCGGAATTCAAACTCCAAGCACGTGGAGACGACCCGCTCAACCTACAGGGGCACTCGGTGCCGCTCCTCCCTCACCAGCTTCGTCAAAATCAGAAGCGCAACGTAGAGGTCGGCGGAACATTCGTCGTCGCTGTCGCAGTCACTTCCATCGGAATCTGAACTCTCAGATTCCAGCAATTCAAGCACAGCGGCAAGAGCGCGAACATCTTCCGCCGACATCTTCGAGAGCAGACGATGCAGCAGACGATGTCGAAAGTCGTATTCCCGCCTCTCGTTTTTTGCCGGGCGGCGCCTGCCAAAGAACGCACAGCTCCAATGGTACGTCACTGTGACGTCACTTCCTGTCCAAACAGGAAGTGTTCGGACTCACCGCGGATTATCCGAGACTGGTAAATCGAAGAGGTCCACTGGCTGCAACCGCACGCTGCTATCAGCCTACGCGCAGGCACCGGTGAGCCACCCACTACCGTGGCGGCGACCTCCCTTCCGCCTCAGTCTTCTACACCACTGTCATCCACAGCCGGTGTAGACTCCAAGGCGGGTTTCACCTCCAGCGGCGCATCCGCGTGAAGTGCCCGACAACCACGAACCATGGGCCTGTTCGATTTACGGGAGTTCTGGCAGCCTGCTCTCGGGCAGGAAGTTGCGTCATGATTACGTTGACACCGGAAGCCGGGACCGAGAAATCCCAGCAGCCGCGACGAGCGCTGCGAAGCAACCTTTTTTCTGTCGTCTGCTACAGTTTCGGCGGCAAAATGTCGGACGCCGCAAGAAGTGCGCTCGCTGCTCTCGTCGACACGTTTTGTGCGGACCGTCGTCTTCTTAAAATGGGGACGATTGCGAGGTCGACGTCTTCATTGTTTGCGTTGTCCTCGCGATGATCGAGCGGGAAAACGGCACCGCGTATCCCTCTACGTAGAGGACGTTGTGCCGACGTACGTGGACTTTGAGTTCAGCGACTGTTTCGCCTGTCGCGGCATACTGTGGCAGCCCTGGTCGCCGAGTTTGAAAGCTCGGCTTTCTACCCAGAAGGACTGCGTGGACGCCCCAAAATGCCTGCCGAGAAGACAGTACTCATCGCCCTTTCGTACATCGGGACCCAGTGTACCATGCACCTAAATTTGATGTGAACGAATCGTCTATTCATGCTGGGGTCTACCGAGTCATCGGATTCCTCATCTCGATCTGCGGACGGGAAATTTGCTGGCCTGACCTAGCCGAACGGGAGCGGAACAAGCGGGCGTTTTGACGCACTCGTTCGTCGTGCCACGGCCGCTCGATGGAAACTAGGTCTAGTTTCCATTGAGCGGCCGTGGTCGTGCAAACGGAGGGCTGCCTGACGTTATCGGCGCGATTGATGGGTGCCATGTCCGCATTTCTAGACCCTCGGAACCCGAAGAGAGTTAGTATAATCCGCAAGACGTTTCACTCTATCATACTCCAGGGGATCTTCAATGCGGACATGGTGTTCATTGACGCGTTCGCCGGCTTTCCCGGTAGCGCCCACGACGCCAGAATGCTGCGAGAGAGCTTTTTGCTTTCCAGAGGCAGCATCGAAGTGCGAAGGTGAGAAAAATTAATGTTTAGCCAGGTGGCGAGCGAAACATCAGGGAGGTTGATAAGCACACACAGAAATTCGGGTACTTATTACAAAGAAGCGTAGGATGCTATAAACGTACATATTGCATCTATACATTTGGCTGTGAGCAGACGAATAATTTGTTTTCGATTCTCAGGGAGTAATCGACCAAACTGAGTCAGTAGATCAAGTTTCTTGACCTAGACAGCTAACTTGGCAGATGCCTGCTGTTGTGCTACGCACATGCTTAGTTGCTTCCGCGACAGCTCCTATTACATCGCATTCAAATTCACTTGCAGGGGGATACATCTTGGGCGACTCGGCGTACCCGCTGCATCCATGGTTGCTGCCACCTTACCGGCAGACGCCCGCCTTTCAGCCATGGATGCAGATGTGCAACACCGCCCACAGCAAGCAAGGGGTGGCCGTTGAAGGTGCCTTCGGCATCCTGAGGGGTCGGTTCCAGCGCCTTTATTACATCGATGTGGGCAGCGTACAGCACGCGGTGGAGATCGTTGTTGCCGCCTGTGTGCTGGACAACATGGCGACGAGGTGCTGCGACACTGCTGAGGAGCTCGCCGGCACCGACAGCGGCACAGATGTGTCGCCAACCGACTGTGGCGACGATGGCGACACGTCGGCAATGGCCAGCTCCTTGCGGGACAGGCTTGCGCAGGCCTTGTAGGATGGTCGGACTCTATTTTTTTCATTCATGGCTTTTCCACTGTTATTTGACCTGGGGTTACACTGGGAGCCCGTGACGTTTTGCATTTTATTTCTGGCATGTTTCGGTATTTGTACTTGCTTCTTGCAGCTCAATGACCTGGGCTTCCACAGCCAGCCAGTGACTTTTTGTATTTTATTTCTGCCATGTTTCGGCTAATCGGATGAACGTGCTTCTTGCAGTTCTATGACCTGTTATGTTTCGGTTATTTGGGGATAATTTGTTCTTTGCTGTTTCATGACCTGGTCTTGTACCATGAGCCCAGTGCTTTTGCTATCTTGTATTCGTATTCTCAAGTCACCACTACGGGTCCGTGGTTCTCAAATGGGATTTCATAAACCCACAAGCAAACATTTTTCTCCCGGTCTTTGGCAACCAGTCAGGCAGTGGCTGATTTACATTGTACGCACCGCACAACTACTGCACTTCTGTTAACCTATTTCACTCTTACTCACAATTTGTGAGGGGCGCTCGTAAAAAGCTTTGAAGTTAATTGTGCTGGGTGAGTAGGGACGCCTACTTTTCTTTTAGGCCGCTCATTGATCTGGTAGTCTCCAGAGGTGTCTGCGAGGGACAGAGCGAAAATCACGCTCCATCTGAGCCCGCTCAGGTTCCACATCAGGGGCTACATCCCACAATATGGACCAGACACCTAGCTTGTGGCGTCCTTTGAAGCTGATGTGAATAGGGACGCACGTGATCGTGCCGGAGTGAAAAATGCGTTGATAGAGTTCCAGGAAACCACAGTAATGAAGGCAAAATTTACCTTTGCTTACCATGATTAAGTTGGGTTGTAACTCCAGAAAATATCCTCATTTTTCTATGCGTGAAATGGCTTCGAAACTTGTCTCGATGTTTTCTGAACGACTGTTGTGAGCACACTTTTTCGGGCGTGGCTGGTGTTTTTGAAACGCAAATAGCGAAACAGGTGAAATGGTAGTGCAGAGATTTTGCTTTATGTGAGGCTGTGCCGCGTATTGCTGAACTGGTTGAAACAAAGTGATCAGGCAGTGTTGTTAATTAAAGGAACATGTTTCACGCTACAGTTGTGTTAATTACCTTAGGTATCCCCCTCCACCCCCCCTCCCCCGATTCTCCTGCAAGGGGTCCCATCACTTGCATAAGCCCACAAGGAGTCCCCGTCCCGCATCGGTGCCTGAGAACCACCGCTGTGGAGCATTACTTCACGCTACTCCTCAGGTTGCTCGACCCCACAAGCGCTGTAGAAGGCACCTCAGAGAATAAAATATGAAAAAATGTTTCTTCTATGCAGCAATAACCACTTCGTACAAAACGTGAATACTATAGCAGAAACACAGTAATAAAAAACGTGTGTTCAACAATGTTAAACAACTGGGCATGAATGGAGCTTTAAATAGAATATTTAGGCCAAACTAAGATCCTGCCATGAGAAACGTCAGCAAGTGTCACTAGATACAGGCCTCAACCGGGTGAAATACAACAGCAACGGCTGCACTATACATCTATATATATATATATATATATATATATATATATATATATATATATATAATTGTACTGGAGATAGTTGTCCCCGATACGACGACATACCTTGCGCTTAGTGTGCGGCCAATCTCCACTGTGCAACCGACGGGGTATTTTGGCGGACGAAGGACTGCTATGTGCCGCATGATGATGGCAGGCGCAAGGCGCTGGGCGAGAGAGAAGAAGAGGAACGGTCAGCATCGCGAGTGGCTCGCTCTAAGAGAACGCACCGAGACATCGGTCTGCGCTGCCTTGCCCGTCTCTGGTCTCTGCCTCTTTCCAAGCGTCTTGCTGGTCCCCAGCTATAATCCCCCTATAATATATATATATATATATATATATATATATATATATATATATAGATAGATAGATAGATAGATAGATAGTTTATTGCACATCATAGTGGTACAAGGGTTTCCTTGCCTTCCGAAGCACGCAGTGCTTGTGGGAAGGCAGGCAGAACAGCAGCATCCGACCAGACGGGCAGTAGGGGTACTTTTTGTGGAAAGAGAACAGAGAAAGAAAAAAAGCGTGAAATGAAAGGATCGCGATGACAAGCAGCCATTGACTTATAAAAAATGTAAAGAACGTCACAAAAAGGACAAGCGGTATCATGAAGATAAAGTATGTATATATATGTACATGTATATATGTATATATACATGTACACGTATATATACATGTACATATATACATGTACATGTATATATACATGTACATGTACAAACTATGTATATATATTTATATATACATAGCGAATCAGAAAATTGGAAATGAGGGGCTCCATGAAATAGGACAGAAAATAAGGGTTGGCAGTCAAGAAAACCTCGGAAAGCAAAAGGGAGGTTGTGGTGGGTCAGAGAAAGAGATGAAGAATTTTTTAGTCAAAAGAAAGTGGTGAAAAAATGGGTTCGTATCCCACCCGGCGGGCATTTTTTTCACCACTTTCTATGACCCACCACAACCTCCCCTTTGCTTTCCGAGGTTTTCTTGACTGCCAACCCTTATTTTCTGTCTATATATATATATATATATATATATATATATATATATATATTATTTTTCTACCTAGAGTGAGCTCACCGCTTCTTCCTTCGCTTCCAGTCGGCGGCCGGCCTACTTGGTTTAGCAGGGAGACTGACCACTGAGCGTTCTTGAGGCTTTCCTCTGGCAATGCGTTGCTCGTTCACACTCGGCCACACTGCGAAGAGGCCTCCCAGCAAACTGTTGGTGTGGGCCTCTGGCACTGGCTTCACGGTGAACCCACGAAGAGCTGAAAAGTCCGTTGTACGATTCCTGTCGGTGATTGGTTCTCAACGCTCGGTTCCAATCTTTCTTTCTGGTTCGTGTCACAAATTTGTTTTCTTCCGTTGCGCAGGAAGTCATGATGGCTTCTTGAATGATCATTCCCTCTACCCCCAACCGGCGCGTCATAATGTCCTTGCATTCGTATTGCAGGAGGTCGATACTGCCGCCCTGGTTATCCTGGTTTCCGCTTTTGATAACAGCCGCTGAAACATCCTTGTCTGTGAAAAGTGCATTTTTGGTTTGTACATGAATATCGTCGTCCATCCGGTCTCTTGACGGTGCTTCGTTGCTTTCTTCAGCTGGCATCTCCTCGTGCTCAGTCTCACCGGACAGGGCAGAAATGATGGCCCGTTCCTGACCCGAGGCTTCAGAAACGCCGGCGGATGAGTTGCTCAGAGTATCCATCGCAACCTTCTCCTCGTGTTTTTGTAGCGGCGACAGGCGCTGCGTGTGGTTGTTGGAGTCGCACGTCACGGTGAATGGAACGTGGCCTTCCGATGGCACCTTGGAGTAGTTAAAGCACTCTTTTGGACTCCCACGCCTCACGCTATCCTGGTTTGAGGTTCTGGGTGTCGTGATGCCCGCAAAGTAGCAGTAGCTTCGTTTCGTCGAATCAATGGAGCAGAGCTTCAGTAAATCTGGCGAATGCTCTGGCGTACCTTTGGATGCCGACTGGGCATGCGCCGAATGGTCAGCATTACTCTTCTGTTGGCTATGTAGTTAAGCTATGTATAGGCGCCTGGACGTTCCAAAAGGATCTCTTCGGTGACCAAGCTCAGCGGAGACGCCAACTTCCCCGATCCTGTGGGAGTCAGATGTGGTTCGCTGCCACGGGAGAACTGCGTCTGCATAGGAGAAAGCGTCTAACTGGCTACGCGCTCGGTAAAAACATTTCGGAAGCTGGGCTCCGTTTTCAATGACACTCGGACTCGTCCCACTGGTCGCCTTTTCATCTATCAGGGACATATTACTCGATTCGGGTGTTTGGTCTACGTTGTCGGCCAAGGGCTGAGCCGAGGTTCGCACGCAAGGATCCGGTGCTGGCTGCGTTGCTCCCTGCTGCAGTCCTACAGCCAGACGGACGAAGGCTTGTGGGCTCAACTCCGGCGGCTGCACGGCCAAGGCTGCAGCTAAAATGGGGTCAGCCAGGCCATCTATGACGTACCACTTCGCCACAGGAGACGCCCAGGCGAAGTCGCAGCCTGCGAGAAGGCGGAGCTTATCGGAGATGTAGACCGCAACGTTCTCGCTAGGGCCTTGCAGGCGGGCACGCATTTCCGTGAAGCGAGAGTTGTAGCTGGCTGACAATCCACTGAACGCCGCTATTAATGCCTCGCTCCAGCTTGGCCAGGTGGGATAGGAGTGACCTTCGTAAAGGTGCCACGCTCGGGCAGCGTCGCGCAGGCGTTCTTGTGCAACGAACAGTTTGGTGCGGTCGGACCAGGCATGGTGGGTACCAAGGGCTTCAATTAGCTTCACCCAAGAAAGAGCGTCGTCCTCGAACCCTCGGAAGACCGGGACTACCGTGTGGGCGGGCGATGGAAACGTGCTGGGAATGGCGTCGCGAAGCTGCTGACACATCTCTTTGAGAGCCTGGGCAGTCCAAAACGGGTGGCTGCTACGCGCAGCACTGGTCGCCATCGGTAAAGGTTGGTCACTCTCGGAGAAGAGGTGAAAGTCCGTAGAAATAACGGCGCGAACGGCGGACGCAGCGGCGAGTCAAGAAGACGTCGGCCGCTGGGGAAAGTCGCGCCCAAGGCTGGCCCACCTGGGGGCTGGGTTGTCCTTGCGTTCGGCGCTTATGGTGCGACCGGGGCCCACGGATGAAGTCGGGCAGCAGGTCTGAAAGGCGTGCCAGGCCTTGGCCGCTGCTGAGGGCCGTCACTGCGGCTGGATCGCCGCGAGGGAGAGCAGGTAGGGAGGCTGGGTCGCCTCGGGGCTTGAAAAATTGTCGACTGCGCCACTTGTAATGAATCAGACGTCCGATGCCTACGACGCCATGTCAATTTTCTACCCAGAGCGAGCTCCCCGCTTCTTCCTCCACTTCCAGTCGGCGGCCGTCGTACTTGGTTTAGCAGGGGACTGACCAGTGAGCGTTCTTGAAGCTTTCCTCTGGCAATGCGTTGCTCCTTTACAATATATATATATATATATTATATATCGTAAGGAAATGAGGGGCTCGTTGAGGAAATACAGAAAGATAGGTCAGCAGTCTACAACGCCAATGGAGGCATAGGGTGGTGTGGTTGGGCTCTTTTCTTTTTCACTACGGTTAATTAAGTAAACTTTTTTTTTAAATATACAGAAGAAAGAAAGAAAAACACGCGCCCAGAGTGGGGACCGCACCCACGCCTTTCGATTACATGTCGAATGCCTTACCAATTCGGCTATCTTGGCGACTGTGTTCTCCTTCACTTCCTTAGCTATTTATATTTACTAGAAGTGTATCTGACGCTTGAGGGTGGTAGCCAGCGCCACTCTGACTACACGGGGAGAAGGGGACCTTCTTTTTCAACCCCCGGGGCGTGACTCGAACGTCTACAGCGTGTCATGAGCGAGTTACTGACGGGAAGCCCTCTTACGCTACCTAAGCATCAAGGCTGCCAGAACCGAGACCCTCGCTAGGCTTTCGAAGAATAATATCGTAAGGAAATGAGGGGCTCGTTGAGGAAATACAGAAAGATAGGTCAGCAGTCTACAACGCCAAAGGAGGCATAGGGGTGTGGTTGGGGTCTTTTCTTTTTCACTACGGTTAATTAAGTAAACATTTTTTTTAAATATACAGAAGAATAAAAGAAAAACACGCGCCCAGAGTGGGGACCGAACCCACGCCTTTCGATTACATGAAAAAAAGAAAAGAGCCCAACCACACCCCTGTGCCTCCTTTGGCATTGTAGACTGCTGACCTATCTTTCTGTATATATATATATATATATATATATATATATATATTATATTATACCGATGGCTAATGCCAGGAGACTTGGCGGACGACGTTTATTCGGCGAGCGGTACCCTGGCCAGAGCAGGATCAATCACGATGGCGATGACGGTGCGTCCCAGAAAGACGACGAGCGATCAGATGATGATAGAGGCTCACAATGCAGCAACGACGACGAAACACGAATGCGGTATCGGCCAGTCATAATACTGAGCTATGGCCTGATGACGGGACATTTAAGATTCGAGCTTACAATATTAACCCCCCTCGGCGGAAGCGGCCATCCTGGCCGTCACAGTCAGGTAGAGGGTGCCCGTCGAATGGAAGGCTTGATTCGGGAAACATGAACGATCTCAGTTCCACGGCACCGGCGGTCACTGACACCGGAAGTAGGGGTTACGCGGTAGTTAACTGGTGAGGTCTGCGCGATGATTGTGTAGGGGCCAATGAAGCGGGGAAGAAACTTCGCGCATAACCCAGGGGCACGGAGAGGGGTGCACAGTAGGACTTCTTCCCCGGGTTGGTAGGATACAGAACGATGTCTCCAATCGTAGCGGAACTTGCGGCTGTTTTGGCAGGCTGCCCTGTTCATACGGGCAAGACTGCGGCAGTGCGCAAGTCGGTAAACAAACTGGTCGGGCAGGCTTGCAGTAGAAGTTCCGGGTGCAGAAAGGAGATGTGTCAAGTACCGACGAAGGGGAACGGCCGTAGACAAGGAAGAAAGGAGAGAATCGTGTGGTTTGTTGTACAGCGGTGTTGTAGGCGTAGGTGACAAAAGGTAAAATGGTATCCCAGCTGGTGTGGTCCGGTCGAATGTAAAGGAAATCATGTCGGAAAGAGTACGGTGGAAGCGCTCAGTGATGCCCGTTTGTTTGCGGGTGGTAACTGGACGTAACCTTGTGAATGGTTTCAGCGGCACGAAGAACTTCGGAAAGGAGAGTAGAAAGGAACGTCCTTCCGCGATCACTGAGCAAAACGCGAGGCGGACCATGACGCAGGCAGATTGCTTGCAAGAAGAATTCCGCAACCTCTGAGGCGCAGTTCGTTCGAATAGCCGCTGTTTCTGCATAGCGGGTCAGGTGGGCAACCCCGGTGACAACCCACCGATTACCGGCTGGGGTGGCTGAAAGGGGTCCGTACAGATCGATCCCTACAACTTCGAATGGAGTCGAGGGGCATAGAAAGGGTTGTAGCGTCCCAGCTGGACTCGAGGTCGGTTGTTTACGGCGTTGACACGGTTCACAGGATGAAATGTATTTGGCGACACTTGTTGAAAGTCCGGGCCAAAAGAAGCGGCTTTTTATGCGATCGTATGTCTTAATGTAGGCAAGATGACCAGCGGTAGCATCGTCGTGAAAACTTCGTAATAGCTCTTTCCGAAGGGAACGCGGAACCACAGGGACCCATTTGTCGCCAGTAGGATGATAGTTGACGTGGTAAAGGCATCCGCCATTCATGAGTTTTAATCTGTTAAGTTGTCGACGCTAACGGCTGTTGAGAGGTTGGGTTGAACCGTCTAAGAGGTCGATGAACCGTCTAGGAGGCGGCAGTACGTATGAGCTCGTTGTAAGGAGAGAATATTAGAAGGTAACGCCTGGCTGACGGGCTCGGTGGAGGCAATAGTAATGGCTGGCTCCGTCGGAGGTGGCGCTTGACAACTTTCCTCTGTCGACAACACCGGGCAGCGTGAAACTGCATCGGCATCCGAGTGCTTTTTGCCGGATTTGTACACCACGTCAAAATCGTACTCTTGCAGATTAAGTATCCAGCGGCCAAGGCGTCCGGTTACATTCTTGAGGGAGGATAGCCAGCAGAATGCATGGTGATCCGTTACAGCGGTGAAGTGACGACCATACAAGTATGGTCGAAACTTTTGGACAGACCAAACTACAGCCATGCACTCCTGCTCGGTTATTGCGTAGTTACGCTCTGCTGGCGTCAACGTCCGGCTGGCGTAGGCAACAACGTGCTCCAAAGATGATGAATTGCGTTGCAGGAGCACAGCACCAATACCATGTCCACTGGCGTCGGTGTGTAGTGTAGTCGGAGCGTTGTCATTAAAAAGGCTAAGTACGGGTGCAGAAGTAAGAGCCTGTTTGAGCTGCCAGAAACGCTGTTTCGCATTCTTTAGACCAGGTAAATGGTGTGCCAGAAGCTACGAGCTGGTTTAAGGGTGAAGCTATTGCCGAAAAGTTCCGAATGAATCGACGGAAGTATGAAGCCAATCCAAGAAAACTGCGGAGTACTTTCTGACAAAAAGGTCGGGAAAATTTATTACGGCTCTCGTTTTATCCGGATCGGGGCGAAGGCCATCCTTGCTCACAACGTGCCCCAACACTTTGATGGACGTGGTTTGAAAAGTGGCATTTTTTGCATTGAGTTGGAGACCGGCGTCGCTGAGGCCAGTTATTACTTGGTCCAGGCGTTGAAGGTGTTCGGCAAATGAGAGGAAAAGATAACAATGTCGTCCAGGTAACAGAGACAGGTTTTCCATTTAAAGCCACTGAGGACATTATCTATCATTCTTTCAAATGTAGCGGGAGCATTGCGAAGCCCGAATGGCATTACATTAAATTCGTAGAGGCCATCGGGTGTTGCGAAAGCTGTCTTTGCTTTGTCGGCTTCGTGCGTGGGGATCTGCCAGTATCACGATCGAAGATCGAGACTAGAAAAGAATTCTGCCCCTTGCAAGGTGCCGAGTGCGGCGTCGATGCGCGGTATCCGATAAACATCCTTGCGAGTGATCTTGTTGAGGGACCTGTAATCCACACAAATCCTCACGGAACCGTCTTTCTTCTGAACTAGCACCACAGGTGATGACCAGGAGCTAGCTGAAGGACGAATAATATTTCGCTTCAACATGTCGTCCACGTTTTCTTGAATAATTTTACGTTCTTTAAGTGAAACACGGTACGGGCGCCGACGGACGACGCAGGAACCATCCGTTTCAATACGATGGGTGGCCATAAAAGTCTGCCCCAGAACAGAAGAGTTAGTGTCAAATAAAGCTTTGTGCTTTTCCAGTAAGGTCAATAGGGTGTTCGTTTGCTCCGTGGAAAGGTCGGGATTGATATTCACACAAATAGGGACATCCGGCTGTTTAAGATCAGCAGAATTGCCCACTCTCGCAAAAGAGTGAAGAGGAAGAACGTCAACAGCATCATCGTGGGGCACAGGAGCAATAGCGGCGTGCTGGGGTACCAAAAGGATCTCCGACGTCGAATTTATAGCGGTGAGATAGGCAGATCCACGAGAAAAACGGACAAGGCATGGCGGTATTACAGTCCTTTAACAAAGAATTTTCCGGTTGGTGCAATCAACACATCGCCGTCAACAATATTGTCTGATGACAGTGAAAGAACAGCTTCTTGTCCAGGGAAAAGTGTACAGTCGGAGGTCGTCACCAAACGTAGATCTGACGCGCTATCGACAACACTTGCGAGCTCTGTTCTTGCGATATCAATCATTGGTTGACCACAGGAGATGATAGCAGATGCCGAACGTAAAAAGTCCCAACCCAGAATTACTTGATAGACGCACGAAGAGAGTACTGCAAACTGAACGTGATGGCGACTGTCATTGATGAGTATGCGCGCAGTACAATATCCTGAAGGCCGAATCATATCCCCGTTCGCACTACGCAGAGCTGGGACCGAGTAAGGAGTCCTCTTCTTTCTTAGTTGAGAGCACAAACGTTAAGAATGATAGATATGCTGGCACCTGTGTCTACCAATGCGTCAACAGGAATTCCATCAACGATGACAGTCAAAGTGTTCTATGGCCGGTCCGGGGGTCTTACATTTTCCCTTTGTGTTGCAGTTTCGGCCCCCAAAACTGCAGGACCTAATTTTCCGGCGCGTGGCTGGTATCACGCAAGACTGGTCGCAGAGGCGACACAGCCCGACGGTGTGGTGATGGTGAACGGCGTCGTTCGTTTCGGGAGTTGCGAGGAAAGTCAGCGGGGTCAGGTGGAGGGTGATGACGACGTGGCGGCGACGTATAACGCTGTTGGCGGTAGCCGTAGCTAAAACGCATGTTGTCGCTCTCGTAGGTGTCGTAGCCACGTCGCTCGTCCTGTTGACGCCGGCGGCAAAACCGGGAGATGTGGCCACGTATACCGCAGTAATTACAAACCGGTCGGCCCACAGCTATGTCTTGTCGGGGTGGTCGCCATGCCTGGTAGGGAGAACGGGGACCCAGAGGCCGTAGGAATGGCCGCCACATAGTTGGTAGCAGGTTGAGCCAGGATCGGGGTCAGCGGCATGGATGGTCGCCGAGCAACCTCTGAGTAGGATGGAATCGTCAGAGGAGTCGGAGGGTCGGGAGGAGTGAGGCCTGGCATAGCGGCAAGCTCCTGTTTAATGATTTTCCGTAGGCCAGTTGTAGAAGGCTGAACATAGGCACCAGGAGCACAAGGAGAACTGTAATCACGGAGCTCTTCACGGATGATAGCCCGTATCAGCGCCCGCAGGTCGTCATCTCTGGGGTACTGCGGCGTGATGACCTCCTGCTGCAACGGATAGACTGCAGTTCGTTCCAGCCTTTGGCAGGTCGTGGTTACATCAGGACAGTCGGCGGGTTTTGAAGAGCGAGAGCCGTGAACCAAATTGATTGATGCCCTTCATGATGTGACGAACGCGGTCTCCCTCCGACATGTCGCTGTTAACGCGGCGGCACAACGCAAGAACATCCTTAATGTACGAGGTGTAAGTCTCGTGAGCCTGCTGGGCACGGCTTTCTAGCTTCTTTGCAGCTTCGGATCGAGCAGCGGAAGAGCCGAAAATCTGGCGCAGTTGCGTGGCGAAGTCCGACCAGTCACTGATACGGCGCTTATTGTTCAAAACCATGTCTTGGCTGCTTTGTCCAGGGACCACGAGACATTTTCAAGCTTCGCGTGATCGTCCCACCTGTTAAAAGCGCTGACGCGTGCGAAGGTATCAAGCCGCTCCTCGACGTCCTCACCCCGAAGGCCAGTGAACATCGGCAGATCCTGCTGGTCGGTGGTTACGAAGTAAGGTGGGGAAGGCGGCTGAACCCGCCGCCGCTGTTCGGCTGCCGGTTCCGTGGAAGGTCCCGCTGTCATAGGCATGGTGTCTTGCGGTAAGCGATGAACCCGAACGGAGCTCCAGGGGTGCACTCAGAGATGGAGGGCAAGGATCAAGCCGCACGTTCCACCATTTGAGACGCAATGCCAGGATACTTGGCGGAGGACGTTCATTCGGCGAGCGGTACCCTGGCCAGAACAGGATCAATCACGTTTGGCGATGATGGGTGCGTCCCAGAAGACGACGAGCGATGAGGATGATGATGGACGCACACAATGCAGCGACGACGACGAAACACGAAGGCGGTATTGGCCTGCCATAATAACTGGAGTCGTGCCTGATGACGGGACATTTAAGATTCACGCTTACATATATAATATATATATATATATATATTATATGTGTGTGTGTGTGGGGGGAAGGGTAGGTAGGTGGGTGTGTGTACATAAACGTAGTGCCAACACAAAATCAAGTTTTGCTCCTTAGGCAGCAAGCGCTCTTTTTGATGGCCTCGTTGCGCCCCTTGTTCACCGCTCCTCCGCTTTCCGGCAGGCACTCCCGGTGACGTCTCTCTCTGTAAGCCTCTGTCTCCTTAAGGTAATCCGGAAGACCACCCACGATTGTGTGAACGTTTTCCTGCCGCCTTTTCTTGGCCGGGGGTTGGTCATTGCTGGCAGGGACGGCAGGCACCTCTGGCGGCACAGGGGATGTGGCAGATCTGCTGGGCAGCCGAGAACTAGACGCTGGTTCTTCTTCCGCGGTTCATTCTGCTGCCCTCTTCGTGCTTGGGCCTGCTCTGGCAAGAGCACAAGGCACACGTACACTTTTCGACAATCACTGAAGGGTATTAATTCTTCTAGTTTAACATCGCAATAAAGCATGCGATTTTCACGGCGTGATCCATACGCGAGTTAAATATTTTGCATGGAGTAGCATGGCGCCCTGACAATTCAAAGGAAAAAGAAAACCCGTCGTGAGATACAGCACAACCTGAGCAGAAAATACCTTAAGAAAGCCATTATTTCAAACATCCCACTAAACACAACATGCACATGCCAGTGAGGGCCATTGACAGGGCCAAAGGTTTTGAATTAATAAGCCTTCATGCTGCCCGTTCTATTACCGTCACACTTGTATTACAACTCCCATTTATAACTCACATTAACCTCTACGAATTACACTTAATCCGCTCAAGACAAAAGTTATTGGTGCATGAAATCTCCAAACCATGACATTTTCAAGTGAAATGAGAACATTTCACAAGACAAGCTTACTCTTCGTTTGTTCGAACCCTGGGGCCCGCCGACATGACAAACTCTCAGGACACATGAGAGCTTATCTTGTGAAATAAGAACTTTTAACAAGACAAGCTTACTCTTCGTTTGTTCCGACCCTGGGGCCCACCGACAAGACGAACTTCGGTTTCACAGAGTGGCTCGTCTTGGATATTTCTTCCAGTGGCTTGAGCATATAAAATATAACGACACAAGCTTCTCGATCGAAAAGACACGCACGTTGTCTCTGTGAGAACGCTGCGCCATACATGGGCTAGTACTGCTACATTTGTGAAGAATAGCTGTTATCCTTTTATTTCCACACTAACTAGCATCAAAAAGCAATTCTTTTACGCCCGATGAACTCATCTCATTTTTTTCACGCGCATTAGATGCACCCATCATAGAAAAAATGCATTGTTTAATCCTAATAAGTTACGTTGTTGAATTTAAACCTTTAAATTTAGGGGAGTATTGTTTTCATATCAACCCGCAAGTTGCCTGTTGAAACAGAAATGTCTTCGTAAATGTATACGCAAAAAAGCGAAATCAATTACAATAAATTCCCGTTCGTCTTTTGCGCGGACATGCCTGGATTTTGAGGAAAGCGCGATCCTACCATGTTCGCCAGCTGTTGCCTATATAGTTTTAAAATAAATGTTCAATATAGCACCGTTTTTCTCCTGCGCAAAATCGTTAATTACAGGCATTGAATTATCACTAATTAATATATTCCTGCAAGTATGCACACATTCTAGACCTAGTGGCCATTGAAGATTGGTTTTGATAAACATGCTCACTCTTCGAACGCCAAGACCTCCGCCTCCTTGCCCGTCGTGTTGCTCGAACTGACGAGCTTCTTGTAGCGCCTTTCCCAATTGCGCCATTATTTTCCACTTCGGAAGGCGTCATGCATCCTGGGAAAATGTCGTTAATTTTTTTCCGCAAGGCCCTCCCACAGCTGACGTTTCGTGAGCATTCTTGTAGGCGGATCATTTCTGATGTACTTGTAGGCGTCAATAAAAAAAGGTTTTCGCCTCATTCCACGGTTCTTCGTTCGCCGACTCCGTCCTCTCAGGGCAGCCGGCACCGTTTGGACGCGCACACCATCTACAGAATAAACGAACATTTTCTCTCCTTTCACTCGGACAACCAATGTACTCGCTTAGAACCACTTACCTGAAGTAACAAAAAACAGGCATGCCTTCTTCTAGAACGGCGACGCCGTCCTAGCCCACGAGCTGAAATAGGCCCTCCATGTGTATGAGACGACATACCCCAAATGACCGTTACCCTTTACGCGCGAATAATCTGTCATCTCACTTCCCGTACAAAAAAACAAGACGGGAGTTGCGATAAGAAAATAAATACCAATGTGCTCAAGTTATGTTTCACGTCAAATAAAGCAACTTAAAACCATCAAATAAAAAATAAAAAAAGATATTCGCAACTTTGTTTACAAACTGGCCGTACCGCTCTCTTTTGTCGTCTGCTAGCTGCCAGATTGGTGCCCGCTCGCCGCCAGACCACAAACGCCCGGGCGGCTCTGGAAGCTTGCGGGGAGCCACAATTAGCCGACCCGGGAAAATCGAAAACGTTCTGCCGCAGCCGGAAGTGACGTTTTGGGCTGCCAAGAAAAACGAATGACCGGCTCTCGCCTCTGGCAGCCCGCAGGCAGCCCCGGGCAGCCACAAGTGGAAAATCGAACCGGCCCCGCCCCATGTTGGCTGGTGCTCGGACGGCACCAGTGAGTCGGAACCTGGAATACTCCATTCGTCCTTCTCGTCCCTATGCACTCTCGCCAGGTCATTCGCCAGACGACCACGCGTTTTCTAGTCCGACCCATCACAGCTACAAGCGACCGCATAAACACCGTGAACCTGGCGCCCAAATGGTCGCTCCACATCGATCCGACCCTTCAACGATTGTGCAGACGTCGCAAACTACCTGGAAATGCCCTTTCGCGCGCCCCCATCGACAACGGTTTGTTGGAGTTAGCAGGGCATTCACCACCATGCTACGTGACTCGCCGGTCTTCAACCTTCATCAGAAGCGTCCCTTCAACCCACCACGATGCTCCAAGGCCTCTAAACCGCCAACTCTTATACGAGCATGGGGTCGACCGCAGCGCTTACGCCGTACACGTTGGAGGGCTCTGCGCAACAAAAGAACTCGTTGCATGACGGAGCCGTCCAACACACGCAAGCCTTCTCAGCCCAGTACCTGGGACCGCTTTGTGGACCCCACGATGCACCCGAGCTCTTCCGACCTCTCTTGTGCCTCTGGGTGTGCCTGTTTGATTTCGCATCAGAAGACGTACGTTGCAGTCTGCGTCCCCTACGCCACTCCCAGGCTAGGCCACCGGAGGTCTGTCTGCGCCCCGGACGCTCTCACCCGAAAGACCAGGACTGCTGTCTTAACTCGAATGCGGACGAACCTCCATCACTGCTCGTGTTGTACATACCTGTACATAGGTTTTGCACTCTACATCGTACATGTAACCACACTCATCTTAACGCGCACTGCGCTAGGGGGAGCGATGTAGTGGCGCGGTTCTCATCTTCTAGCAGCGCCACTATCATCTGCATCATCTCAGTGTCAACATCAGCGGTGCTTTCCCGGCCAGCGTCAGCAGTGCCACGAGCCACAGATGGAACACGACCGTGCTACTGGGCGGCCGCATGTCTGCACCGCTCCCACTCCTGGCCGGGCCTACGCTCTCTCCAACAACACGTAGGAGGCCACCGCGCCCTACCGAGGCTGCTTCCTACAAGCCTTTTCTTCTGTTTGTGTGGCCGCTGCCCTGAGACGTTCTCAAATGCCCCGCAAGCCCGTTCTCCCCTTTACTCTGTTTTTTCTTCATCTCGTTTTGCAGTTTTCGTAGAACGGTAGGCAAATATATGTGGAAATGTTCGAAATCTGAGGCCCCGGTTAATTTCTTCTAGCGTGATACTGCCCTCTTCAAACACAACATTTTGTTCTTTTTAAGGCACCTTTTTGTGTTCTGTACTGCGTTTTGCAAGCACCGTAACGGTGCCCTTTAGATTGGTGCGTTCAGAAGTACGTCATCTGCTTCGGGCGTTCGCGCGCGCGCACAGACAGAAGCAGACTTGGCGGATACCTCGGCGTTGACATGGGAGCCAGGAGGAAGGAAAAGGAAGTGAGGTCGGAAAAAGCCTCAGCCAGCTAATGTTGCGGTAAAACATGAAAGAACTCGGACTTTAACACGTAGGGAAGCTGCCTGAGATTAGGTTCTACTCATTTCCGGCAAAGCCTTATGAAGAAGCAAAGAGAAGGCTTTGGATCAACGCTGTTCGCCGCGCAAGGTAGCACGTCGTCCGTTCGTTTTGTATCTTGCTCTGAAATCGTGACTCAGTTTCAGCAATGGCGCCCTGTGAGAGCCATGACGACACATTTCTGTGATCTGCAGTGCGCGTTGTCGAAACAAAACAATCTCAATTGACCTGCACCCGGCCTCCGTACCAAACATTTTCACCCCACGCCCTGCAAGTACCTGGGGAGGAGGGGCGTTGCCTGTAACCAGCTGGAAAGGGACAAAAAGTAAGCATATCTTGGTAACTTTAGTTATTCACATATTGTCAAGTGCGCACCCGCCCCTGCTTTCCAACCATTTGTTTCTTTCGGCTTTCCAACCATTTGAATAGTTTGTGCGAGCTGGAAATTAAATATGCTTTATTGTGCGCAGCATATATATTTTCTCTCGTTATCATTCACGGCAGCTCGCAGGGGCTCGTTGCAACAACTGGCAGCGATGTCCCGAGGGCCAAGCACTGCTGCTTCCTTCGACGACGGATTGCCCGATGCAGGAGATGGAGTTCAGCAGGGCACACCGGGCGACAACCACGTCGCATTTGCGTCTGTGGTAAGCCGATGGTTGCCTTTAATGTTACTTTTCAGCTTTCTACCCGGCTACAACCCTAACACAATCCTAATACCCCTTCTGTAGCTCACTTACCTGAACCCGGAGCTGCTACTCTTCTTTCTCGAGCCGATCGAGGCGCGACGCTAGCACACACACTTTGCACCTAAAGTCCCGCCTTTCCGCATCCTCTACCGACTGGAACCTCGTCTCCTTGAGCGGGTATTCGTGCTCACATCCCGTGCACACAACACCCGGCTTCCCCTTCGGAGGCATGGTATTGCCCGTCCCAGGCGTGCCCAACTCAAACTTACTTCACTGCCGCGTTCTCGCGCGCTCCACTGTAATTAAAAAGTAAAACTCAACGTTGGAGTCTTTCCTAGGGCATCAATTCTTCTTTCACTAATTACTAACTAGAATCACAACTATCACGCTTTCAAACCTCCACATGCAACAACCGCGTGGCACATCTGATTTGGTTACTTTCGTACGTTAAAGACACCTAAGAACTCCCGCTCCTTTCCACTAACCGTATTGTCTGAAACTACACCTGCTCTCTCTAGGACATGATCACTCTAAAAAGGGAATATTAAATTTCAAACACTTATCCGTTTTCGTCGTCGGTGCCTCCGCCGTGCTCACTATGTCAGCACATCTCGATAGCTGACAGCGCGTTTTCTGCCATCTAACGGCCGAAAACATTATGTGCATCGTAGATGTCTGAGCAGCTAGCCGACAGGTGCCAGCACATTACGGCACGGCGCTTTCTTGCTGGGCTCGGCCCGCTCGGCGGCACCTGGTGGACTGCGACCCGACGGCTTCCAGACTGATTCCATCATGTGCGATGTTTATGGTGTAATCATTTCTTTAGAGTGTACTAGAAGTTTGTTTCATGCAGCGCACGCCGGTTTGTTGTGTGTGGCCATTTGGAGTTCCTGAGGTCCTGTGCATTCGGTGCTGCTGCTGTTACGTTGGCGTACCTTTCGCTGGCAACGAAGGAGGAAAGTGATTTAGTGTGCCTTTAAAAACGTCGATTGGGCTGGCCGCGTGATGAAATGTCTATTTGGTCCCGCCTGGAAAACGTGTCCGCGACACAATGCACGTGGCTTTCGCTTACGGTGACGTTCCAATTTTTGCACTTATTCTTAATTCTTGTTCGTCGAATCCGTTGATGTGAGCATCGGTCCCAGCTATTGTTTCTTTCCGGAACCAGCTACTAGGGTAATGTATGCACGCGCACATAGCCCTCCCGTACCCATACATCACAGTTACGTTTTTGTAGCCGTTAAAATGTGTGTTCGTTTCATTGTTAGCGACGAAAAGGAAGTTCTTCAAGTTTCAGTTCTTCTTCATTGTGGTAGCGGTTTATTGGGGGACATATGCGGACAGCGCGGCATGTTTAAACGTACTGCCTAACCTATGCAAGGCAGCGCTCTGAAAAACTAGTGTCACACCATGCATAAAAAAATGTTTAGTTCGATGGGCTGATGCTTACTGGTGACGAAATTGACAATTCTGTGCAGCAAGGCGAACTTGCAAAGTGCTGAATATATCCGTGTTTTTCAAGCTTTCCCGATGTCAAGCTGTGTTTTTTTTTCTATTCTATGTAGGGGAGCCAGACACAAGGACACTGCACCGTCGATGACCCGTGCACGATGTTCCTGCCACAAAGACAGCATCTGTTTGCATACAGGCTCAAACCGCATCCAGAACTTCCACGGCTAGAGGACCGAGGAACGAACCTGTGTGTTCCTTCGGTACAATTTTCTCTGTGAGTGGGCTGACGCCTTCAGAGAACTTTGCGGAGTAACGGCAAACGTTTTTGCATTGCTGATGCCAGTGTTTGACGGCCATACCTAGAAGACGAACAGATGTAACTATGCCTCAAAAACTCGTCATTTTTTGATGAAGATGAAACTGGGGATTTCTTTGCAAGTGTGGCAGTGCTTCAAAGGATTCACCGAACAACTGTTAGCCGCACTTTTTGTATATTGAGCAATCTTGTCAGAGCCATGAAACACTGGATCCCTGGGCCAGACCTCCCTATAGTTCAGGCAACAATGCCAGACTGTTTCAAACACCACTATCTCCATTGCCGCTTCATCATAGATTGCATAGAGATAAGGATGGAAGAGCCACCTAACCTCAAACAGAAACGTGCTTTGTTTTCGAGATACAAAAGATGGTACACTCTAAACTTTTTGGTAGGCATATTACCCAATGTGACAGAAACGTTTCTGTCTGACGCGTATGCCAGGCACACGTCTTGCGCATATCATTGTTAAATCCGCGTTTTTTAACCGCATGATTCCATATATGAGCGATGTCATGCGAATGTGTTACCTTTTAGTGAATCTCCAACCCGCAATCATTAACTCAGCAAAGGACGATGACAATTCTATTGACATTACCTTAGCTGCCACTGAGTTCGTTTTGCAGGGCAGCGATTGCCAGTAATCAAGGGGTAAATATTTTAAGTGGACCAGTGCAGCAAACGCATGGTGTGTTTTTTGTGGGGGTGATATAATATTCAGTTACAAAAACATCCATAACCTATTCATATTAAAGTTAGGCTTACTACGTGAGAGTTAGATAATTCTGTAGTACAGGAAAACTTCGTTACAAGAGACGCCTGGGGATAAAAGAGAAAATGGTTTCGGTGGTTTTCCTGTTTGCAATGTTAGAGCATACTGGAGACATGGTTACAATAGACACTCTGTGATGAAGGGTTACTTCCTGGGTCCATAGAGTACATTCTTCCTTATTTAAAAGAGATGCAATGTAAGAGGCTCCTTATATGAAAGACTTTGTAAAAACTTCTCGAAAGATGAAGTTTTGGCCTGCATTCAAGAGCCCAGAGGTGCCAGACTCTTTTCAGGAGTTTGCTGTTGCAGATGTGGATATCATCTACTCCAAAAAGCTTACACATCATGTTATCCTCGTGCAATCAAATGGTACGCTGGAGAATAAACAAGCGGAGGAAAACGACGAGGATGTTTGAAGGGCAGAAAGTGTTGGCAGCTGAGGCTAACAAACAGCTAACAGCAGTTGTATAGTTTTATGAGAACAGGATAACTTTCAGAGCGGCGTCCTTTACCTGCAAAAGGTGGGAAAGAAGTAATACAACCTATAGTGTCCAAACTATAAATGCCTTAAGCATAGTGCGCATTTTGTCAGCCTGTCATTCGATTCTGATGTACACTTACGTGATCTAGTCTGACGTGACAGTGTTTTTAGAATTTTTGTTTGCAAGAGACCTTGGTTCCAAGAGACATTTTTATTGGCCCCCTTGTGTGTCTTTTGTTGGGGTAACGAGGTATTGCTGTTTGTCAGTGGCAGCAAGCAACAAGGACGGGTGATGCGCTTTCACTAGTCATTTTACAAGCCAAGGAGTTTGATTAAGGATGTTTATGAGTTATTTTCATTTAGGAATCTATTTTACAGAGCTCATTTTTGTGTTCCATTGTACGTCATTGTAACTAAGACAATGTATTTGCAAATCAAATGTATTTGCTTTACATTTTCCCTCTATTTAAGTGTGTGCGTGTAGCCAAACTTGCTCTTTTTATGTTATGGTTTCGTCCCTATGCAATATTAGTGTTGGGAGTTCTTTTATTGCATCTTCCTTGGTTACTGAGAATCCCGTGTTGACTAGCACGAAATATTTTGTTAAAACAGAGAGTTAAGGTTTAGTGTTGCATCAAGCAGGATCGGTTGCGAATTTGTTTTTTAACAGCAACACGTGTTTCTACAATGGAGGAAAAACGAACCAGCGAACGTGCAGCATAGTCAAAATTGAAGGAATACTGTAACGAAACTTGCGGGTGACATTTTTTTCGCTTGTATGGGTGTCCATCAGCCCAGTAATCATAGAGTGGCACATTAGTTGGTCGATCGCAGCGTAAATAATTACATCGAGCTTCATCTATTTGCGTGAGTTTCGGTTGCGACAAAAGTATCATTTGCGGTGGCTGCAATACAGAAGGGTGCTCTTGACATTGCTGTCCTCGGCGCTCGTGCCCGAGCAGCATAATGTCAGTCCCATAACTGCTAGAGACGGCACAAAGCAGAGCAGTGCACATAATCCAGCACCTTGCCCTTGTCACAGGAGCGCTGATGTCAGCTCTGTCGGCAAAGGGATCAACGTGTCATGGTGATGTTCGTGTTGAACGGGTATTCATTCTGAGCTTTCTTGTGCGTGCAAGTAGTAAAATTAATTGCTGTAAGTCATTACTGGTGCAACTTCCTGGCAGATCTTTTCTCACACAAATGAAGTTTTTTACGTTAGTTTCATCTTTGAACTTTCGTGTCAGAGCTCCTTTACTGTGTCGCACTACACTACTACACGTTTCACAGTCGCGGTGTGGCTTGTGCATAAAAATGGAACTTGCAGGATACTTGCAGTTTCACAAAAAAAAACCATTGGAAGCCTGTTTCAGAGATCCTATATCATACAACAAAAGAGACACAGTATGTACAAACAGGACAGTAAATGATGTGGTGCATTTGTCTGGTTAGAAAAAAACAGAAACGAAACAAGGACCGCCGAGCCAACATTTAAAAACAATGATACAGAACAAAGCATAACGCACGTGAAACAATGATAAGCAAGCTGCCGGTGGCCTTACATAATTAACTGATGAACTTTAACACATACACAGTTAAACCTGAACGTAACGAACCTCTAGGGAACAAATTCTTGCATTTAACAAGGTTTTTCAATTCCCCATTGCTACCCCCATTGAAGCCCATATGTTTGCGATCTCTATGTAACGAAGGCGGTGCGACGGTTCACCTTGATGTAACGAATTCCCTATGTCGATGAGTCGCTGTTTTTTGCACTTTTTCCGAAAATCGGCTGAATAAATGCACTAATTAAGCGAACATGGTTTGCGCCGCAAACTACCGCGTGTTTACACACGTGAGTGCGGTGTATATTGTGGTCCTTGGGCTGCCTTTCCGTGTGTAGTCGCGCGTCTCTATTGCTCTCTGTGGTGCCGGTTTGTCGGTGATGAGTTCTGCTGCCAGAAAACAAAAAAAAACGTTTATTTTTTCACTAGAAACTTGTAATATTAAATGTCGTCTTTACTTGCGAGAAAGAGGAATATCGCTGCCCGGGACAGTATTTCAGCTAGTACACTCTCAACACTTTTGAGTGCAGATTATAGTATTAGGTTAGCAAAAAAGGCGCCCTTTTAGCATATGTTTGGTCTTTGAAACGAGTTAAGACACCCAAAAGAGTTCAAAAGCAAAAGTGGTACTTAACATACGTTTGTGAATTCATTGGCAAGAGCTCTTGCTTCTTTGGAGTGCCGTGTAGTAACTAAGCTCATGCAAAAGCAGGAGGCGGAACCCACACAGTTTTTCACTATGAAATAAATCCTTGGAGGGTGAGTTCGCGGTCACTTCTGTCTAGCATTCTCGTTTTTTTCTGATTCACTCACGCGAGGTTTAACTTGAAACCTCCATGTAACAAAAATTGCTGTTTTTTGTCAACATTGTTACATGCAGGTTCAACTGTAATCTAATGCATTTATCAGATAGAATCAAAACAAAAAAAATAGCTGTCGGTGGAAGCTTCGGAGAATATAGACAATCCCCAATTTGCCTAAATTATTGCATACCCTTATGTGGTGTTTCTTGTGACTTACGCAACATTGAAAGACATGCGAGAGGAGTGCGACTACAGATGACCAAGCAATATAGAAATTGCGCACAAATGTTGTATGTAATCAGTTTGCCAATGCCTTTAAATAATATGTGAAGTAGAAATGCTCCAGTTTTGGAATGAATTCTGCAAGAAGCTTGTCATCTCTTTGACAATGACACTGACCTGTTGTTTTGACGTGTATGCATGAAAGATGCACGATCCGTGTATTTACAACATCAGCATAATCTTGGTGTAGTAGAGGTGCTTATTTTCAAGACCAGGCGCCCGTTCTCATAGCATATGTATTTAATAAAGCGGAATTCCTTGTGGTCAATGAGCATGCTATCTTTTGTATTGCACGGACGTTTGATCTCTACCAGGTGGCTGGTGGTGTTGCCTACCGTCAGGGCTGCAGCACAGCCATGGCTGTTCTGGGTGTATTACAAGTCCAGCCTGTTAGAAAACCTTGAATAGTTGGTGATTTTTTTACAGAGTACATACAAATGTGTACCTCGTGAAGTGGAGCTCTCAGGGCCCGTGCAAGTGTTCTTTGTGCTGCTGCTTCTTCATTTCTTTCTAAAGAACGTAAAGCTGTTACACATTGATTTTTACATGTCTTTTCGGGAGTGTGAATGTCTGTGAATTAGGTCCACTTAAACAGCTTTTATCCTTTCTCTTGATCTTTTTCTGTTTTTGTTCTGCCTGTAAACTTGGTGCGCCAATGTGCCATCTTTGTAGAATGGTTGTCCTATTTAAAGAACCGCAATAAGTTATGGGCCGTTGTTATCTTATTCAGGGTTGCAGGTTTGAGTATTTGATTTACATTTTTTACTTCTGAGAAACCTCTAATTCACTATGTAGATAAACTAACGTTAAATCGCCTCCCCAGTTTATTTTATTATTTTAGGGGGAAATCAGAATCAATGCAGTATTTCCCACTACTTTTTTCATTTCCTGTCCACTTCCTCTTGGACGAAACTGCACCCCTGTCCCATTTGTGTTTTTGTTTTCTTTGCCTGAACTAAACAGTGATCCATAGTAAATGCCAGTGCTCCCCTCCAATAAATACTTTTCCTGGTTTTTGCGCTCACAGTTAACCGTTAATTACGATGCGCATTTTAAACTCAGAAATGTGCCCCTACCGTAGCAAGTGGCATTTGTTGCGAATGGTTTCAGTGTTTAAAAGCTTTCGTGACTTGTTCGAACCTCGATCGGCTGCTCATCACGCGATGAGCCGTGGAACTGGTGATCCGCACATGACGTTCTTCGTGCCACCTGACATAAAAAAAAACATGCGCCGCCGTCTCACGTAAGTATTAGAAAACAAACGTTTATTTAAAAAAACAGACCTTTGTGTTGCTGCTTGGCCCCCCGTAGCCAAGGAGGTCTCAACAACTTCGTCCGCATTTTTTGTAGAAGTCCCTGTCCGTTTCTGTCAACGCAGACAAAATTTCCTTCCTCTTCACTCGGAGGGGTGCTGCACTCGTCACCTCGATGGTGCTGTAGGTCTTCTCTTCTCCGCAAATGATACTTCGGAGCAGCGGCGTATCTTCTGCATCGATAACTTCGTCGACTAGGTTGCGAAGTACGCCGCTGCATTTCAATTGTACTACACTGGTGGGGCTCTTGCACTCCAAGATGTGCGTGAGGACGCGTTTGACGCCCGGAAATTTGCTGAGCACAGCTGCCGGACACAGTTGCTCAAGGAGAGGGGCTGGGATAGGCCGAGCTACACAAAAGATTGAAGACGTTTTTTTAATTAACCCTCTCGTGGTCGTCGTTAAACGTAAGCGTTACAGCTTACCGGTGAAACGATCCTTGACACATTTTTTGGTATCCACATTTCGACGTGATGGTGGCATACCCCAAGCACGCCGTAAATCTGTGCCCGATTCATGTTTTTCTTGGTTTATGTACATGGCAACGGCTGCAGCGTACTTACACCATCCGCAGCACCCAGCCTTGCAGCTGCAGCTGGCTTGGATGATGCGTCTTGGTTCAGCCGACACTAGAATGGTAACGTCTACTATAAATATATGCCCACGCGGCTGATGGAATACGCAAGGCAACAAAATTTAACCCCACTTCAACCACACATCGTACTCTGCAGGTTTCGTTTCCGCTGCGCATTTTCCGATGACATGGGAGGGTGCCGTGTCATTGAAAATGACTTCTCTCCACACATCGTACTCCGCAGGTTTCTGTTGCGCCACGCATCTCCCGATGGCATGGGATGGTGCCGTGTCATTATAAATCACTTCTCTAACTCCGAAAACGTGTTGACCGTGGTAAAACTCCTTAGCGCACGCCAGCCTTTTTGTTTTGAGATATATCTCAAAGTTTTTCACGGTCCGCAATTCGCATAAGAGCACCTGCTGATCTTGTACGCTAATGTGTGCGCCAGTGCCGCTGGTTCCCTGCTGTCGTGTCTGCTTCAAAAAAGCTTACCGCGTATCTACCACATGGCGCCACGAGCTCCAAAACGCAGCGCCACCATGCCAGCGCGCGAGGCTCATAGCTGGAGGGTCCGCGAATTTCCCCGATTTTATTACAGAACAAAGAAGGTAAGCATGCTCACGGTCAAAAAAGCCTAGTCATCAAGAAACTATTAATAAATAACTCATGGCTGCAAAGTGATGCAACACGTATCCTGTTAGAGACTAAAAAGTATTATACATCAATTTCTCATACAAATCTAGTTCCCATTACGCCTATATAACGAGCATGGAAGATATCGAGATATACAGCTCTGACGAATCTGTCCTCGTGAATTCAAACAGCTTACGTGTGTGATGCGAAGGCGACGAAACGTGACGCGTTCCGAAGGCTACGGTGCAGCTCTGGTCAAACGAAGTAGAAGTTGCTGGACACGGAGAGAGTTTGCGAGTTAGCACGCGCCGTGTAAACGTGGTGAAGATTTTCTTTCCCATCCGTGCCCGTTTGGTGCTCCGGAGACAAGGTAAACAACCGGACCCGTAACAGACGTCACTGCTCCAAAGCTATTTGTTGTTGAAAACGAGAAGACAAAGGGCCGGGATGTGCAGAGGGTATAGCATGAATTCTATTTACATAATGACGATAATTTCAGCATGCGCAGGAATCGGGAAACTTCTTTCACAGCATCCTCCCCGCCCCTACAGTGCGATTAAACCAGTTGGCCGACTACTGTTGTCCGCTTCACTGGCACATTCACTTTCAAAGTGCATCCAGTTCCGTTTTGGGACGATGGCTTGATCTTCCAGCGGTGTTTGTAGCGTCGATCGCGTTTCCGGCAAATATACCTGCCGACGGTGACAGTCTTGTTCATAGCAACTATAGCTTTTTTGATTAAAGGAGTACTGACACGAAATTTTTTGCTTTCAGTTTTTATCCAGTAAAGAATACCCGTTTGCCCAGTAATTACGAAAATCGAACTGAAAGCCGCCAGCCGCCAACACAGAATTAATTATAGCATGTTTATTGCAACCAATTTCAAATTTGGTCGCCGTGCGGGAAAATGGCCGTTCGAAGGCCAGCCTGCAAGCGGGCCAGCCTTACGTCACGGTCTCACCCGTGACGTCAGGGACGTTTTTGTTTCCTCCATGCGTTCGCCGCATCGTCTGCTACGATCGCACATGGTCCGCGACTCGCCCGCGCAGTCGACATGTCGTCTGAATCGTCAGACTCGGATGAGTCACTGCCACCCGACAGACAGAACAACTTTATTTGGCCAGGCGATTAGGCCGGCGATGTCTTCGCCGTCGTCCGTTTTTTAATAGCACTGCGGCTCGAACCGGCGCAGACCGTGATAGCAACAGCTTGTCGCCACTCTTCTAACCAATCTGATCACCAAAACAAAGCTCCACATGCGAGAAAGTAGATGTTAGTGTGTTGAAAATTGCGCTAGGAGTTGTTATCAGCGCTGAATTTAAAAGTGGCGTTCAGATATTTGCCGCGATGGTAAGCCTACGCTGACCGGAAGCGGAGGTTCGGCGCTTCAACCAAGCACTGCCGGCACCACGGTGCGGCGAGCGGCCGAAAGATGGCGCCACCTGCCCGCTAGAATCATCATCATCATCAATCAAAACAGGCCGCGGCAGATGTCTTGGTCACCGATAGCTTAAAGGGAAATTATTGCCAAAATAAAGCTTCATGTGCGAAAAAGGGGATGATAGTGTGGTGAAAAGTTGTGTAAGGGATGGGCATTCGCAGTTCTACAGATACCAGCGATCAAATAGTCGCCACGATGCTAAGTTCCCAACACAAAAGGTGACCCATGCAACCCCAAGCCCGCTGGCTTGGGTGAGAGTTCTTGCGGCCACCGGCGCACACGAACTCCGTCCACGTTTAGCGCTGCATGTCGTCGCGTGCAAAATAATGCATCTTGGAGTCGTCGTCGATTTGCTCGGACAGGCTTCCACGAGTAGTACTTCGCATACCGCGAGCTTGCCATAGCACAACTTGGGCGAGCTCGGCGACGCGCAACGCCGCGTCGCCGCGGTGCCCGTCGACATCGCGCACCGCGCAGTTTTCGGCACCAGTGCCGAACACCATGCGCCGGCAACGAACTGAAGAGCAAAGACGTCGAACACGCAACGTTAACAAGCATTGCTCACACAGCTACGCCCACGTCTCCTGCCCAAACGAATACCACGGACAACAGCAGCGCAGGATATCGTTTCCGGTTCTGAAAACGACTATATGACGTCACCCTGAACTGGCCAGACACGCAGGCCAATGTTTGGTCACGCCGAAAGCGATTGCGCTAGTGCTGCCAATTTGTGGAAGCTCGCGGCATGGACAATCAAAATCGATTTTAGATGTGATTCCGGCCTCGGATCGCTCCAAAAAATTGTGTGAGGCATCTGTACAAACTACTGAAGCCAATTATACCAATTTTTAGGTATCACAATTTGGTGTCAGTACTCCTTTAAAGTAGGTTTCATATGAGGGTCACGGATTTTCTTGCAAATCACTTGAAACCATTTAGGACGCTTGTGGACCGTACAGTAGGGGTAATCTTGCACACCACGCGAGCGCGTGGCAAAAGCCACTGACGCGCACTCTGGAGGCCTGGCGCCTGTTGTCAAGACCGGCGCAGCACGCATGCGCGTCCTCTTTACTCGCAGACACGCTGATTTCCTCGCTTCCTGCAGCGGTGCGGCGATGGTCACTGAAGCACCGCAGAACGACGCCTTTGTAGCAATTCCGTTCATCCCAAAGGAACATTTGCGGCCTAATATGACGATTGCGCCGGATTTGGCGCAAGTGTTCCTCCCGTCCTGATAAGTAGTTACGCGGGATGCTTTTCGTTTTTGTGCTTTATCGTTTTTTCACGCTGAGACCAGGGGCTTGCGAATGGCGTTGCCGATCGAAGCGTGCACGAACAACAACCACACAGTGCCGCGCTATCGGCAACGAAATGCCAGCAAGAGGAATCGCGAAACTTTAATTGTTACAAAAAGTGAAAAAAAAACATCAACAAACACAAGGTCCAAGCTAGTGGCTGGTGAAGTGGCCGTTTGCAGCGATTACTTGCTGTACGCACCTTGGCATCGATAGGTAGAGAGCTCGTACAAGTTCAGTGCGAGCCTTTAAAGCCTCCCACTCCGTTTTTATCGCTTCCCAAAGGTAATCCGCAGTGGTAGCACCCAGGCACCGCCTAGAAAGCTGCTGCTTCAATAAACAACAGATGTTTTCTATAAGGTTTATGTCCGCTCCGCTTGGAGGCCACTGTAACTGGCGCACGACGTGCTCTTCCAACAGCGCACATACTTTTCGCTGTGTGTGCACCGGGCTTCTATCATGTTGCAAAATATAACACCCGTCCTTGAATGGGCCGTCGAGTACGTAGGGCAGGAAAGTGCGAGTAAGAATGTCGCAATAATGCGATGTCGTGAAGCTCCCATCGACTCTCACAAGCGGGCCAAGTCCATCCTTGCTGATGGCGCCCCACACGCTCACAGCGCTGCGCCCGCTGGAGAGGATGCTCTGTGTGAAGCCTGGAAGATACCTGTTTCCAAGAATAAAGGGCACATTTAAGAATAAAAATTATTACTGAATCACGAGCGAAGCTCGAGATTTATTGTCATATGTATATCTGTACTGAGAGCAGACGGGAATTTTTTAATATTAAATTTACCTTGAACTAAGTCGTAATGAAAAGTACTTGAAATTGCAATTTTCTCGGTAATATTTTCCAGCCCTTCTGTGCAATTGTGTCACGATACCTACATAATATAGAGAGCTACAGAGCATTTCTCAGAAAGTTGGCTTTGCCGCTAGGGCCACATTGGTCGTCTCGACTTCGTTCTACACAGCCTGTCGACGCAGGCAGCTCTGTTCAGAAACTCCTCCTGTGACTACTCCGCTGTAAAAATAAACACGTTTATCTTCAATACTTTCGTACAATAACTAATGATTTTTATGCACGTAGCTGATTTGGGTCGAGCATTGAAACTAGTGGGAAGGATTGGTGCCAAACAGGCTATCCACCAGTGAATGATTAAAATTTTCAACATTGCGGGAAACAGTGTTCACCATAAAGTATAATGGCGAATTCCATTGGGCGAACAGGAGTAAGTGGAGCGAGCAGCCAGAACAGTACACGGGAGTAACGGGGACGTGTGCTTTCGTTCCGCGAATGAAACATTCGCGCTGCTCCGGGAGCAGTGAAAAGAGGGGGAGGGCGAGATGTCAAGAGTCCATGTGACTAAACGTTTCCCGCGCTCGCTTCCCGGAGCATTTCGCGCGCTCGTGATGTCCGCACGCAGTTATTCCTCGCCAGTTTTGCCAGATACGTGCCGGTGGTTTTGTGTCTGCCTTCCGCATGGCGACGAATGAAGAAGCCGAACGGATGTTCATGTTCATGATAAAGGGGTCACCATCGTGTCTCCCAAAAATTAGCTGCGAACGATAACAGCGTCCACCGTCTTTTCCAGTTACGACTCTACCTTCGGTCGCTGCTCCGGCGGGGTGAACAGGTGCTCGAACATAAACTCATGCAATGACAAATCGTCGTCGTCGTCGCTGCTGCTGTCCCATGATGAGCTTCGGCTTGAATCTATGGTGCTTTCATCATCTAAAAGTAGCAGCAATTCCCTGCCCAGACGGCTGCGCTTATCTGCTGCCGTACGCACTGAGCGACTACCGCGGCTGCTGGATTCCGCCGTTTTTCCTCCGCCACCCGGGGATAAAACCAGAAGTGACGCAAAAGAGGTCATGCGACTTCCTCGGCGTTCCCTGTTACTCCGCCGCTGGCGACGGAGCACTGAGAACTGCTCTCTGCTGCTCTCGGCGCCAAAAAAGTGCTCCTCATCGACCAATGAAACACAACGCCCCTGCTCCTGTCCGACCACTGGAAGACGCCAGAACTCGCGAGAGCACTTTGGGTGCAGTTAGAAGTGCTCCTGTTCGCCCAATGGAAAGCGCTATACGTCTCTAACGAAGTAGGGACTATGACAAAACAGCGTTATTTCAACTAAACAGCGGCCACTAGTTGTTTTACACGTTCACGACTACCAGATGGTGTCAAATGTTGCAGAACTAACGTGTAATACTCCGGTCTGCTCACCTTTTAACCAATTTTTTTTAATGGTTTAAATCTACCAGTCGCAGGCGTACTGAACGCTAAATTTTATTTATTTAGTTTACTGAACTGGGTTTACTAATGTAACTTGACGGGTCTCCTTTTCTCCAAAATAACACGTAATGAAGATGGAAAAAATACACCGGTTAACTGTGGTATTATAAGCAGCCTAACCGTTACTGCTACAACTGGGGAAAAACAATTATTTACCGAAGCGCGTTCTGCCTTTTAGCGATGAAATTAGGCCTTCATACCTGCAGTTCACAGGCCGCCAAACACGTCGCTGCTGATCCCAGCGGGTGCTGAAGGTTGACTCATCGGTGAAGAACACTTCACCCCAGTCTTGCACCGACCACTGTTCGGCAGCTCGCGCGAATTCCAACTTTGCTAGGCTTTGTTTGTCTGTGAGGTTCGGCTTCTGCGCCGCCACATAGCTCCGAACACGTGCTTTGTGAAGCCTCCTTTGGATCGTTTTCGTGGAAACGTTGAGCTGGAGGGCCTCTTTAATTTCTTTTGCACTCTGGAACGGGTCTTCCACCACTGCCGCGATAATGTTCAAGTCCTCCTCTTGTCTTGTAGACCTGGACCTCCGCTCCGTTGGGTATCTCCAAGCCGGCTTTCTCCATCTCTGTACGCATGAATAGCTCTGCTAACAGCGTCCCTCGATATATTGGTTACCCGAGAAATTTCCCTTTGAGGGATTCCTTCTAAAAAGTACCGAATAATCTGACGGCGCTCTTCTACAGGAACCCTGGGTGTAATTTGTCGAATGCCGACGTGCAGATCGACCAGGCTATATTTATACGAGTACGTCTTTTTATCATTTTTAAAAGGAAGTAGGCAGCAAAAAAAAAACGAGGCAATCGATGGTTCTTATGAAACTTTCACCTCACCTAATTAATGGGCAGCGGAAAGCGAGTTGAACGATAACTTCAGTGGTCAAGTAGCATGCAAAATAAACAAGAAGAATAAAGTTTCGCGATTCCTCTTGCTGGCATTTCATTTTCAATAGCGCGGCACTGTGTGGTTGTTGTTCGTGCACGCTTCAATCGGCAACACCGTTCGCAAGCCGCTGGTCTCAGCGTGTAGAAACGATAAAGCACAAAAAAGAAAAGCATCCCGCGTAACTACTTATCAGGACGCGAGGAACACTTGCGCCAAATCCAGCGCAATCGTCATATTAGGCCGCAAACGTTTTTTTGGGATCAATGGAATGCTACAAAGGCGTCGCTCTGCGGTGCTTCAGTGGCCTTCGCCGACCGCTGCAGGAAGCGAGAAATCAGCGTGCCTGCGAGTAAAAAAGGACGCGCATGCGCGCCGCGCCGGTCTCGACAACGGGCGCCAGGCCTCCAGAGTGCGCGTCGGTGGCTTTTGCCACGCGCTCGCGTGGTCTGCAAAATTAGGTCCCCGACTGTACCTGTCTCGTTCGCTGTCTTTTTGTGGTCTGGTGTGCTTTCTGAACAGATGAGTTTCTTGTCGCTTCCGAGAGTGCGTATTTTTGGTGCGCCTAATCCAGGACTTCGGTGGTTGCGCAAGTGTTTCCTCTTCGTACGTTTTAACATGGTTGATGCGCTTCCTTGGTTTTATTTATTTATTTAAGGTTACCCTCAAGGCCCGGGTAGGGCGTTACAGAGGGGAGTGGGCATAAAAGGTACAGATATACAACAAAATAATAAGCATACAGGATAAACAAGAGAACTAGTTCAAATAAAAAAGGAATGACAAAACAACAAAATCAAGAGAAAAGACATAAGAAAAGCACAATAATGTAGCCTGTGTACAATAACTACAGATAAACATTTGAAAACCGATGCCTAAGGGACATGAAATGGAAAAAAAAGGCGCTACAAAACTGTTTATGATGCGATACATATTACATATATGCAGTGGCTGATATAGTCATGTCGGTGAACAGGTCGAAACCAACCACAAAATGAGTACAACAAGGCACAACAGCGCTAAAGAAATTTTAGGATCAAGTATTATTACAAACGTGGGTAGTCAAAGCTGATCTAAACAACTTATTGTTACGGATTAATACAAGGGGTTTGGGAAGGCGGTTCCAATGGTTGATTGCTTGGGGTAGAAAAGAGTAATAGAACAGATTTGCATGACAATGAATGGGTTCAATTTTAAGGCGATGATCTAAGCAACGAGATATGAAACAGGGACTTGATAGGAGCAAGTCATGGAGCGTCTCGTGATAAAAACGTTTGTGAAATAAACACAAACGTTGTATCTGGCGGCGTAAAGACAGATCAGGTAGTAGCAACAGTGATTTCATGGTCGTTACACTAGCTGTGCGATGATATTCGGAAAGGATGAAGCGGGCGGAGCGGTTTTGGATGGACTCGACCGATGAAAATAAATATGCGAGGCCAGGGTCCCATATAGAAGCGGCGTATTTTAATTTATGGCGTATAAGAGTTTTGTACAGTTGTAGTTTCAGCGAAGATGTTAGACCAGAAAAAATGCGTTTTAAATAGCCTAATGTGCGGTTCGCATTCTTTGTTATATAGCTTATATGTTGTTCGCAGGACAGATTGGATGATATGTACACGCCCAAGTATTTATAAGAAGCTACGGTCTCAAGAATATTCCCATGAAGGGTATAATTAGGGCTGCCAGGCGTTTTTCGCGTTACTTGCATTACTTTAGATTTATTTGTATTAAGTGTCATCAACCAGTCGTTACACCAGGCAGAGATCATGTTAATATCGGACTAAAGTATAGCGGAGTCAATATCAAGACTGTAATCTCACGGTAAAGAACACAATCATCAGCGAATACGTTAATAAAAGACTGAACTTTACTAGGCAGGTCATTAATGTAAATTAAGAACAGGAGGGGTCCGAGGACAGAGCCTTGGGGAACACCTGAATATACCAGAGAAAAAGACGACGTGGTTTGGTTAACAGTGACAAACTGAGAGCCATTTAAGAGGGAGTTACTTAACCAGGCCAGAGCGTTAGGATCAAGGTTGAGCTTACTTAGTTTTAATATTAATAGTTCATGTGACACCTTGTCTAAAGCTTCCGAGAGTGCTTCTTTTTGGTGCGCCTAATCCTCTTTCCTCCTCTTTTTCCTCTTCGTACGTTTTAACATGGTTGATACGCTTCCTTGGTTTGGCTATCAGACGGTTCCCGCTCCTGGGAAAAGGTGTGATTGATGCAGATGTCTTTTGGCAAGGTCTAAGGTCTTTAGCTCGGTTCTCCAGGCCTCTCTTTGCTGCTGCCTTGCGTGCGCTATGTATGCGCTGAAGCATGTCGTAATCCGTGTCCCGTGGGAGTTGCTCCTGGCCGAGTACTGTTGAAGGTGGCTCACCCTCGCATTGGTCAGTGTCGTTAGGTGTTTTCTCTGAGGGCTTCGGACGAATGAATTCAGGCTTTGCTGTTCGGAATTCTTCTGGCGCAGCTTCACTTGGAACGGCTTCATTTGCGGGGTGCTCAATCGTACAAGGCGGTGTCGGAATCGAATTATGCAGAGCTCGATTATCTGTCAGTTCCTGCGTAGACTTCTTTACGAGTGAAAAGTCGTAGATGCCGGATAATAAATCAGTAGTACACTGAGATTCTGTTGTGATCCTTTCTTTTAAAGCGAACCGTAAACTGGTTCTCGTGTTGATTATGATCTCCTTCCATTCAAAGCGTGTGGTAAATTCCTCTTTGAGATATTCAGGGGCTACGTATGGCTCAAGCTCTTTGTCCAGTTGTTTCAGCTTGGCTTCGTGCTCTTGGAGGCGGTAAAGAAGGGTTTTGAGTCCTAGGTCACTGGGCTGCGGCACTTCTCGGCGGAAGTGGCTTCGGCTCGATGTTTTAGTATTAATGCTCGGAGTGCCTGTCGTTTTATGTTAGCAGACTCTCATAGCACGAAGCTTCAATAAACGTCCGGTTTTTTTTGCGTCAGCCATCATATTCTTCAAGTGGGATGCGGCTCGCGATTCACTCACCGGGACTTCGCAGTGCGGATCGAACTTACGCTGCGGTCAACATTTCATAAGCCCTTCAGAGAGCAGGCACGTCCAACGGCATCGTTGGGGTTTCTTAGCCTCCATCAAGGACGATGGAGGCCAGAGTCGGATACTTCCGAGTCGTCGAGGAGGTTTCGTTTCCGGGTTTCTCGCACCAATGTTGTGAAAACCAGAAGACAAATGACGGGGACGTGCAAAGGGCACCATGAATGCTATTTACGTATAATAATTATGATGTCAGCATGCGCAGGAATCGGGGAACTTCTTCTGTCACAACGTCCTCCCCACCTCCACAGAGTGAGTAAACTAGTTGGCCGACCAATGTTGTCCAGTTCACTGGCACATTCACTTTCAAATTTCATCCAGTTCCGTTTTGCGACGACGGCTTGACCTTCCAGCGGTGTTTGTAGCGTCGTAACACTATGGTTGGTGGGAAACAGCGCGTTAAAACGGCATCACGAAGAAAATAACCGGACAGGACGAGCGCTAACTATCAACTGAGATTTATTGATAAAGAAGAAACATTTATACTTGAAAAATTCAAAACTGCGCATGTGCAATGGTGAGAATAACACTCAAACGCTGAATAAGATAACAGGAACGATTTACCCTTGCTTCGACGTTTCACAATCAAGGAAAGCCACTTCTTTCTCGTGCAGACATACAGAGGGGCTGTACTAACACACTTATCACCAAGCCTGGTTATGTTAAATGCCTCTATAATCTCTCGCTAAAACTGTATGTGATGACGAAATAATACAACTGCTTTATCGAAATGGGGATGACAGGCGCGCGAGGAATATGAACGGCAATGATCCGACAAATGAGATGTGGGTGGGCCTTTTAATGAAAATAAGTGCTCTCTTAAACGCACATTTAAGCACTGGCCCGTCTGGCCAACATGAAACAGACCACATGACAAAGGAATTTTGTGAACAACACCAACACAACATGGCACATATTTGTTCTTGTGATTAACCGAACCCTTATGTCTACCGGCTTGCTTAGCTTGTTTCTTTCTGTCCACTAAGGCACATATTTTTCCTACTTTGTATGGTGCCGATATGGCTACATGCACCCCATATCTTGAAGCAACTTTTTTTAGCCTATCGGTGGTCCGGTGAACATATGGGACCACGGCGTACTTTTCCTGATGTGCTACTTCCTTATGTGCGTCAGTCTTATCTCGACCTCTTATCATTTTGACGAGCTTATTCACGCTAATGCCAAAGCACTGGTTGGAAAACCCGCTCCTTTTTGTTTTTGGACCTGTTCTTTGAAACTTTCATTCATAGAGTGTATGCATGATTTAGACAACGCTGAACGATGCTAGACAAGGCAATCGAGTTCTTTACAAGTTTACTGTGGCCGGATTGTAATTCAACAATGGTTTTACTGATCTAGGTGCGAATTGCCAGCAAACATGGTCGTTACCACATTTTGAAGAAAGGTCTAGAAATAGGATGCACGAGTTTTTCATGGCTTCAAGTGTGAACTTCAGGCCCATACCTTTTTTTATATACCTTTAAGACATCCACAGTACAGCGAGAGAAGGGAATGCTTACCCGCAATAACTAAATAATCGTCGACATACCTGAAAACATTTTCAACCATTCCTGCCAAGCCTTCCTCCAAAGAACGATCAACTTTACTCAGAAAAATGTCACTTAAAATGGGCGCCACCTTAGACCCAATGCATGCACCATATTTTGCAAGAAACACATCTTCTTTATAACCCGACATAACGGGGAATTCAGGTAAAACAAAAGCTAATTCAAGAAAAGATCTACACTAATTCCACTACTATTTTCAAGAAGTGAGTTCATCATTGTCATTCGTTATGCAATCTTTTACAGCAAGTTGTTATGCAAGTTATGCAAATTTACAGCAACTTACTGCTGTAACACACTAAAGAACCACAGATGCTCAAAATTAATCTGGAGCCCTCCACTATGGCGCAACTTATCGCCTGTGTACCGTCGGTAGGATAATCCCCTCAATCAATAGTCTTTTTTCGTACCAATAGTTTGAAACATTATGTGCCTTTCGTAGAAACAAACGTATCCACAAAATTTGCCACACCTGTAAAATTTACAGCTTGGCGCAATGTTTCCTTTTCTTGCTTGCCAGCAAATGTGTCAACTGATGTGGCTCTCATGCCACGCCGCTTTTGCTTATGATTTGTCATGACCGTTCCTGTTTTGTTAATAAATGTCCACAAAAAGTAAAGACTTGAGGTTACTTTTTTTGACTGTGTAAAGTGGGGTAGTACATATGATTTAAAAACGTAAACTGCACTATCCACAACCGCATGACCAAAGGCTTCATCAAAAGATGCAGAAAACAACAACAAATTGGTGCTACCCTGGAAAACGAAAACATCAGCACCTGTGAGGTGGGCAAGGGCCATCTGTACTTGAAGTGGGCAAAAGTATTTGCTCGTTTTCTTCAAGCATGGAGTCTCGTTTTTTGCCATTTCCTTCTCTTTGGACTTCTCTAAGCTCAGGGGCACTTCACCTCCAATATCCTGCTAGTGCAGCAGTCGCAGGGGACTATCCCATCTGGGCTGGCTCCAATGCACGCGTGTTCTGCCAGGATGAGAAGCCCGCTGCTCTCTACTCGCAAATTTTGATGGTGCGTCTGAAGTGCTTCATATGCCTCCTTTGCAGTTTCTTTAGCAGTGCACCTCTCACCATTGCAGAGGTCTGCACATTCTGCTCCCTCATTACTGCTTTAATAAGTGGCCGAATGGCGTGAGAGGCAACCTTTGTCCCCAGTGTTCATTCTGGTGTAAACACTGTAGGCAATGGACGCAGCGACCTGTCCCTGCCTGCACAGCATCTACAGTAGCGAGTCTGCTTGCTGCAGGGTGAGGGTTGCTATCTGTTCCCGTCTTTGTGGCCTTAAAGTGTTTGCTATGTACTTGGACATGTCCGCGACTGAAAATGCTCCTGCTTCAACTGCTGCTTTGGCGCCTACAGCCACAGTCTGTGGCCGTGGTTGGGCATTACATGTTTCTGGGACCGGTAGCAGCTGTCGAGCCTCACAGAAATCTTCCTCTGCAGTGGTTCTGCATCGCTCCAGGGAACACATGCTGGCAATTGCAGTGCTGACACGAGGGTTTCCTGTAACACAACACAACCAAAGCATAAGTTGCGAAGCATCAAAAATAATATTGTGCTGTAGACGAGGCACAGCCACAAGTCTTTTCAGTCTGTATAAAGACACAGAACGGCAGGGCATGTGCGGAGAACACCTAGCCGAACAGGTGGTGGCACCGGCTGTGGTGCCGCTCTTTTCACACCACTGCATCCGCCTGACATGCTCATTGTCCAGCTTCAACACATCGTGTCACCACTTGTACGAGTTGTAAAATCGCCTGTGACGTGAGAGCAGGGCGAAGTAGGAGGCAAAGTAGTGCAGTATAGGAATGATGGAGACGAATTACTGATAATGGTGGACAACAAAAGGAGGGACAGGCAGCGAATGCCGCTGCAAAAGGGAGCAAGCATGAGAATTCAAGTGGTTCAAAAATCCCCGCACCTCCCCGAGGGGGATTGTGAGGATGCAGAAATGCATTGGGTGCACCGATGATGGTGATGCGATTAATGGCGCAGAGAGAGGCGAGAGTGTGAGCGTTATCATTTATTTTTTTCTTTTCCCACACCCGTCATTTCCGCTTCGTTATAGAGAAGCGTCTTCGAAACCGCGTTGAACGCAACCGCCAACTGCAGAGGATCGTTCACGTCCAAGTCGTCGGAAATCGTTTCGAACTCACCGTCAGCATCATCGAAGTGGTCTTCCTGCGGTTTCTCTCGTTCGCCGCCGTCATCGAAGTGATCGAGCCGACTCCAATCGACCCGAACGTTGACGGCGCGATACAGCGGGGTGTGTTCCAGGTGCTTGAGCCAAGCCCGGATGTTGCCGCGCTTCACCAACCCGCGCTTGTACGTTGCCGGACTCATCAGCCTCCGCTTGATGTGAACGTCGAACGCAACGTCCTCGGGTACCATGCGAGGAAGGCACCGCACAACCTTCGATACGTCGATGGGCACGTTCACCGCCTGTCCCTTGACTCCAAACTGCCCATTGGTTCGAGTCAGCCGCCTGATGCTCATGAAGGGGAGTCGAGACGCGATGAGCCGCTTTTCGACCGAGTTCAGATTGGGATGATGCGCCGGCCGAGGAGGATAACGGTAGCCAAAACTCACGCAGCCTCCTCTTCGCAGCTTTGTCTTCTTCTCCTTCTTCTTCTTTAGCGGTTCCCCTACGGGAAGATGACGATGGTGGTTGAACGCGAAGCTAACTCGTGATGGATTGTTTGGTTGGCCAATCCCTAGGAGCATCATGCCACAATCATCATCCGACGCGCTGCGCACGGCGGCCAAGGTACGCACGACAACCCCAGACTATAATGCATTTCTGCATAAAACAAACCGTCACGACAAACTCGCAACAGCAGCGGGTGCCACAAGGGCCACTGTGTCACGAGAAACCTTCAGACAGCACGATAACGGTTAACATAAAACATGTTTTTTGGTGTTTTTTATTCACTAATTTGTTTTCTTTAATTTACATTTTCGGCGCTTGCCCCTGTTCATTTATATCTAATTGACTTTAAAGCTGCTATAGTTTTGCTCGCACGGGTGTTGCTACCCACTTTTTTCTTGTTTTCTTTGGAAGGGGGCAACACAAAAAGGAATTGTAATTGGATAGATCTCACAGGATGGTTGCAAGTGTGGAAAGTAAAATAATTTTTTTTCTCTCACACATCTTCAACCTTATAACTCGTTTTGCATTTCTGCTTTACAGTGAAGCAAAATGAAAATATTGACTAGTGTTTTTTTGTTGGCAATACTTAGTGGGCGTCATCAACAGTATAGCTGCAGGGCAAACTAAAGTTAGGGCATTAAGGATGTAAGGACTGACACCTCCAGCAAGGCAGCCTGAATAATTATGCATACAAGGCGACCAAATTTGGCATGACAAGTTGCACTGACTTGCGCCAAACAGGCATAGTGTACATTGCAAAACTGTTGTCAATATACTAGTGTGTGTTCTTACTGCATTCGCTGTGATTGAGGGCATATCAGCTGTAGGGCAATCCATGAAGGAGCCTCTTCAGTATGTTCTCTTCCGGCAACATGATGTGCTTCTTCTTGACCTAAAACAGCACTGCATTGGCATCCAGCCGTTAAATATGCCCAAAAGAAGCAGGTCACTTCAGGAGTGCAGTGGGCTTTCATTGCATTATAGCATATCTGAAGAGGTAAAGCATGGACATTTTTGTGCACTGGTGTGCCACATTTACTTGCGAAGGCTGGACGATTGACAAAATTTGTTTTGTCGTTTTTTTGTGTGATAATGCACAGGACAGGTGACAGGGTCCAGAGGGCACGAGCAGTTTTTGTTGTAGAGGGAAGACAACTATGCATGCCATTCTTGGTAACCAAGATAGAATGGTTGCACATAAATGATAGGTTTGCTTCCATTGTTATTTCCGCAGGAAGAGTGTTGAAGTGGCTAAGATTTATGCGATTAAGTTAAATTAGACGACTCACTGTAAGGTTTCGAGTTGAGATTATCATTTGTGCCCTACATTTACTACTTCACAAACAGTCAATACAGTCGAACCCGTTTATAGCGAACCGCAGTATGCACCGCGATTAGTTCGATATATCCAATAGTTCGATATAGCCGAACCCGCCTATAACGACCTTATTGTTACGAGTTCGCAATCCGCGAGAGCTCCCCGCCGCCTCCCCAACTCCGCCATCCGCGTATGCACAAACGAACAAAGTACAGCAGCCATTACCGTACCAAAATAATCCATGTATTGGAAGTAATAAGGCTACTTTCCGCCTTAACTGCCCACGTTGCAAAAAAACGGTGATTTTTGTTTTCACTTTCGTTTTGGCGGCTTCAACTAGCAAAGCATTCTCTACACGAAACATTGTTTGCACCAGTTCGAGTCGGCGTCCTCAAAAATCTAAGAAGCCTTGGCGCAGCACATCGACTGCCGAAAGTGCTTTATTATAAGCGTCGCACGGATTTCACTCGCGACATCACCGGGAACGTTGGCGAGCTCTTCCCACCGTTGACCGATGCTGCTGTCTTTGTCCGGACTCGCTGACTGGGCGGGTTCCATCGCGAGTCCCGCGCATCGGAAACAGTTACGGAAAGTATTGGGCGTCACGTCGCTCCGTGCGAGGCGCAATGTCTCAGTCGCGGCTCTTGCTCCGTGGTCGCGGCCAATCCACATCTCAATCACCGCTCGAGATCATGCATTTCGGCGGCCATTCTAGGCGCCCAGAGTTCGATGTATCGGATGTGAACTTCGTTATAAGGAATATGTTTCCCATGTATTTCCGCAACTGAATTATTTTTGTTCGATATATAGCATAATTCGCTTTATCCGGGTTCGTTATAGCCGGGTTTGACTGTAGTAAAATGAACACAGCTTAGTTACCCCGTTTGAGCTTGGTAGGTCCACAATCTTTCTGGTCTGGTTTTTTTTCTTTTACCCCGAATTTCTGGGCCTTTCCCCATTGCTGGGGCAGGTTTGTAGATGACAGCACATTGAATTCTTCTGGAGTCTATATGCAGCAGGAGTGCTACCAAGTGCTTGCACTTGTTCTGGCTAAAAAGTGATAAATTACCTTCTGTGAGCTTCAGAGCCGTGAAACTGTGGTTGGAACTAAGCGATGTAGAAAAATTCAAAGTTTCGTAAAACACTTGCTATCATTTGGGCTTTCCTGTACTCATTGCACGTGAATAGATATGTGAATAATAACGGTCTTTTTATAGGCAGTTGTTTGAAATAGCTGCAATAAAGAGGGTTCTTTTACAGAACCTGTTTTTAGAATTGTTTGCACCCATTTTTTATGCAAATTATTATTACCACCACTGTGATTTTGTCATATCCTGCTTTGCACGAACAGCGCGCAACAGCCACTTCTCTGCCGCTTATAACCACTTCAACTTCGTGGGGATCCTGGGTGAGCGCTGAACGTTGCAGTACTACTGCAGCCAGTGTAGTCTCTTCATCTTTTCGCTCCTTTAGGCTGCCCACCACGACGTGTTTTGCTTCGTAGACAGCCTCCCCTTCTGTCAGCAGGCGCGAGTTCTCGAACGTCTTATCAATGAACGCGAAGACACTAGAGAAAGGCACGCTCACTGTAAATAGACAAACGACAAACAGTCCGCGCTGAACATGTAGTCACCCATTGCGGGGTGCTAACTAAATGAAAAAAGGCATGTCTAAACCTGCCCCTAAGACATTGGAAACTCGCGTTCATTGACGACAAAGTCGCTAAAAGTAAACATAGCAGCAGTATGCAGTACAGCGGTGATCGTTAGTAGAATCAGGGCATAACTAAAACAAGCATAGGCACTGCCTAAGCCAAATTTCACATCCTACCAGCACAAGCATTTGCAGTTAAGCAATCCGCTCACCGTTCCCGCGCGGCCATTGTCGGCGCATGTGCGCCGTGCGCGCGCTGCGAGATTGCTACTTAGCGGCACCTTTTCATAGCTGTTTACACGCAATCTCGTATGCCATGAAGCAAATATTTATGACGGATTGACAGCGTGCCTCCGTCGACATTAGCTCCGTCGTCTTCCATGGTGTTGGCCGGCTGTTCGAGGTCTCGGTCACGATGGCAGCGGCAGCTTCCTAGACGCGGGGGTACCGCCGGGGCACGCGAGTCGTTTGCGTGGCTGGACGGGTTGGACGTGCCGCTGGTAACACGCGAGTCTTTTATTGCTTTTCTGAATTTTGTTAGGTTCGTAGACCACTTTTTTGGGTAATCTGCGGCAAAACTGCGTGCACACGGTGGCCACAACAAATGTAACACGTGGTCGTGCACACCAAGGAAACCTGTTGTAGCAGACAACAAAACAAGGAGTCCTACTAGTGATGTCACTCGTAGGTGGCGCCACGGTTTGTACTCGAGGCCAATAAACTCCACTGAAACGAGTAAAACAAGCCTTTTCAGTTTGCAGAATACGAGTCCACACCACTAGCACTGCGCTTTTTTCACACTTTTTTCATGAAAATTTCAGCGCAACTCACTTATCACAATTGACACACCATAGACAGGCTCAGGAACATTCAAGAGAAAACACACGTGTCTAACAAAAAGTGGCAACGTTTTAAACCTCCAGTAACCTGACTGCCAGAGTCTCCTTTCAAAAATTTGCCAACATGCAGCCCCTCTGGTGGATCCTTTTCCGCTGCAAAAACGCTCCAAACCAACGCAGTATATTTATAAAAAAAATGCACTTGGTTGGTCGAGGAAGTTGCGCGTGCCGTTTAATCAGGCGGCGCTTCAACACCCTATGCAATCCCAGCAGGAAGAAAACCTTTTAGAACAAGTGATTCACATCTTGAAAAGGTGAGAACCGAATATTTTTCAAAACTGTTGCAAAATGTCGCAGAAAAACCGCGCGCTATGGCACAACACAAGGAACATCAACAGTTTCTGGTCTGTTACACAAGCGGCAAGTACCCGACCAAAGAAAGACATCCTTTTTTTGCGCCATCACGTTTTACTGAAAATATTTCCGAATACATTTTTAAAATATTTCCGCAGTTGGCGACAACCATGAAACACTGACACGGTCTGCAACACTGCTGCCGTGGTCACGTAGTTGGGATGGCATTAATTTAGTTCAGCAAGGTCCGAGCAGCGGAACAAAACTACAGGTTTTCCGCCTCAATTTAATCCAATCACCATACAATTTAATGCAAGCGCCAGCCCATTTAATCCAAGTGCTATCTAATTTATTACAAACGCTATCGATTTTATTCCAGGTGCCAGCGAATTTAATCCAAGTGCCAACCAATTTAATACAGCTGTTTGAAGGTTGTTTAGGGGTGTTTTGTGCGCCATTAGGCGGGCTCTGATGCAAGTGGTGGGATGAAAACGTGGTGTTCTTAATGGACATTTACTAACACCCGCAGATCAGGAGAGCTGTCTCGTTTGATCCATAGGTGGCGTGTGGTGATCGTCTGCGAGATCGTCAGAAGTGTCGTCTGCTCGCGTATTGATACCCCAGGAGATTTGCCAGGGCATTTTTAAGCGAGCAGACTACGCTTCTGTCGCCAGAAGGCGATATTTCTGACGATCTCGCAGACGATATTATCATTCGGAAATATCGCTAACACTGCGTAAAAGCATTAAATTATTGAACATCAAAATGCAAAGGACATTTATGTAATGTGTCTCTATCAAAGGAAGTTGTGGCGGCATTGTTACGCGAAGATGAGACGATACTTCTGACGTGTGTTATCGACGGCACTGTTGCGGACGACCAGCTCACAGCAACTGCCTGCGCGTGTTAGTAAATGTACATTGAGCTGTTCGCATAAGACATTTTGCCCATAATGGATCAAGACACACCACGTTTTCACGACAACACTACCCACAAAACCCTCAAAGCTGGCGCCCAATTTCGCCCAAAACGCTCATGAACATTCTTGTGGTACCTGGATTAATTTTGTTAGCGCAGGAATTAAGGTGGTTGGCGCTTGAATTAAATATTCTATGGACTTTTGCATTAACCTGAGCCGGAAAACCTGTAGTTGCAGTAAGACTTGAGAGTGGTAAGTAATCCCTTAGACATCTCATCACTTTTACCCCCCCCCCCACCGGCCGAATCTGCAGTTACCCGGTTATGGCCTAACGGATATGAAATCATCATCATCACCATCATCACCAGCCCATCTACGCCCACTGCAGGGCAAAGGCCTCTCCCATTATTCTCCAATTACCTCGGTCCTGTGCCAACCGTGACCAATCTATCCCCGCAAACTTCTTGATCTCATCTGCCCATCTAATTTTCTGCCGCCCCCTGCAGCGCTTGCCTTCTCTAGGGATCCACTCTGTTACCCTTAACGACCAGCGGTTATCTTGCCTTCGCATTACATGCCCTGCCCACGTCCATTTCCTCTTCTTAATTTCTACAATATGTCTTTAACACCAGTTTGCTCCCTGACCCACTCCGCTCTCTTCTTGTCCCTTAATGTTACACCTAGCATTTTCCGCTCCATTAAGCCCCTTTGATTTACTCGTTTTCATGACACACGATCCGCAGATCTTATAAAATTGCATGCGGTCATAACTACTATATGACTCGACCATGTGAAATTCTTTATTTAGTGGGTCTTTCACATTGCAGCACACAAGGAACAAGTGAACAGTCTTACGACACCTCGCGATATCTCGAGGTGTACTATGTAGCAATCGTACTGAATGTGGTTATATTAAGTGCGAATGCACTTCTTAAGCGACCCTGAACCTGCGTCCACCGGCGATGTCCGTGCACGTGGAGATGGGCGCGCGCAGCCTGGCCGCTGACATGGCACATACCCACGCCACGTAGGGGATTGGCCAGGAATCTCCTCGTCTTCCTTGGCAACGGGGGGAGATGGGCGCGCGCTGCCTGGCCGCTGACATGGCACATACCCACGTGGGGGATTGGCCAAGAATCGGGCGTGAGAAGGGCTAATGCACCTGCTTAAAGGAGTACTGACACGAAATTTCAAAGCTGAGATCCGCTCTAGCAATCAAGTACAACGACAACACAAATAGGTGTCTGTGAATAAATGCATCTTTCTTTCTTTGTAGTTGTGTGTGTGTGTGTGATCTCTCTTTCGCGAACATTACCGAACCGCGCAAATTCAACTCGTGCATTCGCACTTTCACATTCTTCCCCTCGGGGAAATGCGGGGAATTTTTATTCTCTATGTTAATGGCAGCGCGAACAAACGAAAAGTTGTGTCTGTCATACGCTGCACATTCAACGCGACTGATGTTCTCAATGGCCTGTTTCGCGGCATTGACAAGCATAGAGCGCCGGTGTTTTTTTTTTCTGAACTTCTGAAAGTCGCTCTGAACTTCTCCGCGAGCATGACGTATGGCAATCTTCCTCTGGTACTTCTTGGTAAAAAACACGACGCCTTGCGAAACCTCCACCGTTTGTTTTTAGATTTTGGTGGGATCCATCTGCGGTTTGCAGCCGCTTTATCGACGAAGGACACCAAGCGCTGGAACTTGCGCTGCTCCTGGTGGCTCATGCTGCATTCATTAGGAGAACTCTTGGTCTGGTGAGCTGGCCAAAGGTAGGGCACCTATTGCAATTCCTGGGCGATCACGTGAAATCCGAACTTCTACACAAACAGTATAACAAAATACCGCGCCACGTCCTCACGGGACAAATGTAGCTCACAAACTAAACCTGTTTTAACCAGTGCTCTTCCTTTCATACAAAGACATTGTTGCCACTACTGTCCAAGCGAAGGACACCTAGGCATCTGAAACAGAGCAAGCCTGCACTCATGTTGCTGCCACTTAAAACCTGTGCTGCAGTCGAGAACATAGCACGCTGTCTGCGTCTGATTGGAAGGCTTAACACAAAAAAAGACGAGGACGGTGGAAAACGTGGCAGGCGCTACTAACAACTGAGTTTATTTAGAAAAGCACAAGCATATATATCACAGGCATGCACTGAAGAGAAAAGAAAGGAATGGGAAAAAATACATCAAGGGCATCTTGCGAACATCAAAAAAAAATTTGCAGAAATACACTTGCCTTATCATACATAGAAAGCGACGGTACACCTAGCGCACATGGGCCCCTTTTCATGAAAAAAAAGCCTCCTTAACCTCACGGGAGGTAGCATTTCGGCTCCTTTCGATTATTTTTGTTTTGTCCAGATCGGGTTTACAGACAGAATCAAAATATTTACAATGTTCTGGCAAGTGCGAACAAGTACCATTTTTCATCGACAGGGCATGTTCTCTGAGGCGGTCATTGATGCATCGGCCGGTTTGACCGATATACACTTTACCATAAATCAAAAGAATCTTGTACACAACACCAACCGCACACTTAATGAAAGGCCCGACATGGTTCTTCTCGCATTTTTTGCATTTCATTTCTGGCAGACTTTCTCCTGAGCTGGTGGCCATCCGGCCGCTCGCTGGACGGCTGCAACGTCACTACTATGGCCGCACTCTTCTCGGTTTTCGTTTCAAGAGCGCCGATCTTTCCTGGCCGCTTGCTACGTCCACGCGCGTATTTCATCTGTGGTATTTCGCATGTTGCGGTCTTTTTAAGCAGGCTATATGAAAATAGGGTTTTCAAGAGGTCAACTTTTGAGTGCAGTTGGCCGTTAAAAAAGCAGGTAAAGGCAGCAGAGACGACAAAGTGGGCACAGAGAATGGAAGCGAAAAACACCCTGGATACTTACAGGACAGAGAAACAGGAAATTAAGAAATAAGGATTCTATGGCAACACGCGAGGCAGTGCATTGCTCTTCGAAGCACGGGCGGGTGCCTGAGAACCCGGGCATACACGGGTATCTACAGGCAGTAGGATGAAACATGTGCATGCTGCGGCAGTGATCGGGAAATTATATACCATATTGTCAGGGGCTGCACAGAGATACGACCACCGCTGGGTGAGAGCAAATGACGGATTTGGGGCGAGGAGAACCTCAACTTCAAGGCCATAAAGAAACGAAGAGGCGACTGGAGCGGTGGTGGAAGAAAAAGCTTTAGCACCGCAGAAATTGTTGACAAGTATGAACATAAGTGTACATAAATTTCAAATCGCGCGCCATCAGCCGTAAAGGGTTCGCACAACATCCGACAGATGGCGACGAGTGTATTGGCCAGTAGGAAGCAGCAGTGAAACATGCCCCTCGCGAGGGGCACGATCAAATGCAGAGCATTTCCGGGGGCGCACGACGTTAAGTAGTTTGCGTTACGTTAATGTTCTTGCACTTGTGGCAACTGCTGACGAGAGAGCGCTCGTCAGCAGTAATTTGAATGAGTCAATGATATAAGGCGCATATAAAGCGTCCGATTCTGTGTCGGCTTTGTGGCGCAGTGGTTACAGCACAACGTACATAGCGTTCCGCCCGCAGGGTCGAGGGATCGAAACCTGGCGTCGGATGGTATTTTCTTTTTATATAGTAGGGACAACGACGGTGCGGACTACGGACGCCAACGCGGGTGACATCGTGAGTTACTGAAATGCTCTGCATTTAAAAGTAGGAAAGGGATGGGTGCGCAGGCGCAGAAATCATACGGATGAGAATTTAGAACACCGGGGGAAGAAAAAGAAGGTGGGAACGATGAGTTTAAAACTGAAATGAGAGGGAGATGGGATGGAAGAAGGAAATCTGTTAGGTTAGCTAGGAGTAGGGCAAGTAAGCGTAATAAAAGAGGCAAGTTGGTTGCTGACAAACGACGCCTCGATTTAAAGGGAGAGCCTCTAATCATCATGATCATCATCCAGAGAATACAACCGTCACAACAGAAAACAAAGCTCGATACCATGGTTCGATGTCGTCAAACTTTCAATCCATCTCGAGCGTTCCCGACATCCATGTTAGATCTGGCGGAGTCCAGCTGTCCAGCCGCCCAGCTGTCTCCCAGCGCCGGTTCCCGGCCTGCGCCGCCGGCCTCGACGGGGAGCGCCCCTGGCGGCCACTTGCGCTGCTCCGTTCTCTCGATTGCGGCATTCGGCTGATGCTGCACTTTCGGCGCAACGTTGGGAAATCCTTGCCAAACTCTTTCTGTTCTTGTTCTTGTTATTCTCGTCGTTCCTATTGTCGCCTTCGCACCACGTACGGGGTATTGAAACGATTGGTGCACTCTTGGCCGCCTGTAACGAGCTGGCCGCCGCATAGTTGACATTTCGGCTTGCAGCGTGTTGCGTGGTCTTTGTCAGGGTTTGGGTGTCCACACCCGATACAGATTCTTGTGTCGGGGAAGGAGCAGACGTCACGCCGGTGCCCGACCTTCCCGCACTGTCTGCATACGTCGTGGTGTTTGCGATACAGGACGCACCGCATCAACATAGGGCCGTATTTGACATAGTTAGGTACCCTCGTCTGGTCGAACAGTACTATTACCGCAGACGTTCCTCCGATGCGGTGCGCCTGCAGCGTGGTGGGGTTGGTCTCATTTACAATGTTGTCGTTGATCTCCTCGTCCGTACGGGCGGCATCAACTCCTCTGATCACACCTTTTGCTGTTCCTTCTGCTGCTGCTCTGTATGTCCATATCGGCTGTGCTGTTTCCCCCACTGTGAGGTTACGCATTCTGTTGTAACGCTCAGCTCGCTCTTCACTTGGCGTGCTCATAAGATGATGGTTTGAGCGGGATTTGGGCAGATGGTGGCCATCCTTACTTCTTCCTTGCTAATTTGGGCTGCCGCAACGACCGCCGCCATTATTGCCGTAGCTTCAGTACGAGCGACATTTAAGCCGCCACGTGGTCGGATGATGATTTTGGTCTCTTTGCGCGACATTGCGGGCATACGTGCTGCCTTCGTTATTCTCGCTGTCACCCTCTTGGCGTAATTGCCTCTTCGCGTAATTGACCCGCTCCCTCAGTCTGGATTGATGTTCAGACGACGAAAAGGACTCACCGGCTTTCAGCTCGGTACCGAGGCGCGAGGTGCGTCTGCTGTGGGCCGTCCATCCCACCGTTTCGTTAGGCACAAAGTCCTCACCAGGCATTTCCACACACATTCGTCCTCCGTGGTTGCCAAGGTCGTCCTGCGTGGTTGCCGGCCCTTGCGGCGGCTCCCGGGCCGCGGCGCAGTCCGGTCGGCCGCGCTAAGCCTAGGCGTCGCAGCCGATTCGGAAAAAGTCCGATAAATTGCAGCGGATTGTATTCTGCAACTAGTGGTATTCTTGAATTCAACACAGCGTGAAACGTTCGGCGGAATAAGCATTTCTTCGGAGCCGAGGTGCAACACGTCTGTACCCTTCGTCGTTGTCGTCGTTTTTTTTCCAAAATGACGACGACTTTCCCCAGTAGAGCAACAACTTTTCCAGGCCATATTTTGACACAGCCGTGCACTTGACGACAAGGAGAAGGTGCGCTTCACTGAGCTTTGAATGATGTCGGGGTGTGAATTTAGAACGGAAAAATACGCGGTTAACACTTTCTTGTCCACCGGCACTTCTCAGGGGATTGGTAATCACTAGTTTGTCTGTGTACACGAGGAAGAATACAGTTCTCAACTTGAGTCATGGATCAGGTCATAATGATAGCCGAACAAATCACCATCCATGACGTCAGTGAGAAGTTGAGGTCGTGATCTTGACAGTGGCTGTTTAAAGCATTCAGTACAGCATTTAAAGCATGTCTGTCCAAAAAATGATCAGGAAATTTGTGACTTGTGCGTAGCAAATGGTCAAATGCTCCATGCCCGGCTCAAGTGGCACTTCTGTGACTCCAGTGTAGGCAAATGTTCCATGAGGCGGAGGAGAAATAAAGTTTTATTGAAGTCCAATCCAACTCCTTGTGTGGAAGCAGACCAGTGGGGAGTCTCCTTAGTTCCGGAGTCCTTGGCTCTGGCTGGCACTCCGGGCCTGTCTCATCAGGTTATGCTGCCAGCCGGTTTCAGAGCTGGACAGCTGCGTGGCCCACAGTGAATGGAAGGGCTGAGGATTGGGAGGGAGGTCGGGTGTGTTAGACCATTCCCATACTGTGATAAAGTGTACCCCTTTTGGGGCAAAACTTGCACTGTGGGGAGTGAGAGGTGGGGAAGATCTTATGCCAAAGTGTATTTTGAGGGAAGGTCCGCGTTTGAAGTTGACAGAGAGTGATTTCTTCGGCTTTTGTTAGAGACGGTTGAGGTGGAAGGAAGGTGCGACGAGAAAGCTTTTAGTGTGTGAGAATATCGTTGTACGTGAGTAGGGGGTGGGCATCCAGGGTGGGAGGAGGGCCAGTCGGGGGCAATGGCCCGGTGTACCACTTCTCGGGCCGCGTCGTGCGCCGCTTCATTGCCGGCCAACCCACAATGGCCAGGAGTCCATAGAACGTGGCACTCCTCGGGGAAGTAAGTGGAGTGTTCGATTATGTGTAGGGCAGTGCGAGGAAGTATACATTTTTGAAAATGCCGGCAGGCTTCCATGAGACATTTTTTGGATATGCTTTCAAATTCTGAAAAGATGTCAGTTACAATTCTCTCAGCATTCTGAAGCGTTTTATTTACTGTTTCGGCACGTTTTCTTTTTGGAGGATTTGTACTGTTTGGTGAATGGGGCAGCCAAAAAGCTGTTGCGTAAAAGCTTTCATAGGAGTGAATACTTCACCAGCTGGGCTAGATTGAAGTTATAGCATTTCCGTAATCCCAATTTAAAACAGTGCAAACTGTTTTCCGGTTCATGGACGTTGCTCGGCCCTTCATGGTTCACCCTCTTATCATTCCTCACTTGCGCTGGAGGTGAAGCAGCGCGAAATGAGGACTCTTTTTCAACTCCGCCACTGGGATTTTCGTCACCTGACGGGTTCGGCTGTGACGCCCTCGCCTGTGACGCACTCGCCTGTGCTAAGGTCCCCTCAAAGGTATATTAAAATAAAATATTATGCTAAACAAATGCTCTCATAAAGTATTGAAAACGCCACTGGTGAGCTTGGCTGGCAGCGGCACGACCTCGCTCGGGTTGCCCATAATGCGAGCGCCAGAACGTCGTTATTGACCAACCGGATGGATGTGCCGACGCACTCGAGCTATCTGGAGTGCATCTGATTATGGATTGCTCTGCGAGTGCAGTTTTGCGCAGTTTGGCCACCGCTCCCGTGCTCCGTTTTGCTTTTACATTGTTTAGTGCTCTCTACACAGGGTGCTCTAATATAATTAGTTCTCTAGAAGAGCTCTCGTGTTCCTCGTAATTCTTTAAACTTAGATGAGAAACAAAGGAGCGATCATTCCCTTGATCGCTGTAGGGATCAGAAGCATACTCGATGAGGCACACATGACAGAGCGTCCATTACGCATGTTTTATAAAAAAACTATTGGCCTCCTGCGCTGCCCAGGGGGCGCTGCGAAAGCGGCTTCCGGGTAGCACAAAGCTGCGCGGGTCCCATAGGATCCCGTGTTGACAGAAGCAAAATGAGCTCGATGCTCCAGATTGTTTTACGACATGGTCACCAGCCCATCCCCGACGAGTCCGACTTCTTCTGGCGATCAACTTGGCATTAGGGGAAAATGCTTTGCGGCGCTAAATACGCTTACAGCGCCGACGAAAGTGCCGGGACGGTGACGGCGCTCTGCCACTCGCACGTTCACCGATCGATGGTCATATAAGGCGAAATTTGAGAGTGAAACTTCTAGTTTAAACTAATACTCTAGGTGACAAGGACTTTTCAAAAACAGCCGATCAAAAAACAGTGACCCAATCGGAGATGATGGCGCTTTAAAAAGCCAGCGAGTCCGGCGGACCGCTGGCTCACCTGCAGCCGTGCGCCGCTCTTTTGCGCACCTGCGCACTATGCGTGCACTTTCATTAAATAGCGCTTGTTTGCGTCGCTGTTACGAATACATGGTGCAGCGTTAGCTTGCCGTTTCGTTGCGTGTCTCAGTGAAAAAAATTCAGGGAGCGCCAGAAGCGTGAAATCTGTTTTGTGATTCCGAAATTAGTGGCCGTAAAACAAAGTGGTCCGTCGAACTGGGAGGCCGCTCGCGTTCCTTGTTTGCTCTCACTTTACTTAATTACACTCTTGCATCATATATTTCCAGTTCGCACTTCATAGGCTAGAATGAGGGTAAGCAACGTTTTGAAGTGTAGGGCACGAGTTGCATGCAGCCGACACGGCGGAGTGCTGGACGGCAAATCGGGTGGGACGGGGGGGGGGGGGGGGGGGGCTGGCTTTGAATGCAAAGCGAAAAATTTCAGCGAATTGCAAATAATATTTGACAATAATCTGGCGAAGTGGAAAGGCGGGGGACTATTCAACTGGAAGCGTCCAATTCTCTGTCCTTGTCTCGCTGTCTAACTCCATTTGAGGAGACGTGTCGGCGTTCAGATTGTTAGCGATGGTGCGACCCGGAGGGCCGAGCTCCGTCGCCTCGGACATACGTGTGGTAGCGTGGTGTAAAACGAGCGGCCAGCCGCTGTTGCAGCCGTTAAGAAGACCAGAAGCCGTGGGCTAACGTAACTGTTTATTCATAGCGAGAGGTGAGCGGAAGCCAAAGAACAATACCCCGACGGGCGAGGTAACAGTACAGGACTCGAGCAGAGTGACAGCAGTGATTCACTGCTCAAACAGGAATGGGTTATAGGGGTTGCGAGGGTCGTATTTATACCCAAAAGCGTTAACGGTCGAAACAGCGTTCCCTCTAGAATTGTGCACACGCTACAAACGTCACAGACACACACAACGCTCTTTCCAGACTTCGTGAGCAGTCGGTAGCATCGCCGCACGTTGAGTCTATGAGAGGGGAGAGAGGAGGACTCCGCTGCGATCGCGGGGCCTCTGTGTCCTTGGGCGGGCCTCTACGTGTTTGGCCGGGCCGGCAACCGTAGAAGTTTGAAACGCGCCGAAAGCGAAGCGTCTGACCCGGGCTTTGTCGAGACGTGAAAGTGTGATTCACCCACACGGTGGGGCCTCTCTGAAAGGCGCACATACTGCCTTTGCCGCACAGCCGAGCAGCGCTGAAAGAAAGCCCGTCGCCGGGCCCATACGTAACAGCGACGAAGATAACGAACAGAGTCAGTGATGATCGGATGTAAATATTGTGGGCCGCGTGCCGTGCATGCGGCTGTGTTTGTTATGAAAATATGCAAGAACACATTTCTGCAGGCAGCGGGCGTGCGATTTGGTGCTTGTTTTGCGTCCTTTAATAGCGCTTAATTTGTTTTTCTGACGCAATGCCTCACCTACTCGCTAGTAAACATGTACCCTGCTGTTCGTAAATCGGGCGGCGTAAAACGTTACGCAAGGGTGATTTAGTTTGCGAAAATGCAAAACAAAATTTCGACTCGTTTTCAAGGCGGTGCCAGGCTAGCAGTGCAGCTGAGTCGACTGCGCGATTCTGGGGTTCACTTGCATGCTGCCGCTGAAGCAACCTTTTGCAGTTACCTCAGGCAATAGGATGAGCAGCGTTCGGTGTTTATGCTACTCGTGAACTTTCCTTTCCCTACCGCACGCAAGAAGAAAGAAGGGTAATCGTCGTCAGGAAGTTAGACCACCCGACTGGCGATACTGTCCAACGCCGCGTGACCGCGACAGCTCATTCAAAAGAAAGCCGATAAATAGCCTTGTTCGAGCGGATATTATTAGATGCGACGATGAGAGCATCTCTTGTCGGCGGCCCTGTCCTTCCTGCGTGCGTCCGTTGTTAGCAATCCCTAGCTTGTCTGAGTAGAGCAAGATATGCACAACCTTTTCATTTTCATCAGCACGGTTTTCACCGATTTGATCTTGGTACACAGTGACGTCTCGGAAGCTTAGCAAAATTTCAGTTTCAGCAACCTCAGTGTTTTTAATATGTGTAAACACATCCTTTTACTGGGCAAAGTTACGCAAAACACCGGTAATGGAAATGTACTGAAAGGACGCTGGGTCATCAGCTGCGTAGCTGCACTGCTGCGGCTCTGTGTAAGGACGAGTGGCTTTAGCGTACTCAGTTCGTTGGTACTGATAGCAAACTCCATCGAACAGTTCTTGAAGAAATGCACAATCAAAAATATGTGCTTAAGGCTCCGGCACAGGACTGCAGCATGCGGCGGGCTCATGCTTAATGTAGTCGACAAAACGCCGCAACGGCGACTGAAGCAGGACCTCAATGTTAAGAAACAGCACATCACAGGCCAAGCGCTGTATGAGAAATGGTCTGATGCCCCCTCGGCAACGGCCTCTTGCCCTTGCGGCCATTCTGGCGGACTTTCCGCCGTACCACTGGAGGACACAGCACCGAAATTTGAGCCACTGGCACAAACAGCGTCGTCGTGCACGAAAGAATGCGCAAGGTCCGGCCGGGGTTCCCGTTCAGTCGACGAACGCCATTGCTTGTGGTCGCGGTACACGTGGTGCCTGAAGCTTCCCATAATTTTGTACTGTCTCTGGCAGCCTCCAATGCCACACGCAATCGCAAAGTTCAGCTTCAGACTGCGTTCGTGTTGAAGAACAACACGGTGTATGTTGGAGGGAAAAACGGACATCTAAAGCATCGGAACAACAGAACAGAGTTCATGTTGGCGATACTATATCCAACTATTCGTGTTATTGCTTAAGTCATCATTTCGGCGTTCAGGGGTAATTGTCAGAGAAACGGAACAGCTTTCCAGTTCACAACTGCGGCTCGAGAATGTTCCTGCGCTGCTACTGCACGAACAACCGCCATTGGTTGGCTACGGCTTAAGCCAGCGCTATGAATGTTACGGCGAATGTTCCGAAACCGCAAAATAACTTATCCTACATAACAACCCAAGAGAAAAAGGGTGCGAGGACCAGCTGGCTACAGCTGGGAATTAACCGTAAACTAACTGGGACCAGCTACCATTTTCTTTTCGAAATAAATTGTCCTCCAAACTTATTGTAATGTCCCTAAGACGTGTTTTTATAAATTAGCTTTGTTTATAAACAGGCAACAAAATAAAAATACTGCTGTAATTTTTTTGAAGGCGACATTGGCGGATTGATCGGTGCATTGGATTGCGTAAAGGCGCGAAAACCGCTAGGTGCTAGGTTGGCTAGGTCATACCAGGTCATACTCGCTGTAGCCAACGGTGATTCGCGCTGCGCCGGTGTCCGCAATTTCCCGCGCATCACTGCGTATCTGGTCTACCCGTGCGACGTGATGCTGCGATGTCGTGTTCCAGTCAGGCGACTTCGCATTAGGGGGCAGAAGTTCCTCCCGAGAACTCAGCCGGGCAAGTTGTTTGCCTTGTGTCGCACGGACAATCGAACAAAACAATGAAGGTCGCGGGAATTGATTGATTGATCAATTTTAGGGTTTTACGCGCCGACGCAGCGCAGGCGATGAGGCGCGCCGTAGTGGAGGGCTCCGGATTAATTTTGACCACCTGGGGATCTTTATCGTGCGCCGAAATCTCGTACACACGGACGTTTTTGCTTTTCGCCTCCTTCAGAAAAGCGGCCGCCGCGGCCGGGAATCGAACCCGCGACCTCGTGCTCAGCAGCGCAACGCCTTAGCCACTGAGCCACCGCCGCGGGTAAGGTCGCGGGAACGAAGAAGCTGGAAGACGTTCGAGGAGCCTTGGAAAAAGTGAATTCGGGCACCTGTCTGACGCTTCATTTTTAATCCAGGTAAGTTCTCCAATTGTTCGTAACGTATAACGACTAGAGGAAAAAACTTGTCACAAATGATGCGCTCGTTGAAACAGCGAAGCCAGCATGGCTTGAGTCGTTCGAATAATTACTTCAACGATTGTCTTCTGAAGCTATGATGCGAAAACAACAACAAAAAAAAACAGTTCCGCCACGTGTGCCATCTGCTGAAACAGCGCAGCTGTGCAATTTCTCTGTGAAATAATTCTTACAAGTCAATGAAACTCGGCGTAATGGTAGAGTCGTCTTAGCGGGTAATTGTTCTTAATTTGTTTCGGGATAATTTCGATATGCACAAGATTTAAAAACTGTTTCCTGTAATCATACTCCCTCCGTAAATTTCTGTGCCAGTGATTGACGCACAACAATGCAAAAAGCCAGCTCACAAAAACCAAGCTTATAGCGATCTTCTTAAGTCGGCTTGACAGCTACGCACAAGTGCATTACGGGGAAGCTGTGGCGTAGCCAGAAATATATTTCGAGAGGTGTTACACGTAACCACGAAGACAAAAAAAACTTATGAGAAAGAGAGAGTACGCCGGAGGCCCAAACAATATCTGAGTCATATTTCTGAATGCATAAATGTCGGAGGGTATTGTGATATTGACCCCCCCCCCTCCTAGGAAGACATCTCAGGGCCAATATAAGCAACTTTCTATTAAAAATAGAATGCCCTAGGTCGTGTTTTTTTATTTCGTAAATTTTCTATACTGGGGATTGGTTTTTGTAGGGTGGTGGAACCTGCTTGGGGTGGAGTGTGACGCGAGACCACACCCAACAGTCAAGCCCAGACCCAGAACAACTCCACTGTTAACATTGCGCATTACAGAGAGTGCAAGGCGCGCCGCTGTTGCATCGCTCCGCGATAAATAGGTTGTGCCTGTATTTGCTTGTAATTGTCAAATTTTTTTCAAAGCAGGCCGAACTTGTAGCAAGTCTAAAACGGATGAAGGGAAATCTATAAGTACTGAGGCTGTCTTCAGCCTGTTTTTACAGTGTGCATTGTCGGCCCTGGTACTGAGCAATGGAATAATGCCATATACCGCCGAATATAGTTCTTTGCATTACTTGGTGTGCTCTACAAAGCGAATTTAAACTGTCGTTCGCCTAAAGAATTGTGCGCTGTTCTATTTTCCAGATGTACACTGACCGTTTTGAGCGTTTCGTGGATCTTCACAACGACATCGTGGGTCTGATGGTGCCAAGCTGAAACTGGCAGTCATCGACAGACCAAGGACAGAAGATGCAGAACCGTATGCATTTTTATTGCATTATATGTCCAAATGTTTATGCATATAAAGCTTTGTTACTCGTGCTCACAAAACAAACCACTTGACTGAAGTGCACCAGTTCGAGTGCTGAAATTGTATTTTAACTGCTACCTGTAGTTGCGGTTTGACGCTTTGGTCAGGTTAACATGGTGCGCCTTGCTTGAACCAGTTTATTGTATCAATGCTTATAACATTCAAAACAGTTATAGGCAAGGAAGTTAGCGGCAATGTGCTGGGTCATATGTCGCATCGTTTTAGTTCCAGGCATGTAGGTGCTGAGCTATTATATATCAAAGGCATGAACATCAAAATAGTTATTCAGTACAAATGCTGGTCAAGCATTTTCAATAGAGAAAGATTTTTGTATTTGGAACTAAATGATGTTAAAAATGGCATTGATGCCATGTATCAGGCGCACTGCAACGCAAACTATTACAGAAACTTAATCCTGAAAATTCACTGTAATACTCTAGCGTACCATTTGTTATTCTATATTCTATTTTTTATGCAAAGAAAATGCAGCATGAGGCTATCGCTTTCTGGTTTCTCGAGGCAAGCCAGAACAAGTGGTGTTCAACACCAACCAAGGCCACAAAATCAACTTTTCCCAGTGGGACACTACTCATTGCCCGAATTCCGATCGACGTCAACGTGAGAGTAAGCAGAGTTGTTAATGGGGATATTTCTGAACTACTGAAGAGATGGATAGTGGACTTAATAATGTATGACCTCACAACCGGTTCAACAATAGGCCTCCTCGATTATCAGTCCCGGACCGTCCGCGGACTGCCGCGAACACCGATCCAGCCCTCGATTTTTTGCGAAGCTCCGCCCACTAGTCCGCAAGTTGCCCCAGCGCGCTCGTTTTTCTCGGACTGACGGCTTTGGACGATCCCCGGACGCGCCGGCCAGCCCGGAGGATTGCGGTCCAGCAACTAGCAGACGACGCTGTAACGAGCGGTGAATTTGAAAAAGAAGGTGCGCAACGGCAATCGTCTGCTCTTGCTTTGCTGAACCGGCAAGCCCTCCGCACGCCAGCACTGCATTCTCAATGGAGCAGAGCGAAGTTCTGAGCATTTTTCAAGTTGTAGACAGCAACCAGAGCCCGGTGCTAGACGGTGGCGAGCCTGTGTACGTTGATTCAGGTACGTGCTAGACCCAAATTTTGCACGTAGCGGGCGCTGCGCGAACTTATACGCAGCACATCTGTGTGTTTTAATGGTGTGCAGACGGCGTTCGAGTTTTCCTGACTCCGCGTGCTGCGGGCTCCTTGGTCAGCCAGCCTGCCCGTGACACTCTGAACGGCGAAGACACCCCGGTCGAAGTGCCTAGCCGCGACGAGTGGGCCACGGCCGAGCTATGGCCTCGACATATATCGTTGTTTTTAATTGAAAAATTCAGAGTTCAAACAACACCGCGAAAAAAGACTAAAACGAAGCGCCACATGTGGGCGGAGCTGGCCTGCAGCCTAAACAATGAATTCCCTGGCACTACACTTTCGTGGAGTCAAGTGGAAAACCGTTGGAGGACGCTGAAACGACAGTACAAAAAATACTCGAGGCATCTGAACACCTCAGGCAACAATCGCGCGAAGCCCTGTCCATTTCACAGGTAAGCATTAACTACACAGACAAGCAAAAACGCCCGTGTGTACGAGATTTCGGCGCACGATAAAGATCCCCAGGTGGTCAAAATTAATCCGTAGCCGTCCACTACGGCGCGCCTCATCGCCTGCGTTGTGTCGGCGCGTTAAACCCCACAATCAATCAACTACACAGACCAAAAAATGACCCAGCACTGCGCTTCAGTTTCTTCAAAGTGACTTGAATGACATTCAGTATTTTTTAAACTGATGAATTGTGGGAGCAGGAACTCCAAAATGGATAACAACTACATAAATCTTTGACCCCGCGTTTTGTTTTTGCAGAAACTCATCAGAATATAAGAACTGTGCCGTCCTCGCTAATACTGCTGTGCTTGTTTTCGTGCTTCCATGATGGCGTGAGCGCCATTCATAATGTAATGCACTCATAGTGTGAGCAATTGCTTGTGGAGGGAACTTGAGGATGTATTTGAGGAAAACCACGCGATAAACCCCACGTATCTGCGCGGTCAAGGGATCCTGCGGACCAACACGGAGTAAGTGTTTCTTGCTACTTATCAAAAGTAAAGAGAGTGCACTGGTAGGTATATATATTCGCTCGCAGAAAGCATGGAAAAGAGGACAGCCCCCAAACAGAGTGAATTACAGTTTTAGCTCCAATTAGTCAAGAGAGCTAGAGCCCAAACATATGCTCTAGCCACATATGGAACTGACGGAAAAGAGCTAACCAAACAAGCGCCCTGAAAACGTAATTCACAAGTCGACATGCCACTTCCTATTGCAGTACGTTTTTCCGCTTCAGCAAAAAAAAGGAAAGGGGTCGCTGTACTGCTTCGGTTGCTAGGTGCCAAACAGTGCTTTTCAATTGGGTATTTTGTTTTTTTTTCGCATTGTTTTTGAATTCGCAACTTTTCATATTGTAATATGTGTATAATTCTCGGGCCACTCACGTGTCTTACAAATTAATATTTTGCAAGTGACAATGTAATGTTGAGCGAAATGCATTAATTTACGATGTGTGCACGTCAAAAGCATTTTGCGCGAACAATGTTTTCGCGTACTTTGAAGCTAAATACGCTCGTGTAGGAACATTTCTCCAAATTTTTGATGGTATCCTGAGTGATTCTCTGATCGCAGCAACCGCACGTGCTTAAAGGGACACTGAAGTGAATTTGTCAAGCTCCCGTTTTTGCTTGCACTGCGTAGACTGGCTCAAATTAGCACACTTTTCATCGTTTATCCGGTTTGACAAATCGGTAATTATTTTACAAAGCGCGAAAGAAGAAAAATTACCATGCGCGGTTTGCGGCGGCCGCACCAACTAAGGCTGTGACGTTGAGAGGAGGGGCGCCGTGATTGGACGATGCCCAAGGTTAGCAATCACACAAGTTTCGGTTTCGGTTCTGTAAAACATAACCAATGGCTTTGTTGGATGGGCATTCTCAATATCTCAGTAATCATCGTACCGCGCTTCTGCCATGCTGTCGGCTGTAAAATGCGTAAGATAAGCCTCCCAGGACGGCTTGGAATCGTAGCATTCACTACCCGAGGCCTACGCAGTGCATGAACGCCCTCCGCGTCCCCGCAGACGCTCAAATGCCATGCGCTTTTCCCCCATATTTGGAGCTTGCCGCACTCATGCCTGTATCGTAAAAAGCGTGCTCGCACCAGGCCAAGGGTCTGTTGATTCTGGCCTGTGCCCACTGCCTGCAAGCAGTCGGTGCTTATGGCAACAGCACGCCAACGAGAACTCGCAACCGGGCCAGTGCCAGCCTGCGCGCGTTTTGTGAACTAGTTCGTGTAGCCATGAACGTTGCGGCCCTAAAAAAGGTGAACTCAATATAGAAAACATCGGCGGAAAACAAAAAAGTTAACTTACAAAAAAAAAAAGCACGTACCCGCGGGGATTCGAACTCGTGACTCGCAAAAGATTTGGGGTGAATTCCTAGCGCCCCAGACTGCTAGGCCACGGAGCGGGACGCGAATCGCTTGCTAATATAGGGTATATATTGTAGAAACGGTTTACACTTTTATTTAGTTTTGGCATTTCAAGCCGCTTAGGTGACTATTTGTTGTGCTGCGATCGTGCAGTAAGCGTCGCCCGAGTTTCCACAGTAGCTCACGTCTAGCAATTGCATTTCGTAGACGGAAAAGCGTTCGCAGATGCGTAGTCGTGCTGCTGACCGCTGTGTTTGTTCGCCCAGCGCAAAAAAGTGCTTCCCGCGCCCTAGTTTTACGCTGTACGGTAAAAATATCAGTTGATTTTATTTGCTTAGTACCTATATTGACTTCGCTGACTCTTCTCCCGCCTTCCAGAGGCCTTATATTTTCCTACTGGCGTACCAGTCAGCGAAGCGTCGCATGTGCAGCGCTTGTGTGAAGCGACCTTGACTTGGAGCTAGATACAGTGTACAAACAAACCAAGTAAAGAAAGGCACGTTCTTCCATTCACAAACGTGTCCTGGCTTCGTTTCAACTAAGCGAACGAATTGCGACCAAGCAATTTTTTTAAACCTCCTTGATTGCGACGACCCGCCGGCGGCCGGCGGACGAAACGCTGGGCCGACTGACTCTGTCGGCCGGGGAGCCGTGCAGTAGCGCAGCCGTGGCGCAGCCAATTGCCAGCTCATCCCCTCCTGACGTCACACGAAAACGCCACAGAAAATGGGCGAGCGTAAAGAGAGGAGGACAGCGTTTTCGAATTAGTTTTTCTACTAAATAAAATCGCGTAAACGCGCCTAGAGTGGTCGAAACATGGCCTGGGGACTCCGGACTACAATTTGCGCTAGTAATCCCGCAATGTTTACATATCACTTCAGTGTCCCTTTAAGCCCCAGCTTAGAAGAGCCACCGAACGGGGAGGAGGAAGAGGTGCCTGATGGTGTCCACACCAAGGAAGCCGGGCCGTTGCGCCAGCCGCCGGGCCGTTGCCCAAACCCCGCCAAAAGACCACCCGCGCGCTGATTGCGGGCTGTCTCCGATCATTCTAGCAGGCCGCTTAGGAGCGACACAGACACCGCCTTGCTGCCCCAGGCAGAGGCTGAGGCTTCCCGTGAGAGGCGTAGCCGCGAACGCATTGCCGTGCTCGAGAAGATAGACGACAAGAATGCGGCCGCTTCAGGCCGCCAAATGTGCGAAATTCCTAGAGTGTTACTGCTTCTTTCATTCAACAAACTGTTTTCGCACTGCTAACTGCTGCTCACCTTTTTGTTGATTAACACAACTTATGTTTTTAATATTTTAGATTAAGTGTTTTGTGTTGATGTTTTGGTGTTCTGTCATTTTTTGTGTACCTGTGAAGTATTCTTTGTGCTTGTTTAAGTAGTTTATTGTTCTCTCGAATTTTTTTTCTGAACGATGCAAAGAACAGGCTTGTTCTGTTAGGAGTCCGCTTACGTTTTATTCCATCCTTTTTGTACCTATATTGTCTTGTTTTAGGCAGTACGCTAAGTGTTAATTTATTGTACTCTAACAAATATGCAACGACGTTTCTTCGTTTGAACCACTGGAACTCATTTTTATTAACCAGCTTCACCAGCGTGTGTGGTGACACTCTAGTCTCGTATGAAACGTTGTATATTTGGGTCCGCGCTGACGTAAAGGCGGTAAAGCCTAAAAACATTCTTTACACACAATGCGGGGAGCTGTAAACTCACATATATAGGTGAATAGTTTTAAGAGAATTAAGCTTATAAATACCGGTGTCTAACGTCCACTCTAGAGTGCCCTATAATGTTCTTCGGTGACTGAACACACCCGGTCAGACGGTATTCGAATTGCATGCTTTGCTTAATTGCTCACTCAAGTATGCATCTTATAGAAAATTCGGTTTGGATTCTTTAGCGAACGTATGTACAGGGTGTGGAAGTAACTACGTGACTTTGATCTCTATGTTGTTACATGGTCTGTATGCACCGAATTGAAAAGTTTCCAACCGTTTTCATGAAACCGCTGCCATACCTGCTTGTGAGCAACATTTTTGGAGCAGGGTAAACTTCACACCGCAGCCTAGAATTCATGGGCTAGATTGGACCTCCATGCGTTTTGACAGCTGCCCTGCTTGGATGCCAATGGTAAGGTATCTTCTCCACAGGAATTGACTTTGTAGTCATTCGAAAAGGCTTATATTGCTAACATCCATGATTTCTTTGGACCACCAATGGCGATAGAGCCTCCAGGCCCATGTGTACGCATGAAATCTGCAGTCAATTTTCTGCCCGCTCAAATCACGCATCTTCTTTGCGTCGTACCTACTATACACCCTGCCGAGAAGTTCTGCAGCACCTGCCGGAAATAAAATGTTGAAGTAAAAAATGCCCATTACAAGCGTTCAATTTGAATTGCAGAAGTTGGGGCTGCCGTCAAGCACGCAAGAAAACAGAATAAAGATGCACTCACTGGTATAGGCGTCGGCAGGATTTTGAGTTGAGGGGGGGCAAACCCATTGCACTAAGGGGGAGGAGGGCGAGGGGGGTGGGGGCATTGCGCTGGGCTGCAGCTTGGAGGGATGAAGCAAGTGCCCCTTTTACAGCCCCCTGCCGACGCCCATGCTCAGTGGTTTATTGCCCCAGAAAGCCGTCAACTTACCTTGCTAAGCAGTTCTGTATTGCTGTTGTCAAATGTGCAACGCAGTCACGAATTGCCAGTAAAAAAGACGTAGAGTGCACACAGAGTCAAAAGAACATTTACCAAAACAAAGTAAAATAAAACCATTCTGTCATGAAAAGTTGCCAGGTAATATATTAATGTTGTCAGACATACAGATAATGCACTCAAACAAACACGTGCATTTGCAGAACAGTAAAAGAAAACTTGCGTCATGAAAAGTTGCCAGTTAATAGATTACTGTTTTAAGATATGATAATGCACTCAAACAAACCTTAACGCAGACACAGTAAAATAAAATAATTATAAAAGTTTCTAGTGCGAAAAAGCGCCATCCATATTCCTTGCTACATGCACAACACACCCACAGTACGAAAGAGCTCGTTGTTAGACCTAATGGGACTCTAAAAAGCGAGCATTGTTGTCTCGCAGCGCAGCTGCTTTACCAGTCGTCTCCTGTTCTTGTGGTGAATCTGGAGACAAGGTATCAGCCGCGCTGTCCAGGTCCACATCTTCCTCATCCATCGCGTCAGCAGCCCTTTTTGGCAATGTTGTGAAGGACGCAGGCTGCCAGCACAATGTCCACAGTGAACCCAATGCCGGCCACGCCCATGTAGAGGAGGCGTTGAAAGCGGGCCTTCTCAAGCCGAAGTCGCGCTCAATACGACCCGCTGCCGGCTGTGTGCGGTGTTGAAGGTAGACATGTGTGGTCGCCAGTTCCCCGTTGTTGGCTTGTATGGGGGCAACAGCCATGGAAACAGCGGGTATTCTGCATCACCGATGAGGTATCTGCCTGAAAAAGTTGAAAGCAGTCAGGCTTAGGATAATAATGTGTTGAATGCTCCGCCTACGAGTTCGCATTAAAATAATATAGATTGTCTTCTCCGAATCTAAACAGCTTTTTCATCACCTACATACGTACAGCAACGGCGGCGCTACTCGAAGGTTTAATGATCTTTTATTAAGGAACTTAGGCTTAAAAATGCTGCTCCCTCATTTCTGAGAGGCTTTCACTAGCACGAAACGGTTTGCCTAGAATCTGAAACAAAGTAAGCGATGGCCTTCCCCAAAATCTCCAAGAATCCCTTAATTTGGCAAACAATCCGGGGGCATGGGGCCGTAGAGAAATTAAAACATTAGCTTCGTCGTGCTCAAGCTTTTGGACATATCTCCTAAGCGGACAAACCAAACGTAACAATGGTGTTAATTTATTTCCATAATAGCAACGGCACGCTAAAACCTCACCTTCACACTTGGACGCTGCATCTTGAAAAAAGAAGCTCTCCCGTGGCACTCTGGCGTCGTGTGCGCTTCCAGGACACCCAACGCACACGTCTGTGAACATTAAGTCTCCATAACACACACCCTGGATGACGATCGAGTAGAACTTCTTGCGGTTGAGGTAGCTGTCCGCAGACTCCGAGGGACGGGAAATGCGAATGTGGCAACCGTCGATTGCCCCGACCACGTCTGGCAGTCCTCCTCTGGGTCCGCGACGCAGAGAAAGAAACGAGCTCTTGATCCTTTCACGCCCGTCGACGTTGGGCCAACGGATTTCTCGAGCGCTGATTTCTAGCAGGAATCCCACAACACGGGTGATCGCAGCGTGTACAGTCGACTCGCTGACGTCGAACTTGTCCGCGATGCTGTAGAGAGTCGACTGCGTACCAATGTACGTAAGTGCAAGCAGCACAGTCTTCTCGGCGGTTATTTTGGGGGCCTGCCTCGATTACCTTGCGGGTAAAACGATGACGTTGAAAATTTCCAACGAGGGCTTCTGTTGTATCTCTCTACTGTCGAAACAGCTTCTTGAACTCGAAGTCCGTGTAGCGAGGCACAACGCTTTCCACGTAGAGTGGGACTCGGTGCCGCCCCTCCCTCGCTAACTTGCTTAAAAGCGACACCAGGGAACACAAACTCTCCCACCTCATCATCTTCGTCACTGTCAGTGAACTCTTCCGACTCCGAACTATCGGCATCTGCGACATCCATGAGCGCGCGCAAGTCCGCCGCCGACATTTCGCGTAGCAGACGATTTTCCAAACGACGGAAGTTGTCCGGTCCTCTATTTTGTGACGTGAAGCACATCGGGACTACCCGGCTGCGTAAGCATGACGCAATATCCGGTCCAAAGACAATCCTCCGGCTGTCTGCGGACGATCTGGAACAGGAAAATCGAGGAGGCCCAATGTAAGTAATACCCAAAAACCCCTCAAGCACGCATAATATTAGAACATCTACATGCGTCATTTTGACCCTACATAATATCTGAATGGTGTTAGACAGCGCTAGATTACGTTGTGGCAGCAACTTTTTTTATGCACAAGCGATATTTTCATGCCATAATTGTTTCACGAATTATGCTGCCAAATTTGCAGCACAGCTACTACGCAAACGTTGCTTTGCATTAGCTTGTTGTAGCAGCCAAGAACTGTGGAGTGCTTAGCATGTGACTGAACGTATTTTCCTGCTCCTTACATTGTCAACTCGTATGTGTTTGCGCATGGTCACAGAAATACAAATGAACAAAGGCAAAACAAGTAACTGAAGTAAAATTACTTGAATAATAAACAAATAGCAATGTAAGGAATTAGTCGGTACTGATAAGGTGAGCAGCCTTTTGTCTTCCAGCAGAAATGCTGAATCACTTGACTTTTGTGCAGCCTATTTTAGTCTCAGATCTCTGAATTTGTCATAGCTTCCACGGCTAATTTGCATCATTTCTTGTGATTCCCTTGAGTTTTTTACAAGGTGTTTTCTTTTGTATGGAGTAAAATATAGCTTGTCTGTTGATGTTTATTCACTCAGCTACTGCAGCAAAGTTTTATATATTAAATTTTCTTTTATTCCTAAAAAGCGTTTGCCTTTTCGCAGTAGGATGTGATGCCTTACCTATTTTGGGCCAAGGTGGTAAAATAAACTTTGACAGGGCACCTACGATGGCTAATTGTGAACATTTTGTCAGGCAAAATAAGCACACCTGTGTTAAAAACTTCCCACGTGGGCTAGTAACCTCGTATAAAGTTTGCGGCAGTTAGTTGGCTGTTATTCTGGCTACACTGGCAAAAGCTGGTTTATAGTCTGAATGTTATTTTTATGCTGTTATGATCCAAGACGATAGCCAGCAGAAAGTACATGCAACACGCAGGTTGGCCTGTCTGCTTGCGTCTCCGCTGTTTTTATTTGTGCTTGTTTTATGTTGACCCATCTTTAAATGCTGGTCACTGCTGTTTTTGTGGCAGCTATGCATGTTGGTGGCACTTTAAAACTTAGTTAACTGTATCTGTTGTTACGATTCCTATGACGGGCTATAGTTTCATGTATAGGTTCATTTATATTTGTGTTTTATTTTCACCTTGGCTGGGGTGCCAAAGCTGAATGCAATATGATGCAGTAAGTCGATTTTCCTCTCACCCACTACCCCGGCGGGAAGCAACGTGTGTGCAATCATCATTGAAGACTTACAATTAAGCTGAGATATTTATTTTAACCTACCGCAGTGACTCAGTGGCTAAGGCGCTGTGCTCGCTTTTCTGATGGTGGCGAAAAGCAAAAACGCCCGTGTGTACGAGATTTCGGCGCACGAAGAGTGGGTCAAAATTAATTTGGAACCCGCCACTACCTGCCCGCCGCATCGCCTATGTTGCGTCATCACGTTAGACTGTACAATCACTCAATAAAGGCATTGTGCTGCTGAGCCCAAGGATGTAGGTTTGATCCCAGCCATGGTGGCTGCCTTTGTGATGGAGGCGAAAAGCAAAAATGCCCCTGTGTTGAGATTGCAGCATAGGCTACAGATCCCCAGGTGGTCAAAATTAGTGCGGAGGCCTGCGCTATGCTGTGCATCATAGCGAATGTTTAGCTTCAGCACGTTAAGCCCCAAAATAATTATACATTGCTACTAACGTGTAACCTCAATCACAAATTTTTGTCGTTTTAAACCCGTTGTAGAAATATGCTGTAAAGCAGATTGTTTTTGTCATGAGGAGGGTAAGGTCAAACTAGTTCAGAGGTAACAAGGCAGGTGACATCAGACACAGATGAAACATAGCGATGAGACAAAATACAAGATACGCAAATTGGAAAAACAAACTAGTGTAATCGGCACAGTTCGTATTTGAAAAAGTCCAACGTACAGTAGTTTGGGCTCACGTGCGCGATTTGACAATGTCGGAGCACTGGCTCAGTGCTCTTGTTGACGCAGTCGTGGCCGGGAGATGAAGTACCGCTGTGCCCATGTGTTTGCGAGTCAATGGAGAGGGCTGCTGGGCGGGCATTGACAAGGTGGTGTTGGCTGTCGTCAAGGTCAGGACAAGGATCCGACTCAACGTGGAGGTATCCTGGCCATTGACATCCAGCCAAACGCTTGCCGATTACGCCCATTCTTCCTGTCCCCCTTGTTGTGTTCCTTGCCTCTTCTCCTTTTTGCTTCTCCCACGTGATCTTCCCCGACCACAGTTCGACTACTTCGGCTTTTTCTCTTTTATCCTCTGACTGACGGCTTCATGACAAGCGCCTCCTCACTCATTGGTTAAGCTCTAAAATATTGCCGCTAAACATTTCAGACTTTGGTGTGTTAACATTACTGTCCTGTAACTCTGCAAAATAAGAAATTCTTGTACTTCCAAAACATAGTTTTCTTTCCAGGTACCCAAAAAATATGTACAAGCTTCAAGCGGCCTGCCTTGTTGCTCGCAACCACGCGCAGAGGGATTCCTCGGAAACTGGCTACGTATGAATTCGGCTCTTTTATCTCTAGTGCATTCGTAAAAAATAGAACAAACATAACTCAATCCTAATAACTCCTTGAAACAATATTTTATAACCACCTTGTTTGTCAGAATGAGTCACTAGTTTCACTCGTAGCTTCTTTACCCACGGCAAGTTAGCCAGAACTTCCTAGTGAACCACCGAGTCTACACGGTTATCTCAAAAATGAATGCCTCCCACGTGTGTCACCCAAGTACCAACACGCACCGTGGTTTGCGGTAGGAGACACCGGTGGCACTTCGAGGCACATGAGAGGCTCGGGAGGGTGGGTTGGATAGTCGGCGGTTCAGGTACTGTCGGCAGTCGAGTTGGGCACACGTCTGCCCAATGCCTAAATTCACCACTCTTGCGGTACTTCTGACGGAAAGGTCGGCAGCACAATAACACTACCCACTTTCACGTACAATTGGATGGATTTTGTTTACAATGTAAGGAGTACTTGCTTTATTTTGCACATTCTGCGGGTGTAAAGCAAAGTTGGTCCATTACCCTGAAGGTACTCCATGAATATTTGGTGACGCCAGGGTTGAGGCTGTGAATAACCCCGCGCGCAAACTAGGAGGTGGCTTCATATACGTGGGAAACTCAAGTAGGTGAGTGACAAGTTGTAGGCCTTCTATTTTGCAGAGCAAGAGTGCGAGGTCCGGGTTGGCCGTGCTGGCGACAAGCACGTTAAAGACGGGTTATAGGAGGAGAGTCATCTTGCAGAAGGAATCCGGGAGGAGTAGGATGTTGCATTTGTCTTCGAAGACTGCTGTCAATGCTTGAGTTATCAGAGATGCTACATGGAGTCCTTGTCTGGGTGGGTAGGCAATTGTGCATTTGTTTAGGGGTAGGCGAGGAGGTGGCTCTTTAAAGGCGGATCACAGTTGCATAGGTTGCTGCACGTTGTGTTGAGTGAAGACGGAGACGTTGGCTTGCTTTTTGCTTCGTTTCCAAAGTATGGAGATCCATGGGTTGGCACAGCCACGTGTACTCTTGTTGAAAGAATCAGTTTCTCTATGCTGCTGGTTTGCGGCGGCGAGAGTGGGGGCTCTTGGCTCATCACGCAGCGAGCTGGTGTTGCTGCACCGAGAGGCAGTGGCTGGGCCTACAAAGTAGGTCTAGTTGAACCAGTGTGGTGGCCAAGTCGTTGAGGCTGATAACAGGTTCAGCTGGTTTGATGTGGCTAAACCTGGGCCCGTTTGCCCGTACGCATAATTTTCCCACCTACAATAAGACGGCGACCGCCGACTACGATAAGTCGGAGACAGCCGCGCCAAATAAGGGGTTTCCGGAATCGCCGCACGTGACCATCCAGAGAAAACTTATTGGGTACCAGCGACACTTATGTACCTAGCCATCGAGTACCTAGCTGATCACACGGATACAAAATATAGGGACTTTAACAAAATCTAGGGGAAACGCTACGAAACCGAAACAGATTGAAAAGTCAACAATCGGCGGGCAGAAAATCAGCTCGCAGTACGCTAGAAAGCCAAGTGGGCGTCACCTAGGACCGTTGTAGCTAAAGAAAACGCTGCCGCATTTTGCCGACAGTCATCTGCCTGCATTAGAAGCGGCGATCGTTGTGAAATAGAGCAAACATTATCAGTTAAATTGCGCCACAGTTGGAACCTTGTTGTCTGAGATCTATAAAAACACCCCCACACGCAACCACTTCCCGTGGCGCGACTACACATCTAGTTTCACATGTCCACGGAAAGCAGAAGACGCTTGTAAACAGGCTTTCCACATTTTTTATTTTGACGACGATGCTCTCGTAGTTTTGGTCACAAGGATTAATGCAATGAATGTTTTAGCACACTCATTATTGCGACTTGCTCTCGCCAAAGTTGCACAAGCGAAATGGCGCTAATAGGTTTACCACGCAACCACGGCCGATGGCTTGTGTGTTGGAGTGCGCGTCTGTGCTACTGCACTATACTATAACGATTTACAGAAAGCAACATGTTTCTTCCGACAACGCAATACTGACATACAAGAAAAAACACATTACGCCTCAACCGTCTGTACTGAAATAAACGCGTACATTTAGCGCAGAAGCCGTCGTCGGAGACTATTGTCCTCACAAAACGTCCATGCAGACTACAGCGTCTACCCTCATCTGACATATTCACCTAAAAAAAGTGCTAGCGTCGGCGTAGGCGTTTGGTTCGGTTGTGTGTGTCACCGTACTGAAGCAAGGCACTAGTATCTATCGGTGAGTGAGAAAAAAAGCAAAATTTGCAATGCAAAAAGTACGCCAGTAAAAAAAAAAAAAAAAAAAAAAAACGTGTTGTGTTACCATCGTATGGGCTTGCCCGATGCGTCGGTGCTATGGTGGCTAGAAAGGGAAGGTGTAAGCTAGTGTAAGCATCGGCGCGCCGCCGCGCCAACAGCGTTTCATGATGATGCGGCGGCGCTGCTGTCGTTTCCGAGGCGGCTCCGAGGCTGCTCCCCGGCGCTACCGCGCGCGCCCGTTCGCCTCTGTTGCGTCGCAGCGGGAATTCCGCTCATTTCTTGCTAAGAGTGCCATTTGATTAGAAGATTATTGCTATCACTGTGCCAATTTAGGACGATTAAGCGCCCAAACATGGTTCTGGCATAGTTAGTATTTTTGCAACTAGTGCATCTTAGTTACTAATGCACTTCTCGCAGAATGCAGAAAAGAAACTTCCGATAGCGGAGACAAAGGAGGGCTAGAATCTCCAATAATGATGGGATATTGTGCAAGCTTATGTAAAAGAAAAGCACTGCACATTCATTTTCATTTACGTTGCATGTATTGTATTTCAGCTGGGCGAGCAACCGCATACGGCGCGGAGACGGCTGTCGTCTGCTCGAGCCGCCTCGGAGGCGACGGGCGCGCCCTCTGTCGCCGTCATGAAAAGCAGCGCGTGTCTGCGCACAGCGCGCAATGGCCGATGCTCACACCTTTCCCTTCTAGCCACCATATCGGGGCATCATAAGTTCTCAGCTACAACTTACGCATTCCCTAGGAATAAGTAGTTTGCCCGAAACTGGAACGAGCGCGCGGATAAGTTGGCCGTCTTATTCGCCGCCTTGTTCGCGTAGGGAGGTACGCGGCCAAGCTTACACGGCTGAGTGGCTGAGTCGCGGACTTATCATGAAAACATGGCTGCCGTTGCCGCCGCTCGCCGACATCGCTTACGAGTCTTGCTGCTGGCGCTGTCCTTGGGGGACAGCGCGTGTTCCGCGACCGCCTGCACCCGTTCGAGCTCTACGACGACGAAGGCTTGCGTCGGCGATTTCGGTTTTGGGGTGGACGGCCTTTATTTTATCACGGAGGCGATACGCCCTGACATCGAGCGCCGAACCCGGCGCAACCAAGCCCTGCCTGCCGTCCTGCAAGTGATGTTGGCGTTGCAGTTTTTCGCAACGGGGAACTTCCCTCATCAGGCGGCATAATCGGCGTGCACGTCGGGACAGCCTCGAAGACGGTGCGGCGTGTTGCGCTGGCCCTCGAAAAGAAGCTGACGGCTTTTGTTCGGTGAGTGCAAGATGCTGCCTTCCGCGTTGCGCGTACGCCTTGCGCCGCGGCCCCAAGGTTGCGCAGCACATTGTATTGGGGCAACAGCTGTGCATCAAATAGCGTGCGCTCCTTGTAGCTCGGTACACGCGCGAACTGAATTATCCGGTGTTATAACTTCTATGTTATCACGTAAACGAAAGCAATACACGGCTCCGCGAATTGAGAGAGAGTTTTGCAACATCATTTATTCCAGTACCACACGAGCATTGCAAAGCGTGTTGCCATTATCTTTATTTTGTAAACGCGCCAGGCTCACTGGACAAGTGTACCAGCGAAAACGGAAGCGCCAGTCTCACTGAACAAGTGTACCAGCGAAAACGGAAGCAAACACGAAGTGGCGACAACCAACGTTTAATCTAGACTCGTTGGCGACAACACCTGCGAACAATCCATGGCAAAGACTTTGTTTGTGGGCTTTCAAAATAGACCAGTTGATTTTGAACGTTCTATTGTAACGTAGCACCGCGAGGTTCGTTTTTGTAAATATGTGTCGCCTTGCTGTAGGTGGCCAAACCGTGTGGAGGTGCCGGAGCTTCAGCGGGCATTCTATGCCAGGCACAGCTTCCCGGGTGTTGTGGGTGCCATTGACTGCACGCACATCAGGATCCAGGCCCCATCGCAGCATGAGGAGGGGGTACGTCAACCGGCATTTGTACCACTCCATCAACGTACAGCTCGTTGTGGATGCCTCCTCACGCATCCGCAGTGTGGTTGCCAAGTGGCCTGGCAGCGTCCACGATGCCCGCATCCTTGCGGAGAGTGGCCTCGCCGAGAAGTTTGACAGCGGCCGCCGTCAAGGCATCATTCTCGGTGACAGTGGCTACCCATGTGGGCCCTGGCTGATGACACCCTTCCGCACTCCAGACACCCAGGGGAAGCTCCGCTACAACCGTGCACATGGCACGACTCGAGCTGTGGTGGAGAGGTGAGAGTGCATGTTTCACCTTTCCATTGCCTATTACTTTTTAATTGAAGTGTTATGATCTCTCGCAAAAGTACGAGGGTCTGTTCCTGTTGCTGTTTTCCCAGTCAAAAGCAGCACGCTTGCCAGGTGGCTCTTTTTCGGAACTGGAGCAGGGGGTGAGGAGGAGCATCCTGGGTTTCCCACAAAACCACCAGATGGCACGAGTGTCTGCGTTAATTCATTCATGCTGCCATCACCTAAGTGGCCGAAAAAGGGCGTGAGCACATTGCAGCAAAATTGCTAAAAAAAAATTACCTCTGTGTCCAGCACGCCCTCGCAAACAGTAAAATTTGGCGCAGACTATAAAAGATACTGGGTATGCTGACTCACATAGGTGAGTAAAGCCAAGTATGTGCGGTGGCAGTGAAAGACTGCACGTTATGAGAATTTCATCCAGAAGCGACAGGCGAACAAAAATGTTGTGTGTACTGCACTTTAGTCTGAACCAAGCTGTGCAATGACTGTGGCCACTTTTTGTATATATCTGTGCTTGTTTGCAACAGTTTCTTTCTAACAAGATCTGCTTGCCTGGGAGACACCCCTACCGAACGAGCCCACAGACAACTATTTCTTATTTTCATCTGCAAAATGTTCAATTTTTTGTCCTCTTTGTGCAGAGCTATTGGGCAACTGAAGCGCCGCTTCCACTGCCTTCACACGGAGGTGAGGATGAGGCCGGAGCGCTGCTGCACCATCATCTTGGCTTGCTGCGCTCTGCACAACATCGCAAAGCAGTACCCAAGCAGCGACGAAAGTTGTGACCTGCCTGCAGAGGTGCCCAACAGTACCTGTACCAGACACTGGAGATGGGGCTCTCATGCGGAACACCATTGTGGCAAAAACTTCTCTGCCTGTGAGTTTGTTGGCCCCTGCCACACAATGAAAATTTACTGGCATGACTTTGTCATTTTTCTTGTCAGCTTTTTTTTTTAAACGATAGTCTTTCTTGGGGTACCTTAAGAGGAAAAATTTTGGGTCTGTATGTCTGTCTGTGTGTCACTCGATTCAGCCAGCCGGCCAAAGTGAAAAGGATACTGCGCAATAGTCTTTATACTCACAGCCAAATCTAAACGTCCAATTCCGGTGTTAATGTTCATACTTCGCAACATTGCTGAACAAGAAAAAACGTTACACAAATGTAAAGTAAAAAATCAATACAAGAGTGATATTTCCAGTGTTCTTTACTAAAAATTATGGGTGCTTGCTTTTTGGGGTAGCAACTAAATACTAAATACTAAAACCGTCACCTGCCGTTCACTCTGCCTGGCCGAATTGGAAAAAAAAACAAGCAGCAACAGCAATGAAAGGTTCCACTTGATAGGTTTTCGCGTACCACTTGGAACGGTCGTGGAAGAGGGCAGCATGGTTCTATCAACGTAGTCAGGTGCCTCGATAGACTCCATCTCTGCCGTACCGCAGCGCTGGCATCGCAGCACCTGAGTTGGAGTAGTGGAATGCGATAAATTTAAACTGACTTGAGCGAACCTCTAGCGTGAAAGGAACGAGACAGGAGAACAGCAGCATGAGAGGTAGGTGGGATAGAGAAGGGATACATTTATGTGCCAGGGGCGCCAGTCGACTATCATCTTGCGTTGACATTTTGCAACGAAAAGAGCAGATACGTGGCCCATTTTTTTAACGTGGACTTTACACGAACCCTTTCAGCAAGAAGTTTTATTAGAGTTTCCCTATTTGGCCTAATGTCAGAATGAATCTTTTTGGGGACCTCTCAGACCTCTCAAGCTGTCTCAGTGTTGAAACGGAGGGCGCTGAAATTTACGAGCCGAACATGCAATAATGAAAACAAACAAAACAGTTGTTGCACAGCTTCGCCCTCTGTTCGTTTCCTTTACGGTGTATTCCTCCAGAAATTTGGGCACTCTTCATTTAAGCGTGTGGTGATACCAACTACTTTACCACACAACTGTACTTAATTCACTGGTCATGTATTGGTCGAAGAAAAGGGGGTGCTTTCCCAGGTATAGCCTTTTTCCCTAATCAAATATTATTTCACAACATAAAGTCATGCCACACAAATCAGACTTTCAGGGATAAAGTGGTTTAGCGAGGACTGAAGGTTCCAACTTAGAAACCATGTGCAACCAAGTGTGCTTGTAGTTGCCATGGTCCTCCCATCTGCTTCATGTTTGAATGCATATGAAGTATTAAGTACGTTAAAAAAAGTCAAGAAAGCACATGAAAACTTTTATTTTTTGAGCTGTGCTTTTTTCATTTCATGTAGTTCTCTCTTCCATTCGTGTTCCTCACGCATGAGGCGCACCTGTTCCTCATTTTTTGCACGTACAGCATTGGCTGCAGCACACACAGAATTCGCTGCGAGAATAACTGCTTCTGCTGCAGCCTTAATGGCCGCTTCATTAGTCTCTCGTCCCCTGAGCACTTGCTCCTCAAGCTGAATATTTTGTTGATTTAATTCCAGGAGGCTCTGCAGCTCGTCCAGCACACCTGTCCTGGTGGTGGTGGACCTGCCCCGACGAGCTGCTGTAGCGCCAGGAGAGGGTGGGCTGGCTGCTGGAGGTGGTGATCCGGACTCCTCCCAAGCCGGGTGCTCTTCGTGTGTTTCTTCCGGTGGGAACGACCAACCCGAGCGGGCCCCTGATGCTTTGGGGCCCCCTCCTCCCCTTCAGCCTGCTCCTGCTGTGCCTCCACCCCCTCCTCCTGCTCCTGCTCCTCCCCCCCCCTCCAAGACTTCAAAATAGTACAGCTCCGTAGCCTCAGAGGGTCCGGCCTCATCGTCTTCTGGGGACCTGAAAATCAACGTGATACATTTGCATTGTGGAACTGTTAGTGACGGGGAGAGTGGGGGTGGTGACGATATGCAGGGGGGCCCCATAATACTATCCCGTACATTTCCGATCCTTGCCATAGAACATTACTCATTCATTGGTGTTATCTCCACGGCTTCACACAACATTCAAACCCTGCAAGAAAGCTCAGTGCACTGGGTGTAAGTACAGCTATTGGGCAAACAACTTGTAGGCACTACATGTTGTTTGTGCATACGTTACCCTAAATAATGTCTCTTCCCTTCCCTCCCATTGCTCTAAAGTGTTGTTATATATGTGCTGGTTTGTTAGAAGAAAGTTTTCCCCAAATTTATGGCTGGGAAATGCTAATTTATGGCCACTGCTACTGGCCCTCACAGCAGGCTGAACAACATGTCCACCAAAGCAGCAGTCACTGCAATGCACATTGAAGGGAAAAAAATGTACATTCAGCCACACGCTACAAGAAATGGCGGTAAGACCATTCTTCTTGCGAAGTGGCCATTGTATGCATGGAAGGTGATGAACAGTTGTGTGCCGATGCCTTTTCAAGAACTTATGTTTCCTAGCTTGCATGGATGTCTGGTGGTACCATGCTTTTGAACTATGCATTGTTTTTCATTCAATGAGTGCCCGACAGCCCCAAAATTCAACAAGCCCTTCTCGCAACTCACTTCTATCATTAGTTATTGAGGATTTTGCATGGCGACTACAGTATGGGTCAGCAAGAGAGAGCGGATTTGGTTGAAACAATTTTAGTGAATGCATTGAACCATGAGAGTTTGGGGGGTTGGTCCTGAGCACTTCATGCTATGTTTTTGCGATTTCTGACCTGGTGCCTTTGTTTCTCCTGTATTGCCCTTTTTCCCCCCACTGTGCTCAGCTCTTGTGTGTAGTTGTGGCCTCCACCCTTGTACGCAAAAACACTTCAGGGGGCCATTAAGGGTAGACATGACTTACTCATGGTCCATGTCCCTTGTGCCTGCGATGCCCTCCAAGATGGGGCTGTCCTTTCCCAGCACGTCAACCACGGCATCTGTCAGGGGGTCGATGCTGTCGTTGTCCCCAGGTGCGCCTACCGAAGAAAACTCGTGATGAGCGCATGGGTGGTAACAATTAGTGCCTGTCTTCCTCATTGAATATTTAACTTTTCTGCAAAATTGACCATCGTGGCGCTCGTGAAGCAGACATGTGACTAGTTTCACTAAGTGGGTCATCCTCATTTATGGTACTGAAGAGCACTTCAGGTTTGTGTTTGCATGAATATTCTTGTTGCACGTTTCAAGACAAATGTTGAAATAAAAATAAATGTTGACGCTTCCTCTGAAAATATGCTCATTTATTCTCTATATTGGAATTATTAGAAAGTGCCAAAAAGTCAATACATCAGATAAGGATGAACGAGCCTTCTGCTCGTTCCAGAAGAAAGTTAATACAAATGCATATTCACCACCTCTAAGGGGAGCTTTGTGGTGGGGATATGGCTTTAATCACTTTCATTGAATTCCAGTGTTCACACTGAAATAGCATCTTAACAAGCATTGGTGAAAAAAAAGTACAAGGATTATATTTGGATATTTTCTTGGTGGTAATTTAAGTGTAAGTAGTCTACGTGATCAATTTATTTTTTGTTGCGAGGGACTGCCTTGCGGCATTAGTGGTTAAGGCTTTAAGAAAGCATGAAACACTTTTGAGACATTATGCATAATTTTTCACTCACCTGTCGTCGTATGCTTCTTCCGATTGGCAGCGAGGCGTTTTTTTGAGGCTTGAATTAAATTCGACCACTGTTTTTTGTAGTCCTCGTCGGATCTTTTGATTTTTGGATGCCGAGAACGTAGGGTATCGCCTATTTCACTCCAGGCACGCTTTTTCGCTTGGAGTGTTGTTTTTGAATTGAACCTTTCCAATATAATTTTTTTCTGTCCCTGATTAGATGAACCAATTCAAGCTTTTCATCGTCGGACCAATGCTTTCCCTTGTCCCTTTTTTTTGGGGCAGCACAAACACGTGCGGTCGTAGCCATGGCTGATCTGCTTGCTGTGCTTGCTGTGGTAAAAGGAGGTCGTACCGAGGGACCGTTCTTTTTTTTTTTTTACTGCCCTGCATAAATTTTTTTACATAAACATTCTTTCTATTTTTTTTGCACCACCGATCAGTTGTAGTCGTATGCTTGATTACTGCGACACACTACCGAAACGATCGTCTACGCAGACGCTATCACGTTTTTTAAAGACAGTAATATTGTCCAGCGACGGCAGACGCTGTCATCTGCATGAACGTTTTGTTAAGACAGAATTCTCCGGCGACGGCTTCTGCACAAAATATCCGGGTGTCTTTCAGCACACAGACTGGTTGAGCCGTTATGTTTTCTATTTGTCAGCAATGCATTGTCAGTATAGGCATGTTCCTTTCTGTAAATCTTATAATATTGCAATAGCAGTAATGATAGAAGCGCACTAATGTTTACAAGCGTCTTCTGCTTTCCGGGCACATGTGAAACTTCATATGTAGTCGCGCAACGGGAAGTGGTTGTTTGCGTGTGTGGGGGTTTTTATAGGTCTCCGAAAACAACGTTCCAAGTGTGGAGCAATTTAACTGACAAGTTTTGGTTTATTTCACAATGATCGCAGCTTCCAAAGCAGACGACTGTCGCAAAAGGCGGCAGCATTTTCATTGGCTGCGCCGGGCCTAGGTATCGCCCACTTGGCTTCCTGGCGTACTGCGAGCTGATTTTCTAGCCGTCGATATGCACCTTTTCAGTCGGTTTCGGTTTCCTCGCGTTTTGCCTAGATTTCTTTCACAGTCGTCAACTAGGTGCTGAACTTTCGCTGGTCCCTAAATAAGTTGTCCCTAGATGATCACTTGCGGCGTTTCCGGCAAACCACTTATTCGCCGTTGCTGTCTTCGACTTATCGTAGTCGGCGGCCGCTGTCTTTTTGCAGGCGGGAACTTATGCGTTCGGGCAAAACTGAACGCCGCCCCGACCAAACCGTAACCGCCGGCGCAAGCGTTCGTCGTCGTAGACCTCGAACGGGCGTATTCGGTCGCGAAACGCGCTGTCTGCGCAAGGACAGCCTTAGCAGCAGAGCTAGTAGCCGATGTGGGCGAGGGGGAGCAACGGCAGCCATCCTTTATTATAAGTTCGCAACTTATCCGCGTACGCTGGCCGGGTCCTTAGTATGTAAACAAGGCTTATCCGCGCGCTTCTTTCGGTTCCTGGCAAAGGACGTATATTTCCTAGGGAGCGCATAAACTTGCGACTTCGCTGCGTAGGCTGGCCGGGACATCCCTACCAGTATAAGGTGGGGAATAAGTCGGCCACCTTATTGGCGCGCTTGTTTCGGTTTCCGGCAAACGACTTAAGCGCATAAGTCGTAGTTGAGAACTTATTCTCCAACTTATCACGTACGGGCAAACGGCCCCAGGTATCAGATGGGGCCTGATGATACTAAACATGCGCTAATGGTGGGCTTTTTGGTAAATGAAGGGTAGATCTACTGATGCAAACACAAAAGGCGAGAGCCAGAACCATGTGCTTTTGTCTGTGTTAGCCTCCTGGTGGCGGCCTTTTTTAAGGTTACTCACACACAAAAGCATGAACATAGGAGCTCCAGGTTTATTGTGCCCCTACTTCCATGGCCAGCTCTGCTTGCCTTGTATTATCTCCTTCTAGTGGCAACCCTCTTCCTCCTCGCTGTTTTAGAAAAAAAAATCCCCCACTCTTTAATTTTTCTCCAGCACTTATCGTATTTACTCATATCTAGCTTTGCCTCAATTTTAGGCTGACCCGAGGAAAATAAAAAGGAGCTTAGATTGAATGTAAGCCGATTGAAAAAAGGAGTTGACGGGGACTGGAACATGCACTTAATTAAGCTTGAGGGGCTCATGTTGCAGCACTTTTTGTATTGCTGTAGCTGCCTAAAAATTTTACTACTGTTCGTCTTTGGCACCCCTCTAGTGTGACGGGACAGAATTGTGCAGTATATAAATACGGCACATACATTTTATAGTCGAACATAGAATACCTGAACCAAAAGAAGCAATTTTCAGTATTATTTTTATGTTCAAATATTTTTATTTACAAAATGCCTAATGCCCACAAAAGGTACATAAAGAGGTTGGAAGAGACAAACATTTCAATAGGAGGCAAAGTATCAAGTTTAATTAGATTTTCCTCACCCTCTTCCATCCACAAAGGCAAAGGAACACCTGCCCGGCGGTGGGACGATCAACAGCTCCGACTTCTGCGGCGAGCACCGCAGTCCCGTCCCGATGAGCTGGTCTTCGATGGCGTTCACCGCTGTCTGCAACGCATCGTCGATGTGGCCGTTGCTGTCCCCGGGGACCGACAGCGTGATGTCATCCGCGTAGATGGTGCGGCGGACCTGCGGGATCTCCGAAAGCCTGCGCGCCACCCCTATCAGGACTAGGTTGCAGAGCAGCGGTGATATCACCGAGCCCTGGGGGGTTGCCGTGCTCCCTAGCTTCTTGGGCGGCAGCTGTAGGTCGCCCGCGTGTATTGTGATGGTTCGTTCTGAAAGAAAGTCCCGAATATATTCATAGGACCTTCTGCCCATGCCGAGGCTGCTGACCTGCGCGAGGATGGCGGAGTGCTTGACTTTGTCAAACGCACTCTGCAGGTCCAGCCCCAGCACGGCCCTGTTGTCGTGGGTGCGTACGGACGCGTCCAGAATGTCGTGTTGTAACTGAATCATTGCGTCTTGTGTGCTCAGTCTCTCCCGGAAGCCGAGCATGGTGTCCGTGTAGAGTCTCTCCGATTCTAGGTATCGTCGCCACCTGTCGTTCAGTATGTGCTCTAGGATCTTCCCCACGCATGACGTTAGGGAGATTGGGCGCAGGTTCTCTATGCTCGGCGGTTTGCCCGGCTTCGGAATGAGTACCGTCTTCGCCGTCTTCCACTGCTTCGGTAGTGTTCCCGAACGCCAACAGCGGTTGAAGTATGTCGTCAAGGACGCGATGGCTCCGTCTCCGAGGTTTCGTAGGGCCTTGTTCGTATCCCGTCCGGTCCCGCCGCCGACTTGCAATTCATGCTCTGGAGCACAGCCCGGACCTCCCACTCCTCGATGTCGCGGTCGAGAGCCGGGTTGTCCACGCCCGCGTATTCGCCGTGTCGTTCAACGGGGGTGCTTGGGAGGTACTTGGTATCTATGCGGTTTTTCGCCTCTTCTTCTCCCAGCGCTTTGGTTGTCGCGTGTATGACCTGCGCGAAGCGGTGTTGCTGGTAGCCCTTGGTGCCGGTCTCGTCCAGGAGGTGGCGGAGTAACTTCCACGTTCTCCCCTGGATCTTTCTCAACTAAGAGAGAGAACCGAAATGTTTGCCTTCCACCAAACCTACTAGTCAGCTGGACTCAAGTTGGGCACTAGACTGCTTTGCCCTTTTCCAGCTTGACAAACTAACAGTACTCCTTCTCACCCACAAGAAGAGTACTAAAGATGCCTTCCCAAGGGTCTCCAGGTTGGAACAGCACCTCCAAACGCAGGCAGATACCACCACCTGCGGCATGTTCGCCAGGAAGGTAATAAAACCAGCCTAAAATACACCTTTTAGATATAACCTCCATTGCAGCAAGGAAGTTCAATGGAAATAATTTATAAAAGAATCAAGTAAAAGTCAAACTTAAACCTCTCCCTCTCTATCGTATCACAATACATATCTCACTGAGCCAACAAACTATCTCTCTTCGTCAATTACAATGCACAACTTACCCATCTACTAACTAAAATATAGTTGTAAATAACATATTCAACAGAATATAAAACAGATTTATAAAGGTGAGCACAAAAAAAGAAAACACTCACTTTATAAAAGTAAGAATAAAATCACGAGTTTTTAGCAACTACAGTTTTGCCATTAAAAAAAAGAAAATAAGAGCGAAGAAGAGATGGACAAAGCACACACATGCAAAAAAAAGGGTTGTGGAGGCTAACAGATTATAACATTCATCTTTCGCTACTCCGAATCATTTCGAAAGTGCGTACTTTACCTATAGGAAACCACATTTTTTTAACTGACATATATGTATTTTTATATGTCACTTTCTATTACTGGGGTGGGAGGGGTACTTATCTTTCCTTTATTTTACCAGGAAGACCAAAAAGAACCTGATATTTCTCTTAGATATAAAAGGATCAAGACAGGTCAATCTAACCGCACCACAAGAATGAAGACGTCGATTAAAGACAATTGAAGGACATTCAGTTTTCCTAAAGAAAATAAACGCCGCCATTTGCCCCCCCGTTCCCTTGGCCGGTTTTGCTGATGGTACTTTTCCTCTTTTTCTTCTTTTCCTTGTTCTAAAAATTACCTTTTCCCACTTTTATTTTATATTACTATTTGATTAATCCTGCTATACATAGTGGCGCAGGCCGAAGCCTGTTATTTTTATTTCCTTTTCACTTTGCCTCAAAAATATTCCTGTCTCTATCTACTATCTAGCGAAAGCACAGCCAAGTGAACGGGCTTGGCAAAATCAGCGGGGAAAGAAGACCCTGTTGAGCTTGAATCGACTGACTCTGTGAAGTCTCATTAGAGGTGTATCAGAAGTGAGAGGCCATGCGGTTCGGCCCCGTTTCGGCGGGGTTCGCGCGTCCGTCAAAGAAATACCACTACTGTCATCGTTTCTTTACTTAACTCGGTGGAGGGGAGGGCAGAGCAATGAGCGTCCACGCTTGTAGCGCCAAGTGCGGGAGCTCCTGGGCCTCCTTCGGGTGCGCTCGGTGGGCCTGCACGATCTGTCACGAGGACAGTGTCAGGCGGGAAGTTTGACTGAGGCGATACATCTGTCAAACGGTAACGGAGGGGTCCTAAGGCGAGCTCAGCGAGAAAAAAAAAGCGGGGCCCCTCGATCCTTTGGGTTGAAGAGTTTCGACCTTAAAATAGTCTAGAAATCCGGTAGGAAGCACTTCGAATCCGACTGCCTGTCTCGCGATCCCGTCGACCCACCACCGCAAGACTCCGATGGGGTCATGACGGAGAGCGACCTCGCCGCCCAGCAGCGTGCGCATCCCGAGTTACGTGTAATGATCCACTACCTCGAAGGAAAAAAAATGTCACCGTGCGGCGGGCCTTGAAACTGAACTTACCAGCATTCAGCCTGAAAACCCCCGTCCTCGTGAAGAAGAATGTCAGCCCCGGAGCAAGAAGAAAGACTGATTATCTCCTTGTCATCCCTACAGACATTCATGACGAAATTTTGGAAGCATGCCACGACGAACCGTCTCTGGACATCTCGGCACAGCTCGAACTATTGGAAAAATTTCCCGCATTTCCCCGAGGGGAAGAATGTGAAAGTGCGAATGCAGGAGTTGAATTTGCGCGGTTCGGTAATGTTCGCGAAAGAGAGATCACACACACACACACACAACTACAAAGAAAGAAAGATGCATTTATTCACAGACACCTATTTGTGTTGTCGTTGTACTTGATTGCTAGAGCGGATCTCAGCTTTGAAATTTCGTGTCAGTACTCCTTTAAGCGGGTGCATTAGCCCTTCTCACGCTCGATTCCTGGCCAATCCCCCACGTGGGTATGTGCCATGCACAGACACCTATTTGTGTTGTCGTTGTACTTGATTGCTAGAGCGGATCTCGCTTTGAAATTTCGTGTCAGTACTCCTTTAAGCGGGTGCATTAGCCCTTCTCACGCCCGATACCTGGCAACCCCCACGTGGGTATGTGCCATGTCAGCGGCCAGGCAGCGGCGCCCATCTCCCCCCGTTGCCAAGGAAGACGAGGAGATTCCTGGCCAATCCCCCACGTGGGTATGTGCCATGTCAGCGGCCAGGCAGCGCGCGCCCATCTCCCCCCGTTGCCACGGAAGACGAGGAGCGCGCGCACCCGCAGCTGTTGCTATGTGGACGGACGGCGGTCACCGGAATTCAGGGTCGCTTATAAAGTGCATTCGCACTTAAAATCAAGAAGTTCTACTGGCCCCGCCTTGCACCCGACGTCACCAGTACCGCCGGAGCTGCCGCGACTGCAAGCGATGAAAACCGCCACCGACGAGACCCGCCGGACTTCTGCAGCCCATTACCGTCCCATCGAGGCCGTTCCAACACATTGGAATGGACCTCCTGGGCCCATTCCCTACGTCACGATCCGAGAACAAGTGGATTGTCGTAACGACAGACTACATGACGCGCTACACTCTAAGAACTCGAGGAGTGCTGGGCACTCTGTCTAGGAGTAAAAACTTTTGTCCCATATTTCACTCCCTTTGGAAGCATTGGGCGACTCTTCCGAGGAGTAGCGCGCGGCGGCCGAACGAGAGGCGAAACACCCCCCGTGGGATTTACTTGCTGCTTTCGAAGCGGAGTACTTGAACCCTGTGTGGGAATTGCAATGCCATCTCCAAGGCAGCGTTCCGTCACTCCCTTTAGGCGTGAATAAGCTCTATTGGCGGCGTTCCCGGATACTGCAGACGGGTACTACTACTCTCTCTTGGAAAGCATCTCGTTACGCCTCAAGAGCGTTCCGCTATTCCCGGCGAGGCAGCGTGCTTTCGCTCCGCCTGCTACTAGACCCCCCCCCCCTTCCCCACGATGGTACTATAGGCAGTTACAAGCAAACAAAACAGTACAAGCTATTTGAAACAGGGAAAAAGAAAAAAAAAACAAGCTCAGACTTTATTTTTCAAAATACCACAACAATCGGTTCATTCTGCAATTTAACACAAAATGCAATTTATTGGGAATTAAAATATCACGGCATAAAAACGGTTCCTACTCCACATGCACACGGAGACGTAGCGCCTATTTAGGATACACCCAAAAAAAAATTCACAAATAAAAATGCAGCAAAGCAATTGAAAACACTGAAATACAAACTTTAAATTATGACGATAGAAATGACATTAACATCCACAAATAAAAAGGTACTGGCATTAGCACGAAAAGCGCCCAGTAGAAATACAGCAGTGGGAGAATAGTTAACAGTATTAACATAAAACAAAATGGCCTTAGTACATCAGTGAGTGCTTCACATGGACTGGAAAAACCAGCTCTTATTTAGCACACATAAAAAATATTTACAAAAAAAATTTTGCGAAAGAAAAATCTGGGACTAAAACAATTCAGCGTGGATTACTATTAACGCATTACAAGGTGCAATCAAAAAAAATACAAAGCCATTGACACGGCGACTTTGCAACACATATATTTTGGTGGTACAATAGGAAACCGCAGGAAACATTCCCACTGGGTTTTTTAGGCGGGTGCTTCTCAAATGAGGATGCGCTAGTAAGATTTAAAAAGGCATAACTTGGTATTGAAAACAAACACGTTCGAGCTGACTGCTTCATAATGTTGGTGGCGGCCTTCAGAACAGTACCGACCAGGGCACCGTGCTTGAGCCAAAGTAACGTCTACAGAAGCAAGAAGGTGCGCTTCGCCTTTGAAGCGTATTACACAATAAACGGCCAAAACACAGACAGCAGCAATCGGAACCCATCCACGATGTCCAAGGGTGTGAGGAGAAGTGTCTTGAATGCGACGGCCACTGCTGCTGACGCCTCGAGGATCTCTCGCTCTCTCTCAAAAAAACAAAATCTTCGGGCAAGTAGCGTCTTCCCGTGGTTCCTACATAGACAGAAAGAGGGGGACAGCAAAGATAAGTTCTACAATAAAAAAATATTAACGAGTTTCACAACGTTAAATGAAGTTTAATGGGTGATAGATTATTTTTTGCGCCGAGAGCACGCACTGAACCCGTATTGGAATGCCATACTGCTTGGCGCAGTAACCAGTCTGGATGCGGATGTGGTGACCTTGGATGCCACCACGCTCATTGTACCACTTGGCCAATGTCATGTCAGACAGCGCGCCCTACAGCTGTTTTCCTACGCACTGCGCCCCAAACCCATTAGTGCTTACGTGTCCGTAGCTTCAATGTCCCCCCCCTATCGTTCCCGGTATAAAAACATTCCCAAAAAATTTTAAAGGGAAAAAACATAACTCTTTTTGTAAGGTTATAATCCCTGAATAATTTGCATTGGTTTTTATCCTCAGCCGACTGCAACGTAGGGCCAATTATACGTTCACAAGACTAGCGTGGAAAAGTTGCTAATGGGTCATATAGCTACTGTTTTCTTCATTCTCGAGTACGCTTCGTTGCATACACGCTGCAGATCGCAACATTTGATGAGAACCAATGGGCTCGTTATTGAACGATCAAAACCCGCTAGAACCTCGAGCGACGGCGACAACCGACGCGAAAAAAGTAATGTAAGGGGAAACAAACAGTGTGGGCGACAGCGACAAACGAAAAAAAGTAATGCATTGCTGCCAATGCCCTTCGTCGTCGTTGCTGCCGCTCGCTTGTGGGCTGCTTCTGTCCGTTTGTTTTTTTTTCTTCTCTCTTCTTAGCTTGCAGATAACTTGCTTAGCAGCATAATCTATACGAAAAAAAAGTTACCGCTCTTCTGCACGTATCGTTAGGGGGTGGCGAGGCCACGCGTGCAGGACCCCTAAAACAGAAGGTGCTTCCACTTTGAGTTCCGTTTTCAGACTGACTTTTTTGGCAGAATCGAGAGAGAAGGAAAAAGGAGTGTACATATAGAAAAGAATGGGGAGGGTGGCTGCAGGCATCCCCCGCCACGCAAGAGTTCCCCCTCGGAGCGGGCGGCGTGGGAGACCGTCTTCATTTCACAGCGTTCACTCACTGCGCGCACAACACACACCCCACACACACACAAACCCAGACATAACTCTCGTGCGCCGGCGTCCTCGGGGAAACAGACGTCCCTCGAAGGGTCTCCCCAAATTTCCCGGTGGCCGCCCCGAAGAGCGTCTGCGGCGATCGCACGAGGTGTCGAGTGACGGGGCCCAGGCGCTTTACGTCCCCACGGGAAGGCAGGCAAGCCTGTGTGATCTTCGTCTGCGTGTGGCGCCGACGCCTCCCGGTCTCGTCCCCCGCGTTGTCTGCAGCTCCTTACAATAATACAACAGTCCGGGAAAAAAACCCGCGACGGCGACGGCCCGTGGGGCCCGCCGCTGTCGCCGCCGTCAGCGGCCTGTGAAAAAAAATTTTGCTTGTCTTTTGTCGCACACAATACCTGTTTGCCGTACACACTTTAGGTTTCTCGCGTCGCTCATCGCCTTAGACGCATGTAATTACCCCTTAACAGTGCGGTGAGTACGCCCCGAAAAGTCCCGTTTCCGTCCATCCCGCCCTCAAGCAAAACGTAAAAAAACTTGTCTGAAGAGCATTTCAGTCTGCTGCTGTACGCGCGGCGGTCACTATTGTAATTTAGTGGATACCACGCGCTAGACGCGTTCCTATCACTCAGCCTATTGTACGCAATTCTTTGGAGCCGCGCAGATAGCCACAGCTACTGCACGGCCACCACTCTAACCCTAGCCGCCGAGCTAAGAGTACAGCGTAGCGCTGCGACTACTCGCGGACCATGCTTCCTACCTGCGAAAAAATTCCGCAAGGATACCAACACTTCACGAATCAAAGGGATTGAAACGGTGCAAGAATCGACGCTGTTTGCCCCACGGGTACAAAAGCCGCCCTTCAAAACTAAGCAACGGTCAAAATCAGTTACGAAAACGTTAGGACTAACCGCTTCCGCGGACCGAAGTACCGAGACTAACTCTGCTCCCTTAAATACACAAGACAAGAATACGAGGTTAACTAATGGCTTACCTCTACTTCCCGCCAGCGTTTCTTCGTCCGGTAGATAAATCCAAGGTCGTAATAGCTGCGAAAGATCCCAAGCTCAAGGCGCGAAGCCTGCGACGGCCCCGGATACAGTCCGGCCATAGCGCGCGCATCGCTACACAGTGCGCATAGTTCCGAAATCGGCCTCAGCGCTGTCGCCGCTGTGGTTTTTCGTCCGAAAAAAAAACTAGTACCACGCACGCACGAATGAACGAATATACGACTTGCTCGCGTGTGCATGATGTCGCGCTGACGCACAAGCGGCCAGCAGTTAGCCAACACGCGTCGTATATTGTGTCGAAGCAAGTATAACGATAAGGGCAGGTCCAACTTCCCATGTTGCACGAAGCGTCTGCTTGAAAGCCCACTTCGTTCGTAGCACATTGACATCACGGTCTGGCGCGGCCTGTAAGTCGCCCGTCCGGCCTTGGCGGGGTCACCGCCTGTGTAGGTTTTTGCAGAACACGCGCACTTCGTGGGGTCGCTGAAGGTGCCTTTTTAAGTGCGAATGCACTTTATAAGCGACCCTGAATTCCGGTGACCGCCGTCCGTTCACATAGCAACAGCTGCGGGTGCGCGCGTTCCTCGTCTTCCTTGGCAACGGGGGGAGATGGGTGCGCGCTGCCTGGCCGCTGACATGGCACATACCCACGTGGGGGATTAGCCAGGAATCTCCTCGTCTTCCTTGGCAACGGGGGGAGATGGGCGCGCGCTGCCTGGCCGCTGACATGGCACATACCCACGTGGGGGATTGGCCAGGAATCGGGCGGGGAGAAGGGCTAATGCACCCGCTTAAAGGAGTACTGACACGAAATTTCAAAGCTGAGATCCCGCTCAAACAATCAAGTACAACGACAACACAAAAAAGGTGTCTGTGAATAAATGCATCTTTCTTTCTTTTTTAGTTGTGGGGTGTGGGTGATCTCTCTTTCGCGAACATTACCGAACCGCGCAAATTCAACTCCTGCATTCGCACTTTCACATTCTTCCCCTCGGGGAAATTCGGGAAATTTTTTACGCTTGCTCGGGCGGTTCGCGTTACCTGATCCCCCGAATGTATGACGCGTTACGTATCGTGATCCTAAACCCGCGCCGCCGCGGGAGGGGGGGGGGGGGGTTTATTTATTTCTCTTTGCTTAGCAAAGGCTCTTGGTTCCAGCAACCGATCGGGCCTTTTTTCGTCGCTCGTCAGCCGACGACATAGTTTTCACCGTGGTTTAGAGGGTGTATTTAAGATGTCCTCGCAGTGATATTGCCTGTTCCTCACACTCTGACCTTGGGAGATAGGCCCCATATTGCTGTTAATACCAGTTATGTATACGGATTTCCTTTATTTTAAACCCAATAAAAGGGTATCGTATGTACATGCCTATCTCGGCGACACTAGCCACGGTTGTTGGGTCGGGTTCTGTTGCGCTTGCAGCTTGAGCTATCAGAAGAGCGCGGACTTCAATTCTTGCAACACCATTTTTTTCAATCGATCTCAGATTTACAATCCTTTTTTTTTTGCTCGACTAGGCGCGGGACAAGCGTACGTCTATCAAACTCTTCCCAAAAAAACCGTTTTGCAGCGGTCCGTAGATTAGTTCCTTCGGTTTGCCGCTGCCGCCACTGAACGCTGCCAGCAATCGTTACTGAATTCATATTCTTGCACGTTTAGAATGCGCGGCAGAAGTAATCAGGCGCTTTTTCCCCAACCGCTTATATAATATATTCGTATGCAAATAAAACATCGCTGATGAGTTGGTGTGCGCAGATGGCAGGAGTGCATTTCCATGCTTACTCCCGCACTGGACAAGAATGAAATTGCAAAATTTACTCTTCCCTACTGGAGATGGGGGACGATGCGCAGGTTTACTCTTCACTGGTGCGGGAGCAGAACTGGGGCTGCACTCCGCCGCGCACGAGAAGAGTACGCGGTCAGTTTTGCTCTCCTCCTCATGGGGAGCGAGCATTGCATCCAACTCCCCGCAGCTTTCGAGGGGAGCCCCCAACGCTTGCAAGAGTACAATGACGGTTGGACTCTTCAACTGCTCCCCCGATTTCTTAGAGTGTACGCAGAGACCGCCGCTCTTCCGAGAGGGACTGCACAAGAAGTAGCAAAGTTCTTTATAAGCCAAGTTGTCCTGCGACATGGAGCCCCCCGAAATCCTAATCACGGACCGCGGAACGGCCTTTACTGCGGAGTTAGGCAAGGAGTCTGACGCTACAGCAACGCGGATCACCAAAGAACGACGGCGTATCACCCGCAAACGAACGGACAAACGGGACGTCTGAACAAGGCAATCGCGGATATGCTGTCAATGTACGTCGACGTTGAACATAGGACGTGGGGCGAAGTGCTCCCGTATGTCACGTTTGCTACAACACAGCTATCCAGGGAACTAACGCAGATGACACCGTTCAAGCTTTTCTACGGAAGACGGCCGACTACGATGATTGGCGCCATACTTTCGCAAGTAGAAGACGACGACCTCAGCGCCGACGTACCAGTACACCTTCACCGTGCGGAGGAGGCCCGCCGGCTAGCACGAGTTCGTACAACGCACCAGCAGCTGGTGGATGCCAGACGCTACAACCTCCGACGACGAGACGCCGATTACCACCCAGGGTACCGTGTGTTGGTTGAGACACCGATCCGACGACGTGGACTCAGGGAGAAGCTGCTTCGACGGTATTTCGGACCCTGGCGGATTGTGCAACGCGTTCGGCAACTTACCTACAAGGTGATCCCGACTGTGATTCTGGAACATCACGACGACGCACACGACCTGAAGTCGTCCACGTGGTTCGCTTAAAACCTTAGTACCCAAGGTGACTGATTGTGTGTTTGTTTATTTGTTCGGACTGTCGTTTTATTTTGGCATCGGGTGATGCACTTCTAGGGGGGGGTATTGCCGCGAACCTTGCATTGCCTTTGTTTATTTATGTTTTCTTTTTAACGCCCGGCTGCGCCGGTCTTTGTTATCTGTGTGCCAAGTGAAGGGCGTGTTCCATTATTATGTTCTATTCTCAAAATTGCACGCTTTGATGCTTTAGTGCACTAAAAACGTATTTTTTGTAATCATTTATTGTTACAAGCTTCTGACACATGGGAATAATTTCAAGCTTTATCACCCACAAGTTCGCAACAGACGAGGAGAGAAAGCACAAAATTTCTTCGCAGCATCGGTCAGAAGCTCGTGTTCTCCCCGTCCTTTCGCGACGTTCAGCGCACAGATAAGTATTCAGAATGCGTTGGTTTCCCTACAGTATTTTTTAAATGCTCTTGTGACGACTCAACAGTACACGGGCATCGCACAGTAGGAAGTAGACGGGCTGTCTTCTTTTATTTCGATGTTGTTGACTTGTATCACATGAATGTTTTTTTCTGTGCCGAACGCATTATTTAATACTAATTATTTAATTATAACCGTCACAAACGTCTTATTGGTTTGGGGGTGTTTGGGAGGTTCACAAAGATCGTGAGGATGCTTTCTTGAGGCTGTATGCAGGGCATACATTCCCTTTTTCACAAATTGGCTTCCGTTATGGCTACTTGCAAGAAAGTGCATATCCGCAGAGTGCGTTGTTTATTCCCATGCAAATACAATGAGAAGGTTTTTGCTACGCCAGCGCGATCGCGCCCCAGGCAAAGTTGTCGATAGTACTCGAAGGCGGATTTTATGCTCCGAATTTCTATCGTAACCATTGTTATCATAACGAACTGGCTCTCAACCCGAACAATAGACCTTATACAAAATGCGCCCCGCCATCTCACGTCGACTCCGGTAACTAGGTCCGCCATTTTGGTACGGTCGTTTGAAACCGAAACCCATTAGCAAAACATAGAAGGCGGGCATCGACCGCTCTTGGTGATGGAGTACAATGCCGGAGCATTGCTTCGTGCCGCAGTGCATGCAATGCGGAAATACCGATCCAAATGGAGAAAAGGTACGTGAAGTTCCACGCTTTTGAACGAACTTTCTGACGCAAACTATGCCGGCGCGAGCAACCTTTGTGACACGCTGGGCGCGGTGCGCTGGGAGCGAATATTTGTCGTTGGTTCGCTAAGCGCGGGATTCCGTAGTCGCTTTCCGGATGAAAACTAAAGCTAATAGAGAAAAGGTACGTGAAGTTCCACGCTTTTGAACGAACTTTCTGACGCGAACTATGCCGGCGCGAGCAACCTTTGTGACACGCTGGGCGCGGTGCGCTGGGAGCGAATATTTGTCGTTGGTTCGCTAAGCGCGGGATTCCGTAGTCGCTTTCCTGAAGAAAACTACAGCTGCGTTTGAGTTCTGTGGTCCAGCCTTTGTATTCTAAATCATGAAGCCTGAGCGTGCGCCACCTTTCATGCGACTGACAGCGGCGCTCGACCGGGAAAACAGTACCACACGTTGTCAAAACTAGGCTGTTTCTTTACTCGTCCCTGTGGCTCTGCGCCCGCTTTATTTCATTGTTAAATGGTTCCGCTTAGCCCCTACACGAGCCTTTATCTTACCTAGGGCTGTAAACAAACTTTTCTTACCGCACTACGCCGTCACGGCGCGGTTGAAAATTTCCTCTGTGGCGGGCGCGCACGGTATGGGAGTGTGTTGTTGGTTTCTTTTCCGTTGCATTTAGCCGCGTGTCGTTGCAGAAGTGGCGTACACTGTTTTATGATGATCTAACGGTGGAAAATTCGAGCTTTTGCACTTGGTTCCTGATTTGCCGGGCTGAAAGGTTTGTTGTTACGTCAAGTTAACTTGGTGCCCATTGTCATTCAGCCACGATGTATTTACTGTCGAATATTTTGCGACTAAAATACACGCTCACTCCTCTAGTTTGTCACATGCTGCATGCATGCCTCCGACGTAATGATAGTGGCCATTGATGTAGGTAGCTGAGACAATTTTCAAGTTTTATTAAAAAAAAGAAAACGGCCAGATTTGCATCAGGCCGCCGCGCATCAGCTTGAGTGCTTTTGCATTTTTTGTATCCACAGTGAAAATCCCAGTAAATTAAACTACTTCGCTGATTTATAGCGCGTACAGTATAGCAAACTGTGGATATAAATGGAACAAAGGGAAGCATTCGCGCACCCCTGCATGCCGCGGTCTAGTAAACACGACGTTGCCCAGCCTCTGCGTGCTCGCGAGATGACCACGGCGAAATGTGGCATGAATGCTTGCTGGTAGCTCATAGGTGACCCTTCAGGTGCCATGCCAGTCCTTGTTTCTGTCACTGTGGGGGGTGAGGCCAGCACAACTGGGGCAAAAAACCCATTCCCAAGGCTACCAAGTTTTCTCCCAAGCGCCTGCACGGCACTTTGTTGCTGCTCGCATTGCTCCTGTACTCGACGTGCATCGAACAGACGCATTGGCAAGGGAAAGGAGGGGCCATTTTCTCGCGGGCTTCTCCAGTCAATGTCTTGGACACTCGCTGGCTTGATGCCCTGCTGTCTCGGACGTCCCCACTGTTGTGGCAGCTCAGTGCACGCAAGCTCCGGTGGCGCCTCTTAAAACCTTCGGCTTGCAAGAGGGCGAGTAGGTGCACAGCAGCCAGGATGTGACTCCATGCTCCACTGCAACCCGCCGGGCAATCGCACGCTGCCTCACAATCGCCCCACTGTCCGTCTCAAACGTGAGGCACACAACATAGGGCCGGCCACTTTTCTTCTGAGAGCGAAAGCAGCTGCTGAGCACATGGATGAGGCCCAACCTGCAAGAACAGAGAGAGTAACAGTAAATAGCACTCAGGGAAGAACATGACTAGTCCGATACAGTTTATGGTAAAGGGACAGAGCAGAAAGAAGTGGCCGCAAGCAACAGACTCAAAATGACCAGATTTTGTGTCTTGCTTAACACTGTTGCAAGGGCAATAATCTACACCTCAAACAGCAATGATGTCAAAACTGTTTGTCAAGTTCGAGCATGCAAGTATCTCTGCATGCTTTGTAATGCATTTTCAAGAAAAGGAAGTTTAACATTTAAAAACCCCACCGTGGGTAAAGATACCAGTACCCGCATAAACGTGTTCGTAATAACTTAAGCAAGCATTAATATAATTATCTGGAACTCACTTCCAGAACCTTTCGAGATAAACAGGTAAACATTCGGGCTATACCGATGACCCATCGAATTAAAAAAAATCTTCTAGTTCAGTGAGTTCGAGCTAACGAGGTTTTACTGTATTATCTATTCGTGCACACCAAAAACATGCGCTTTAAAAACAAACACAACCACCCCACCACCAAAAAAGGCGAAGAAAGACACACAAACAGATTTTTGCGGCAGAACATGCGCAATAAATAATGAAAACACACAAAAAGAAAATTCAAGGCGTATGTGCGCTTTTGTAGTTGACTTCAACGCAAAGCGCGATTGCTTTGCGGCAAACGCGCGGGCGGACGACCGTCAGGGAAAACGGCCGCAACCTTTCCGTAAACATCTTCGCCAAAAATCATCCCGTAAATTCGATGTACAGCATTTGAAAATACTTAATCCACCCACTAGCGGTACGGTCTGGCGATTGTCGCTTTCCTCTTTCAGGGTTACTGCAACAGGGTCGCCGCTACGCATTTGCATGGTAAACAACGGTGAACAAAGTGCTATACAAATGCTCATACCGGTTAACTCGCGTCAAGTAAAAAACAAAGAAGGATTTACTTACTGCGAGTCGCACGTGTTTGTCCGCACCGATGAAGGCGAGCAATGCGCCTCGGTGGCTAGGCGGCATGCCCTGCTCCGCTGACGCTCGGATGGGTCTTTGGCGCGGCACCCCGAGTGGTATGAGTCTTCAGACACAGTCGGCAGCGCAGACAAGTCCTTCGTCCACAATCCGCGGTCGGGAGCCGGAAAACGCCGTCCAGTTTGAGCCATACCGCGTTACCGTCACCTACTCTTCCACATTAAACAATACGAGACGATCGGCGCCCGTACCAATATGGCCGACGGACTCGTTTGCATCAGTGTTGCTAGATCACCAAGCGATTTCGCATAAGGTCTATTATGACATGATTACGGTGTTGAAGGCTTGATATACTTGCCAACGAACGCAATAAGTTGTATACGTGCATATATTACAACAATCGAAACCGATCCATACTTCCACGCAGCTCTCTCCAACTCTTTTAACTCTTCCAGCCGTAAAGAACAAACTCGGGATGGCGATCTGTGAATTGGTAAAACTTACTCTTACTCCTTTGTCCTGGACTGAGGATCCATACGACTAATCAGCTTAATTTTACTGTTAATTACAGTTTTCTCATCCTCCTGCTCTTCCTCTTCAGAGCAGTTTTCCTATAACGCAAATATGAATACTGGGAACACATGGCTGTGGGGAGTGTACTGAAATATCCCTCCATGTCTGAACAAACATAGTGTTACTGTATCTTTACCGTACACGTGACTCGTTAATGAAACCTCCATACTGGTTAGAAGCGCGGTATAAAACCAGCACGCGGCTAAACACATCGTGTGTTATTCGCAACTCAACCAACAGTTCTTGCAGCCCCATAGTGCACGTCGGCATACTTTCATGCTATGACCACATAAAGTGATGTGACACAGTACTTTCGAGCGTTCGGCAAGGTTGCAAAAACTCTTACCTTAGATACGAATACCGGGAATCGTAATGCCTTCTGCACACGCCGACAGCCCTGAAGGCCTGGTATCTGTTTTGATCTTGCAATTTCGCTTTTGTCGGTTATTAGCAGCTGGCTGTTCCCTGGGTTCGAAACATTGCTTAATACCAAAGCTGACCCCTAGCTCTAACTTGTTGCGCTCCGCACGGGACTGGCTTCGAAAGGAATGGGGCGATGCCGGCAATTTTTCGTCTTTAGCGGTATCCAACTCAATTTAACTCACGCCTTCAGCTAGTTTATGCGATTTTATGTCTATTACAATGATAAAAAGTTACGCACATGCCATACATCCGACGTCAACCGAACGCAAAAAAACAGTAGGGAGAGCGAGCCCGAGTGTAGCAGACGATAAATGCGAGAATCCCTAAGCTGACGTCACGGAGGCGCGCTTCGCAGCACCGCCCGTCGTCGCGCTCAACGCCAATTACTCGCTCAACCACAGCA